>WBNP01001941.1:443329-456697 GCA_013401095.1 Passerina amoena
TCTTCCGATCTTGGCGGGGGAGCGGCGCGGCGGCGACCCAGGAACTGCGAGAGCCACAGCTCATCCTGCTGCCGCTGCACCGCCTCCTCCTCGGCCGCTGCCCGCGGCGGGGCCGCCGCTAAGTAGGGGACGCCCGGCGGGAAGCGCGGTCCCCCCTCACCCGCAGTCGGCGGCGGCGGCAAGAAGAAAGGCGGGGGTGCCACCGGCCCCACCGCGAAGGGCGCTGGGCGGACGGAGGGGCCGGGAAAGGGCGGCGGGAAGGCGCGGAAGGGCGGCGGGAGGCGGGAAGGGAACGGCGGCGGCTGCGCCATGATCCCGCCGCAGCCCTCAGCGCGCCGCCATGACACCGCCTCAGCACCCGCCTCATGCCGCCCTCAGCACCGCGCCACAGCTCCCCCTGGCGGCCCGGAGGACCCGCCCCGCCCGCATCGCCCTCCACTTAAAAAATAAATTTCAAAAACTGCTCCTAAAACTTAAAATGTGCGGGGATGGCGTCAGGGATGACAACTCTCCACTGCTTGAATATTCGCTTTTATTCAAACGCCAGAGGTGAAGTACAAACTGTAGTTACACGGCATTTTTATTTCCTTAAAAACAGTTCTTGGTTACAGAATTCCAAACAACTTTCAAAACTAAGTTGTTGAACAGTTTCACCTAAAATGTGGTGGTTTTTTCTATCTGTTTAAAAAAGGATTTGAATTAAAGGATTCAGAATTAAAAGCTGTTATGTTTTTTCACTCTACAAAAAGGAAAGTGAGGATGCAGTTACAGATAGTTCACCACAAATTCCCATTTCGAGGGGACCAAGCTTCTAGAAATATCCTCAACTCCAAACGCAGCTTTTTCTGAACCATTAGTGGGTCATTTAACCTGAAAAGAATCTGTAATCCTACAGGAAGTATCTGTTGCACCTGGCTACAATTGCATGTCACACTGCTGCTAGGGAAGAACACAAATATTACGTAGAATTTACATGACAAAAATTAATGACAAAAATAGGGTCAATAGATTCTCAGTATCCTTTCCTGTCCTAAAACAGCCACTAGACTAAAAAGAAGGATGAAAGTTTTATTTAAATAGTGTGAATTAAAGTTTTAGGGAAACTCAAGTCCACATTTTCACCAAAGGACAAAACAAAGTTTTAAGTGACAATTTTAATTCCTGAAACAAATCAAAAACATACACGTCCTTTAGTGTTTTTACAAAGACTTTCCTAAAGGATTGAATTAATTTTGGTGGAAAACAGAAGAGGGAGGATTGCTTGCTGTGAGACTAAAATCAAAGACAAACCCACAAGATGCAATACTAGCATTTGAGAATATAACTTAAAAAGCACTGTCATGTGAACAATCACTACTGATTACAGCAAAAATATTATACATTTACTTCTTTCATCTCTTAACATTATAAGATAGGTTGGGCAAATACCTGGCACCAAAAAATTGATGCATGATAGTTCCAATATGTTAAACAAAATGTACTATATTAGAACATTAATATTTAAAAATTTATGGCGACTTCTCATCCAAATTTAGATGGTTTTACTGCTTCCTAGGAATCTTGTTTACCCCTCTGGAAAACCAGACTTCACCTTCTTTCACAGTATCCAAGGTGATAAAAGCTCCCAATGGAGACGTGAAGGGTATTATTGGATATTCAAATGACTGTAACAAACCAGTGTCACATTTTAGCAGAATCTCCCAGCAGTGTCACAAAGCGTGTCCCCTTTTCCAAAAGGGCTTCCTCCCCCACCAATGTAACAAGCCACTCCAGTGCCCGCTGGGTTTCACACACCAGCAGGACTCTAACACTGAACAGAACCCCCTGTGAGCCGTACCAGGAGCTAAGATAGTTTACTCACCCTCTACTAATTATTAATTTTGATTTCCCACTTGTAGAGTAACATTATTGTTAAATCTAACTATTGGCAGCACCCGCGCTGCTGGTTTAGTTCCTGGCAAGGGCAGTGCAGGTGCTGCTGCATTTGCTATACATTTTAATTGAACAAGTGTAATATACAATTCATAGTTGAACATTATGCCATCCCAGTCCACACGCTGTCCATCAAATCAAGGTGATGCTGCAGTAAAATACACGATCTGATTTAGCTAATGAAGTTCCTCATCAGGAATCGTATCCGAGACAGATCTGGTGCCTTTGGGGCCAGGCTGGAGCCAGAGGCAATCGCAAGGAAAGAACCGAGTGAGCTTTTTGCAGGTCAGAGTTCTGACAGTGTTTAATGGTTTGCAGCATCTGCCTGTCGAGGCCAGCCTTCCTCCTCCACTCCAGAGTCATACTCCTCTTCTGATGAGTCCTTGGTGGGAGCCCTAGGTTTGGAAGGAATGATCAGATACCTTAGACACAGAGGGAAAAAACAAGAGGCACTTTCCATAGCTGCTGACAAACACATCACATGCACAGTGCCCCGTGACAAAGTTCTGACCTTCTGATCTGGAAATGCTGCTGTGCACATCTGCAGTGCCACCAGCACACAGGCTCATTAGCTGACTTCAATTAGCCTCCTGACTTTCACTAAGTTGTTTGATTTAATCAATAAATTTAGTATTTCTGGTGCTATACAAAAATCACTTTAAGCAACCATCAGTGTAATACTTTTCACTCCAACAACACAAGGCTGAGCCAAGCTTCAGCACAGACAAGGTGCTGGAATGAGTAAATGTACCTTAGTGGAGAAACCCACTCAAACAACATTGTCAGTGAGAGAAACCAAGACACAGTTCCTAAATTTCAGACCTGAAATTTGGAAATTAATTTTTTAACCAATTTTAACCTGACCCATTCTCTCTCAATTCCATCCTTCATTCACGGAAATTGTTGGATTTTTTTTTGATGTAGATTTGACCAGTGTTTTCAACATTCCACATCATTATCATACTCTTTACAACATTAAATTGATTATTTTAACAAGAGTTCAGCAAATCAATAGATGTGCCTTTGTGGCTCTCCACTGCTGCAAGAGTAATGTAGAAAATTGTTGCAGCCTGGAGCTTGTATAAAAACCCCACATCTGTGGTAAAAAGTAGGAAGAAAAACTGTTTCATTTCAGAAATTTCAGTACAGTCACAACTGAATTTCAAATTTTTACTGTTACCTTAAAATTTACTTCCATTTCTACAGGTATACACACACAAAAGTAATTTCACATATGTTTATTTTAAAATTTCTGCTTAAAAACTAAAGCAATACAAATCCAAAGTCTCTAGGACAGAACTTCACTAATTCAGCTGTGTACAATATACAGAGCATTGAATCTTTTTTCGGTTGTGTGCATGGATTTGTGCTTACTCTATCAGAATACCTGTCTAGTTGTATTACTGGTCTGTTCTGCTACTTCTGTTACCGTTTTACCTAATGTATCCTGGCTCTTTTTTGCCTTCAACGACATCTTTGTCAACTTCCACACATACGATGTCAGAATTGGGCACTTCAAACATGGGCTCCAGCAGCAGCTTTTCCTGCAAAGAAACAGAGGGGAAAATATTTCTGTAGAAGAGAGCATACAGAAACAAGTGATTTTCAGAGAGTCTTCTTGCAAGAACTCTGAATACTCACAGCTTTAGAAAGACTTACTGCATCCATGTAAGGGCCAGAACTAAGTGTGGCTGTCACTGGAAATGGTTAAGATGAGGTCCATACACACAAATCCAGGAAGCTTCACTTGTTGTTTTAAGACTTAGTTTACTCACCATTATAGATCGAAGACCTCTGGCACCAGTTTTTCTGTCCAGGGCCAGTCTGGCTATAGCCTTCAATGCATCTTCAGTTACATTTAATTCACACTACACAGAGAGAAATGGGAATAATTTCATTAATAACTCAGTGTGGTGAGTACAAGCATGACTGAAAACACTGTATTTATAAAAATGAACAGCAAAGAGTCATCAAATGAAAACTCAAACCTTATCCATGCTGAACAGTGCCTGGTACTGAGGAACCACAGCGTTCCGTGGCTCCGTAAGGATCCGCACCAGGGTTTTCTCATCCAGGCTGTGCAGGGGAACCACGACAGGCAAACGTCCCACAAATTCAGGGATCATGCCAAACTCGATGAGATCCCTGGCTTCCACGTGGCGCAGCAAGCGATCCTTCTCCTCAATGTCCTCCTGTGGGTCAGACTCTCCGCTGATATTGGCAAGATCAGCTGCTGCTGCAGCCCTTCTGCCTTTCCCCATGTTAGATGGTGTCCCAAATCCCAGGTACTGCAAAAACAAACATGTTCTGCTTAGACAATTGTAACAACTGACTTTTCTTACTCACTTTCCACAAGTATTAAAAAATCTGCAGTGACTGATTAGGTCATTACATAATAATCTGAGCTCAAGAAACTACTTGGAGTAAAATTAGACCCCTTGCACACAATCAGTTTCTTAAAAGACTGAATTTCTTCAGTGAAGGACTGATACACCAGTACAAGAGCAATTTTTTCTTAAAAGAAAGAAGGTTATCAACATGTTCTTAATTTTACAAGTATCAGTGACACTTCAGAAGTGAAGCAAATGCAGGCAAGTTTGCTTACATGGGAAGCTACATGAATTAACACGAACAATAACTTGAATTTCAGTCACTCCTTTAGTGTTAGAGACAGGAGCACATTTTGTCAGAATGCTGCAGCCAGAACCCTGTCCCCAGACATTAATCTACAAAACAGTGAACTGCAGGACCAGGTATTTTAAGATGATGATGGTTTTTAGCACCACTTGCTGAAATAAAGAAATTTTGTGTTTACAAATACAGCAAGATCTGTAAAAGTCAGTATTGCGAACAGTGATCAAGATGATGATTTTTCAGCCTGGATACAGCCTGATGCACTCACTTTTTCATTTTTCCTCCTGCTGATAATTCTGTCAAGACCATTAAAAGCACCAGAAGCTACAAACAGAATGTTTGTTGTGTCAACCTGCACCGTTTCTCCACGTAGTTTCCGAGAATTCTTTTCTGGAACGTTTACTATTGTGCCTTCAAGTAATTTTAACAACCCCTAAGAAAGAAAGAAGAAATAAGCAATAAAAAATTTCCATTCTGGAGCATCATGTAAACAGACACACCATGATATACTCACTTTAACAAATATACTCATTATTTTTGCTCCCTTTTGCCTTTATAGTAACAGTAAGTGTAAAAAATGTCAGTTTTCCTTATGAGACAATCCCACAAAAACATTCCTTTAATATGGGTCCCATGCACATTATGCATATAATGATTAGATGCTTTAAGAGTTTTGTTTAAATGGGAAATGTTACTTGTCCTTGGCTGGAACTGCCTATGTGACTAGCTATCTGAATACTATGAACTGGCTGTCAATGCTGCAAAGACATTTTTGAACTAAAATGCTTCCATGAGGATGTCTCAAACTGCTTTTGAGATTATATTTTTTAATGAAGTCAAGAGGAAAGCTGTATCTTTTGAAGGTGAATAATTAAGGAACTGAAGAACTATGACTCCAGACATTCCCAAGCTGTTTGACATGACAGGATCCCATGTCCTGTTCACTCAGGAAGTAAAATCACTCCATAGAAATATTTACCTGTTGAACACCTTCTCCCCCAACGTCCCGTAACTGATGGATACCAGGAACACTGCCAATCTTATCTACTTCATCCAGAAAAACAATTCCTGCAGTTACAGAAAATGGGATTAAAGACAACTCTACATTTAAAGAGAAGCAAGAGTTTACAGGGAATAATAACATTTGAGAGAGCAGCAGTCTGTTCTACTTCCTGACTGCAAAAACTGTAATTTTGTCCAGTTGTGGACAAAAAAAAAAATACATGTTGAGCTCTTTTCAGGTTAATTCTGATTTAAACTCTGGGTACATGCAGGAGGACATGAATTTCAGGAATACTGTTGGTCTCAAAAGCTTAGACCACTTCAACAAAATGAACAGTGTCTGTACCACACATGACAAGTTTACCTTGCTGTGCTTTTTCTATGTTGTAGTTGGCATCTTGCAGGAGTTTAGCAATGACAGATTCAATGTCTTCCCCAACATAGCCAGCTTGAGTCAAGGTGGTGCAATCACAGATGGCAAAAGGGACATCTAGGCATTTAGCCAGAGTCTGAGCCAGCAGGGTTTTACCTGGTAAAATAAAAGCTGCATGTCAGAACTGCCACACATTTCCCTTTGAGCACACAAATCCAAGTACTTGGACAGGGACTTCTAACAAGGGTGTGTAGTGACAGGACAAGGGGGAATGGCTTTAAACTGAAAAAGGGTAGGTTTAGATGAGATATTGGGAAGAAATCCTTGGTTGTGAGGGTGGTGAGGCCCTGGCACAGGTGCACAGAGCAGCTGTGGCTGCCCCTGGATCCCTGGAAGTGTCCAAGGCCAGGCTGGACAGGGCTTGGAACAACCTGGGACAGTGGAAGGTGTCCCTGCCCATGGCAGGGGTGGAACAAGGGGAGCTTTAAGGTACCTTCCAACCCAAACCATTCAAGGATTTACCACAGGATCATCATTACTCATATTAAACATTCTGAGTCCTACCATCTTAATATAATCCTAGCATCTTAATATAAGAGTATTTTCCAAGGGAGATAGCTTTCAAAAGCAGTGGTTTTTACATTGGCAGGCTGTATTTCTGGTTTTAGTTTAATAATACACATTTAAGGCAGCTTGAAATGCATACAGTATCACAAAATGTCACACAATATAAAAGCCATAATACATGTACTTGCAGAGTTTAAAGATTAAATAAATCAGTAGTCCTTTGCAGACACTCAGGGTGCAGTGCAAAGTCCAATTGCTCCTGCTTTGAAGTTGGGAAGAAACAGAATTAAAATATTGTTTAGTGAATGTTCTCCCAAAAAGTCTGCAAAATGCCATCACTTCAGCACAAACACTCCCAAGTCTTATGAACATACAAAATAATCTCTTTCCAACCCCCTGCAACTAATCTGTCCCAGAGGTGAAACAGCACTCACTGCAGCATCTCAGCTTGCCAGCTAAAGCAGTGGAACTGTAACTGCCACTTTTTAGTCAAAGTGGCATCTTTTATTCAGTCAGTAAATAAAGGCATTAAAAAAAAAAGAAAAAAGAAAACCACAAAACTACAGCTCATTCCTTTTTAAGGCCACTAGCTCAGCATGTTAACATGGCATGGAAACCCTGGAATCCAAATTTGAAATTAACAGTTTAATTTTTTTATAAACCAAATCTGAATAATCACAGAAGAGGAAAATCACCCATTAACAACAAATTCCATGAAAAATAGGACACCTATAGAAACATGCAGCTGTATACCTGATCCAGTTGGTCCAAGCAGCAAAATATTACTTTTTTCAAGTTTAATGTCATCATTGGCTGAATCTAGAACTTCTCCTCCCCGTTTTTCCTGAGGTATCTGCTGGTTCATCTGTTGCTGCATTGATGCTCCCAAAGCATTACCATGAGGACTGATTCCAGCAATCTGCAGGAGTTCTGGAGAGAACAATAACAGCACTGTTTGAGCACCAACAAGGTCTGTCACTACTTTAAACACACAATAACAGCAAGGTTCTTTTGCAAACCTAGAATTCTCTCTGTACAGGAGCTTACAGAGAGGAAAGCAACAGAAATACAGCACAATTATTACACAAACAGGAGTTCCAACCACACTTCTGCAGAGGCATATAGGAAAAGAATTTCCAAAGCACAGTGGATTACCTAAAAGCATTCCTCTACATTAAAAAGCAAGAAAAAATTTCAGTCCTTACAAATTTACTCACTTTTACTAAAATTTCTTATATTTCTTTTTAACATACGAGAAGAAATAAACCCAAGCTGTTGATTTCCATGACAAAAAAAGTACAAGCACTGGACTTCACCCAACATTTCAAACTAGCAGTCACTAAAGACTCTTCTCCATGTCATAAAGTAGGTATTGCAGAGGAGGACATGAGGAGAGGGTTCACTTACTTGTAAATCTGTACTCATCCTCCCGTCTTCTGATTTCTAATTCTAAGAGAGAGGATGAAAACAGTCAAAAAAAAGTAAGTCTATAAAAGCTTATAAATTCTCCACCTCTTGCCCTCTTCTGAATACATCTCATCACTGTCTATGAATGTATTTCTGACAGGAAATCCCCACAAGAGCCATTTTTTATTGCTGCCAAAATTAACCCGAAACCCAAATTGCATGTTTTTGAAATGCCAGCAAGCTATCTACTTCTAAAAACAACAACAATCTATTACCTCGAATTAGATTTTCATTTTAAAGCCAACTATAGAAGGGAAAAAATGGAATAACAATTTTGGTTTGAAGAGGCTTCCTTCAACTCTCCCCGAGTGTTACAGTGCTCCTTGTTATAAGACAGAACTCTGAAATATGTAAACATTCACTGTCAGTCTCTGTGGGTATGGACCATGTTATCTCCTGTGGAGGGTCAGGAAATTCCTGGTGCCAGGTACACAACTGCTCTTACCATTACCAGAACAGTCCTACCAATGTTCCCTCCTCGTTTAAAAGACTTGTGTTAATTCAAAAAATGAAGATTTCTCTGGTAACTTTTGCAAGACAGAATAAAACATCTTTTAAAAAAACCACCCAAGGTACACTTTGAGTCGGAGATGGTAACTTAATCCTACTTCTAAAAATAAATTAGATCAACATAGCTACACACTTACTCAGCAGCAAAAGTACTGCCAAGAGTAACTCCATCTACACCTACTAGATATGGAACAATACTGTGGTGACCAGCAGATGCTGCCAGCAGGAGCAAGGGAAGTTAGAAATTCAAGTACCCATCAATTTACCTATGCAAAATATCACCTTCCTGATCTGCATTGTGGCTGCAGATTCAGCAGCAGATTTACCGTTAAGTAGTAAATGAGATTAGAAAGAAAAAATTAGGAGACTCACTTTAGAAAGTTAAAGGAGAATACCCCATAATATGTATCAGCAAAAAGGGCTAAGCATTTCATATGGAAAGCACCTTCTGATTACCATGTAAATAAATCACATAAGTTCACAGTGAAAATTATATTTAGTAGAAGTTCTTATAATTTCAATTATAGAACATCTTGTGTCAGGGTAAAACCTTTCTTAGATTTCTCAAGTTAAGGCTCTGAAATGGTAATTGCTTTGACCAGAAAAATACCAAATATCATACAAACCTCTTGGTGTTAAAGAAGTCTGTTTCTCAACTTCTGCTTGCTGTCTCAGGTTAGATGGGATATTATTGTAGATTCTCTTGTAATGATTATACACAGCAACTGAAAGCACCTTCTTGGCAAAACACTGACCAACAACGTATTTGTCGAGGTAGTTGTAAATCTGAAAAACAGATTAACCTTAGTAACACTTCTAAATCATCTTGCAGCAGAAAAGGAAAAATAGTATATTGTGCCAAAGATAGACTTTGGTCTGAACCATTACCTGAGAAACAGAAACTAACATCTAAAATACAAAACATATTCCTGTGGATAACTTCACTTAAGAAAACCTGATGCTTACACATTCATATTGTGTTAATACATAAGCCCATTGCTTATTTTCACCCAAATTTTTAACAGGAACATGAATTTTAAGAACACTTATTTTCTTAAAAGAGGCCTATCAAGGAGCTTGTGGAGTAACCATTACAGTCCACCAAGAACTGAGAAACATAAAAGGCTTCCTCACTAATCTCCAGAGGGAAACCAAGTGACTTCAGAAGGATCATGGCCACAAGTTAATCAGCTGCAGCTCTCACCCAAACCCACACCAAATAAAAGGCTCTGCAGCTACAGAAAGAAGCTGCTAAAATAAAGATACAGAATGCAAGGCCACAGTGAGAAAGAAAAGTTACTACAGTTGGTGAAGGCTGAGGTCAGCCTCAAGGACACAGGAGAAAAGGAAATCACAAGACAAAGAGGAAAACAAGCTCCAATACCTTTATTGGATCTACTTGCTCCCTTTATCAGTGCTCTGCAGGGTCACACAGCTCACAAAGGTTTAATCCTGAGCTAATCATCTTTATTGTTTGTTGCTCTGGCCCAGCAGCCCATTACACACCTGACGCAGATGAAGGGAAGCATTTCTCCATGCTGCAGCAGGAGGGGGCTCTGGCTGGAATTAAGGACATACCTTTTTCGGTGGAGGTGGTGGCTTCTGCTGGAATGCCAATTTCACAGCTTCTGCTGCTGACTCGGGCTCTTTAATGATGCTCTTTTTTGTGTCTGCCTCTGACAGGACAACAAAAAAGTGGTGACACTTTTCACACTTCACAAAACGGGTGGAAGCTGCAGAAAAAGTCAAACAAAGCAGTGAGAGAATTGCTTCTGTCCCAGATCATCACACAGGACAAGCACCTGTAAGACAGCACAGCCTCCCTGTGTTTACACAACACTTCTCCCTCACTCACCTTAGAACATTTAAAAGCTACTATTGGCCTATGAAATTTGACACAGAGAGAACACAATTCACCCCCAAAAAATCAGAATGCTGGACAGCAACCAGACAATGGATTAAACACAAAACTCCTTTTGATACTTCTCCAGTGGCATCACACTCACTCCTGAGAGAGACAAAATTAATGAAGGCTTTAGCTGTGCAGGAAATGTTCCTAACTCTCAAACTGACAGCAAAATAAAATATTGTGGTTAGGCACAGACTAAAGTGCAGGGAAGCAGTGTAGAATATCAAAGACAGCATTACAGGAGGGCTCTGGCAGCTGCTGCTCTCTGCATCCCTCTGCCTTTGGAACACTGTGGGTCAGGCCCGAGTCACCAAGCCCAGGACACCGAGCACAGGGGGTCACCCAAAGGGCTCATCCCAACAAGAGGCAGCTGTGGTATGCAACAAACCATCAAGGACTTTGATGTTTTGCAAGATCTTCTGCTTATTTATTTTTACTGTCAAGACTAGGACAAATTTCTTTCAAATTCCAAAAGCTAAACCCTCCTACTGCTGACTTTGTGAACTATGTCTTAAGAAATCTGCAAAGGTTGGTTTCATAAGCCTGAAAATGAGAACCTGCATTGCTCTTCTTTTCCTCTGGCAAAGCAAAGTTGAAATAATAAAAAGAGACAGTAGGGAAAAATAATAAAAGTAATTCAGAATAGATCCTTTCTAGCCATATTACTATGCTACTAAATGCAAATCACGAGCAGTGGGATAGATTTAAAGGAAATATACTAACTAGTAAATGAATTTAATTAAAAGTAAAGTAACTGTAGAAAAACAACCCTGTGAAAACTTCCATGTCAGAACATCTGAAATCATAAAAAGTTTTTAGAAAATGGCTTGAACACTGTAGCACCAGCTGACTGTAACAACAGCCTCTAGCAATAAACAAGCTGCTTATTTATAACTTGTTGTCTCCCATAGGACTGGCATCAGCAAAACAGGAGTGGGTGGGGTTTTTCTTACCATTAATCCCACCTTATACCTGGATAAGCAAGACCAAAGGATTACTTTAAGAATGTAGCAACTAATACTGTGACCAACACAGCTTTATTAACTGTACTTCAAAGAAATTCTGGGTAACAGCCTGGAAGTTCTCCTGGCAGCCTTCCAAATTACTGTTATCTGCCTCATGGGAATGTGATGGAAATCCACTTGCACAAACCCATTCCTCTTATGTAACCATTATTTAGCAACAATATTGTAGGGAAAAAAACAACCCAACCTTTATCCCAGGGCTCACTCAAAACACCTCTGATATTTGTGATGATCACGGTGCCATGAGGCTGTTCTCCTTCCTTATCCTTATTTAGGATAGAATAGCCATGAGAATGGTTGGTCCCTTTACAGATCCACATGAATGATTTAAAAACCCCAGAAAATAAGGAGTGGACTGTAAGAGTACTATGGGGCATCTTTAAAATTTCACTAAAAAAAAAAAAAAGTATACAATTAAGTTGCAGGCAACTTTGCTAATCCTGAATACTGTGTTTTCATATGTGATTTTAGCAAGCACATAAAAGCACAACAAAGAACATCCATGTCAAATTACCTCCCTGTCATTAAGGTGTCTGCAAATATTTACAGTGTGCCAAAATGCAAGTCAAGTGTTGTTTTTAATCAGACAACATTGCAACAGAGACTGCATTAGCAAAGGCACTTAAAATTCTGTGTGAGCTGACCTTGCCAAAAAGAAATGGCAGATTTTTACAAAAAATACAGGAAACAGAAACAATCAGAGGGTTAAAATTAAAAAGAGTTGTAGGCTTGAGACAATGGGCTGCTATCAAATTGCTTTAAGGTAAAAAATAAACCCCAAGCCAGGAAAAAGCAAGCAGGGAAGCTTTGAGAATGTACAATAGCAGGGAAGTGCTGCTTTGGAGGGTGGAGTAAGCTGATGGCATCAGGTGGAGACAGTAAAAGCAGCATCCAGATAAGGCTTCTTATGTCAATCAGCTTTACAGCTATTGGATTTCACTCCACATCTCAGGATCAAGTCTTATTTCACTGATCACAAACTCTCCTTACAGACTTTCACAACCCAAAACAATAATACAGGAACTGCTGAGAAAGGAGGGCAAAGCAAAATGACTTTTTGTTAGCCTCATATTTTCCCTTCATTGATAATTACTGGAAAACCATTGCCAAGCAAATCTTTCTGCAAGATTTGCAGATACAAAGAGAAGCTCCATCAAAAACAAACTCCACTGGAAAACCAGCCTGTCACACTGCCACTCACTGGTAATTAATTTTCTAATGAACATGGCTTTTATTCAGTATTTTGCTTTCCTACTTCTCTCAAAATGACTGAAAATCTAATATTTAAACTGAAACAAATGCTAATTGCATGTTTTCCTTTGGTTTTAGATATTTATTTAAGGCTCTGCAGGTTGTTCATTCTAACCAGAACTGTGCAAATTCATCATTTTTCCTGACTAAGCAGCAACAAAAAAATCAAGTTACAGTAGGCTTAATACAACTTGCAACCCATTAATTTTGGGCAGAATAGGACAGATTTATTTTTTATTAGTTTTTATTCTCTTTTTTCAAATAAATTTTAAGATAATTAGAACTTCTGTTTTCCAGCTGCCTTACAGAGTGTGGTTGGGAAGCAGTTTGCTCAATTATCAGACTAAACCAGAATAACACAGGTCCAGAAAAAACTCCACCAGGACTCACAGGAGCTTTGGAAAAAAGTGTGTTTCCAGTCCCAAGCTGTTCACAGAACCTGTGTTATTCTGATGCTGCAACTCAAGTGGGTTCACTACTGGGGAATTTTAAATTGCATTGATCAAGGTATGTTCTCCCAGAGTGTTGGTATGAATAAATCAATAAATCATGTTCCCAAGGAAGTTTCCAGGCATGCTTAAGTGTTCCCAACAACACTGACAAAGCACTAAATCCCATCTCTGCTTTCCAGGGATGGTTCTGGGACAACGCTTGAATGGTATTTCCAAAAGCACAAACTGCAGCACCAAGGGAAACAC
>WBNP01001942.1:0-51619 GCA_013401095.1 Passerina amoena
TTGCAGGTGTGAGTTTAAGGACTGTGTCCAAGGAGTCTCCCTGCTTTTACTGCACGGAGCAGTGAGTTAAAGGCAGAGCTGGGCAAGGACTTTACTCTTCTTTAAAAGTCTCAAGAGTGCAGCACAACGATTGCTCTGACACTCTTGAGAAGCACTATGCACACAGATATGTACTGCACTGAACTACTCCAGCTTGGAACTGGGACCCCTTTCTGGGGCTCTGCAGCAACAACGAGGTGTGAATGTGGGAGATGCCCGGGAAGAAACCGAACATTTTTGGTCTTTTTGTGTTTCCACCGCTAGAGAGCAGGAGAAGGTTCTCCAGGGTGAACATGGAGCAGGAGAGAACAGCCTGCATCCAGAGTTACAGGTGGGAGTTCTGACGGCAGTACACCACCCTGTGTTCCACTGGGACAAGCTAATTCTTTTTTTTTTTTTTTCTAGCCTAGATGTCACCCAAGGAGCAGAATATTCACCATTAGGGGCTGCACTCTACCAAAATGTACCTAGAATGAAGGGCACTGTATTCATGTGCCTTGTGGTCAGTGATAATTATCCTGTAGGCATTTTTGCAACCTTAGGAGAGACATCTCTCTGAACCATGAAAATTAGTTCTGTGTTTTCAGCTTTTCAGTTTTTCCTGATGTTCTAGAAAATACAGGGTGAAATTACAGCTGAAACTACAACTTTACCAGCTGGCAGATGCTGAAAGTGGTCTTCACTCCCCAGTTCTGCTCTCCCTTCCCTTTTCTTTGCACTCAGGAAACTTTCACAAACATTTCTATTTCCCAATCCAGAAATGTAAGAGTTTTTTGTTTTGCTTCCTTAGCTGCCTGCCAGCTTTGAAGACTCCCTCAGTTTTTAAAGCCCTGCTGAGAGCCAGAGGCAGCAAGAGCAGCAGAGTGTAGGAGGCGGCTGGGGAAACGCAGCTCCCCCCTTTGCCTGGGGTTCATTGTGACACACAGAACAGCAAGGTGAGGTAGAGATGCCAGGAGGGGACTCCTTGCCAGGAAAACTGTTGGGATGTTCAGAGAAAGAAGGGATTGGAGCCCTGCAGAACAGTGTGTCCTGGGCTCTGCATGGGCACTATCAGATGGTGCCTTCAGGGGAGGCTCAGGACTCTGGTTGCAGCCGTGACTGCTGGAAAGAAGCACGGAGCATCTGCCTCCATCTCATCACGGCAGAAAGGACAAGCAGTGAAGACACAATGAAGGAAGATCCCAAATGGATGCAGAGTGCATTTCCCAACCCACATGCTGTGCAGGGTCTGTGGGAGCTCGTTCTGCCTGCCTGCAAATCCTCCTGGAAAGGGATGCTGCCGAGCTGGCTCTTACAAGGAAGTGCTGCCTGGGCCTGGAGGCCATGATTGGATGTTTGCATCCAGCAAACATCCCTGTCAAAGCCATGCCACTGGCACAGGAGTGACACTGATCCTTTCAGGCAGAATTCCTGGCATTTTACACTCCAAGGAGCTTGTTCTGCTCCGTGTTTTAGAGCACATGCACAGGAAGGACAGGGGGACAAAGGCAGGCAGGTACCAAGTGGAGTTTCTCAGCTACTCTGAAGTCCATTCAAATTCCCTGCTGCTTTGTTCCTTCACAAAAGTAGCTTTTTCCACTGAAGTAATTTTCCCCACAGGTTGGATCAGGAGCTCGTACGGAAACCCAAGCCAGCACTTTTCTGTGAGGGTGATAACCAGCTAAAGTTCCACTTTCCATATTGCCTGACCTAGTTAAGACACAGGCACAGCCTGCAGAGCTGCAGAAACCCGAGGTTTTCAGGCAGGGGAGCACAGCCTCCCTTCCTGCTGTGGGGAAGAAGGTGCATTTGCTTGCACACTTCAGCTGCAAACTTCCTTAAGTGGACTGCTGCAATCAAGGAACAAATCATCTCCATTATGGTAATGTGGTTCAGACAAAAATCCTCTTAGAAGTCCTCAGTCAGCAGCCACAGTTTCTCAGGTTTAGAATGGACAGGAAACAACCTCTGATCTGACCTCACCTTGGTTTACAAATTTGTTTTAGATTCCTTTTCAGGTTAACTAAAGGAAATGCCTGGTAGGAATTAAAGATAGAAAATAACAAAGGAAATGAAAATCTGACATGGCTTTGAGAAAGGGAGATGTGGAGTAAGAATCTGTCCCCAAACTTCATTAGTTGCCCATGTTTTAGAGTTAAAAGGGTCCAGAGCTAGTACAAAAGGTTATGTCATCTGTCTCCAACTTCCTTAGGGGGAAACTCTTCCAGAACATACCTGGCTTGATTCTTAGAAAGTTCTCCAACTTTCAGCCTAAATTTACTTGTGGTGCACTCATGGCCACGTACTCCTGTCCCAGTGTGTGTTAACTCACACACGTATCCATGGAATGGTTTGGGCTGGGAGGGACCTTAAAGCCACCTCCTGCCATGGCAGGGACACCTTCCACTGTCCCAGGCTGCTGCAAGCCCTCTCCAACCTGGCCTTGGGCACTGCCAGGGATGCAGGGGCAGCCCCAGCTGCTCTGGGCACCCTGTGCCAGGTGCCCAGGCTGACCCCACAGCTCAGGGTCTTGGCAAACCTGCCGGGGGTTTTCACAGGATGCCACTGTCCCTGTCACTGACAAAGACGTTCAACAGCACCAGCCCCAGTCTGACCCCTGAGGACACCACTGGTCCCTTGGACACTGAGCCACTGACCACAGCTCCTGGGGTGTGACCACCCAGCCTGAGGCCCACGCATGAAATCCATGTCTCCCAGTTCAGACACTGGGATCCTGCAGGACAGGGTCTGCTGCTTTGCACGAGCCCAGGCAGATGATTCAGCTGTCCTTCCCTCACCCCTCAACACCATAATCCTGTCACAGAAGGTCACCACATTTGTCAGGCAGGATTTGCCCCTAGTGAAGCCATGCTGGCTGTCACCAATCACCTCCTTACTTTGCATCTGCTGTAGTGCAGAACTGCTCCATCTTGCTGGCTCCTGAGGTGAGACTGCCTGGCCTCTAGCTCCCCCTATTTCCCTGTTTAAAAATACATATATTACATTACTGAAATTCCCTTGCTGCCAGCCTTGTCTTTAGCAGATTGAGTGGGATTTAGTCCTGCTGCAATTCTAATAACTTAGTGAGGGGTTACCACTCTGCTCTGCTTTTGTTTGTTCTGTTGTGATGGGCTTCATTAGAGTGATTGAGAGAATCTAAACCCAGCTAAACCCAGCCCCTGCAGCTTAGGCACTGCATAAAAAAAGTCTCCAAGCTGCTGTTTGAGAGGGCTGATGTTCTAGATGAAGGGTCAGGGAGCAAAGAGAGGCCAAGGCTGGGAAGGTGCTTCAGTCATGCTCACAGTCAGTCAGGGGTAGGGCAGGGTGTCCTGAGCACCAAGAGCACCAAGCCAGGTCAGTGTCCCCACACTGAGACGTCAACTCACGTTCCATTTCCACAGCTTCCCCTGCCACTGTCTCTGTAAGAGATCACACCTAAACCAGCTCCACTCTGAACAGATCAGGTCACACAGTGCAGCCTGGACCGTGCGTGGCTGCACTTGAGGGTAATCCTGCTGTGCCCAGCTCGGGTGTGCCCGCACACACTGCAGGGTGGAAGTGCTGCTGCTCAGGTTGCCAGGGCAGCTCAGAGCGGGCACTCCAGACAGGGGCCTGGGTGTGAGGGCAAAGGTTGGAGCAGAAAATAGCAACCAGAGCTCCTGTCTTGTGTTCTCAGCTCTGGCTGTGACTCATTACCTGAATTCTGTTTAAACTGCTGTGCCCCAGGGCACTCCCACCAGCGCCTTCTCCACCCTGACAAATAAGCCCTCCATTCTTCTGTGTGTGGTCTGAATTTAAGGCCAACAGCTTCCCCACATCCTATGTACTATATGTGACCCTGGGCAACACCTGGGGCCTTAGGAGAAACTGGCAGGAAGTTTTCACTAAAATATATCAGTGAAAGGGAAGAGAAAGCAAAGGAATTCTGAGGGAGAATCTGCAGTGACACAGCATTAAGGAAGAAGGAACCAGGAAAATTTCTTCTTTGCCACTGTGGTGAAGTTGCATCTGTAACATGGTGTTCTGCCATGGGCTCCTTATTGATCAGAGTTTGTAGGCAGTTCAGAAAAAAATGACACAAGTGATGAGGGAGCTGAAAAGACTCGTGAAGAAAGATTAAATTAACACAATTAAATATGTACAGCTTGGCTCAGCAATGACTGGGGTACCTGAAAACCACCTGCCAAGAGCTGAAGGGTTTGAATACAGGAAGGGCAATTCAGTTTGTTACAGAGTGCTGTCATGAGAAGGGAAAGGGAAGGGAGTAAAGGCAGCAAGGCTAAAGCCCAGGAGTCTCCTGCCAGGGATGTATTGGTGCTCCATGAACCGTGCACCTGAGCAGAGAGACATGTCCAAGGCTTGTGGAAATAAAAGTCCAGAGCACAAATGCTGGAACAGCTCTGATACCCAGAATTGGAACACTGGGAAGGAAAATGCTCTGAAGCCAGTGTAGAAGTCAAGCTCCTGGCCAAGTGTTTTGGGCCCTGAGTTGTGAAGAGGCACCAAGGGAAAGGGAAAGGAGGCAGCAGCCCCTGTGAACCCGGGCAGTGTCACCTACCGAAGGTGTTGGCATCACCTGTGCACACAGCAGGGACAGCAGCCCTGGGGACACTGAGGACAAGGATCTCCTCAGAGGACACTTGAATGGGTCCCACTGTGCTGAGTCTCCATGAGCCTGGCCCTGAATGCAGCTGAGGAGCAGAGTCAAAACAGAGGGAGGCAACTTCTCTACCAGCGCAGCTTTCAGCCTCACCCCTCAGTTTTCTTTGGCTCTTTCTCAGAGCAAACTGAAACTGGTCCAACACTTGCTAATTGCCTGGCATCCCACAGAGCTCTCACAAAACCAGGGACTAATCAGAGACCCAAGCAGGGGAGTGTGTGTGTGAAGCACAGCTACACCTGTTCAGTTCCTGCAGGCAGCCTTCAGAACTCTGCTAGAAAGCACGATGTTGCCATAATGCAGGAGAGAATTTCACCTTGTACCTGTAAAATAGGAAGCATTACAAACCCCGAGTTCCTCACAATATCATGAACTCGATAATCTATTTGTTAAAAAACCCAGGACTGTCTGGATGGAAGAGCAAAGGGCTGATGCTTGTTCAGGTTCCCTGGGCATTAGCAGCTCTGCAGACAATCAGCATTATGTTATGGACAAAGGGTAAAAAACTTCACTTTCTGCAAATTATCCTGTGCCATTAACTGATAGCTCCCAAACCAAGAACAATCAGCCCAGTTATTCCCAAATCCAGCTATTTATTCTGAGGTAGTAAAGGCCTATATCCAGTCATGCTGTCCAACCTGCAGACACCCCAAAAGGAACCACGGCCCAAGGGTCAGGGAGAACTTTTTCCCCAGAATCTCCTTAAATAGTTCTTTGCAGCAGATCTGTTTTGCAAGCTGCTGGAAGATCAGCTCAGAGTATCTTTGGAAATTACAAAGTATTGAGTGCACACCTCGGAGAAAAAGCAACACAGATAAGATCGGGATATCACTTTCAGCTAAAACGTTGGGATTGTGCTTGAAAGAAATCAAACGCTTTCAAATTACCGAGCTTATCTCTCTGCCTTGTGTTTTTCCTGTGCCTTGAAGGCGTCGGTGCTCAAAGCTTCTCCCTTTCTCCGGACAATGGGGGCTGCAAAGGAGCCTTTTCAGTGTGTCAGGTCAATAGTCCAAAGACTGAGAAGGATTTGTGCTATAGATAGTAACAGCATCAAAGAGGCCATTACATCTTCAGCACCAGTAATCCCCATTTAAAAAACTCCATTATCGGACTGGTTCTTCATTTGCTTGTCACGTAATCCTTGTTGTTGTGGTAACTCAGGAACGGGTGCTGGGAGCTTAACAGAGACAATGATGGAATTGCCTGTCCCTGGATTTAGTCAGGATGGTTATGGGCAAGACAGAAAGAAATCAGGGACTAATGGAGAGTTCAAAGATGATAACTGAGCCAGGAATACAGTCCGGGAAGGTGCTGCTGCAATTCTGAAATACTTATCAGACTTTCTTGGGGACTGACCTTTTTTTCTGATTTCCATGAATCATTCAAGATCAAATCCTTGACTCTATTTTTTAGAAAACCATTCAGTGTAAGTCATAAATAGTGAACAGGGCTGTTCTCTGAATTGCTGAATTGAGATTGCTGAATTTCTACAAAAATCAATGCCTGCTCCTGGGATGATGGAAAATGGGTTCTTTTATTAACCAGAACAGCAATTATTTGTTAATATTTATATCCTCTTCTAGAAAATTAGATGTCTTGGGAGAACAAAAAGATGCAGCACCTCTGTTCTCCTGGGCTGCCAGCTGTAGTTCAGTTCAAACTGGTACAAAACTCAATGTCCTGACCTCCACAGGAGTGTTTGGCTTCTTCTGGAGGACATGGGCTGCAACTCAGGCAGCTGCCTTCTCTCTGGTCACTGAATTGAAGGCAGAAGTGGGACTCATTTCCCAGCAAAACCAAAAAGGAAGCCAAATAGGTTTGTAAACCCATCATGGCTTAGCTGGGGAAGAATCCCTTGCTTTCAAAGACACTTCTGAGTAACCAAAAATGAGTCACAAAGAGGAGGCTGAGAATCAGAGTGATCATCCCTCTGATCTGGACGAGTCCATCAGGGGTAAGAAAGGCCAAGCTGCCAAGTGCATCTATATCCCAAATGCAACCTCTCCTCGACAGAGCCCTCAGCAGCCCAGGAAAAACCAGGTTTCTGCAGGATTAGGGAGAGATTATCACAAAGCCATCTTCCTAAGAACCTGCTAAAATAGGGAGCACAAAGGAGAACAGTAATGGCACTAAACATTGCCAGATCATCTTTAACTCTCAGAAATCTGATGCAAAGTCTGTTTTAAAACAGCTTTTGTAGAGACAATCCCTCAGGCAGCCCCAAGGCACAGGACCCATGACTAAACAGTGAGAAAATGTGGCTGCTCCCTTAACAAGCAACCTCTGTAGTGCTTCTCCTGTGTGGGACTGAAAGGGCTCAGCACTCAGCTGGAGCACCCCATGGAAATTTTGGGGAACAGCCTAATATTTAGCCTTGAACTGCAGCAAAGCATCCTGTGGAGCAGGAGCCAAGCTGCCATGTCTAAAAGGATAGCTCAGGAGCTGTCCATGGAAGAGTTTGTGAATTATGAAGATGCTTAAAGTGGTTAGGAAAGAAGGCAGCTATTGGGCTGCCTCGAAATTAAATAGTTAGGAATTAAGAAAGAAAAGATATCCCCACGTCAAGCTGCTGTATGTGTGAAGGAGGGTAGGAAATATGTTTCCTTTAGAAAAGGCTCCCAGTCTTTGGTCAGTAAATCAGATGTGCTGGGGATGGATGCAAATTCTCCAGTGCTGCTTAATGAATGGCAGCTGGCACACATCAAGGGCTGAAGAGATCTGATAGCTGGAATCTCCTGCCTGGCACTGAGGGAGGGGGCAGCACCATCCTTCACTGCCTCCACTGTCACCGCAGCAAAGGAGTGACATCTCTTTCTGGCTGCAGTGTTTGGGCACCAAGCAGCCTCAACAAGAGTGATTTATTACTGTGTGCTCTTCATTTATTCAGCGCTGTGAATTTGCAGGAAACAGCAGTTAAAGAAACAGGAATGTAAACGTGGATTTCAAATTGCCTTGGTGTGACACTTCAGCAAACAAGAGAAGTGCTTTCCCATAAATTGCTTGTGATGGTCAGGCAGTGACTGGCTTTAGGATCGAAGGAGTGTTTCATGAATTTGGGACAGGGTTCAAAAAAGCCACTGGAGAAGGGCAATGGCAACCAGAGCCTCAAGAACAAAGCCAGCTCCACCTGCAGAGAGCCAGAACCAATGCCTGCACCTGATGACTGCACTGAGAGCACTAAATGATTTCAGGTCTGCTCCCAGAATTAAACTGCCTTGCCTATAGAGAACTGAATGAGCCATGGAAAGCAAACTTTCTCCCTTTTTAGAGCAGCGTATGCACGGATAGGACAAGGTTTTCTGCTTGAATCATTTGATAAATATGCAAAATTCTGGAATTCTTCAGGGCTGTTAAATATTTATCCTTATGAAAAGCATACATTTTCAGTGGGAGCATAATTTGTAAAGAAGGCATAAGCTTTCAGGCAGGTGAATAATCTAAAGGATGCATGCCTCAGTTTCCCAGATTAAGCTTTTCATAACATAAGCACAAACTACTTCCAATGGGATGTGCCCCTGTCTAAAGATATTAAAGCATGAGTGCATGCACTGAAGTATGCTTCAATTCCATAGATGGATTTGCCTTCATGTCCTATTCAATTTAAAGTAATGAAATTATAAAATCTCAGCACAACAGAATGAAGAAAATGCTGCTCATGCTGCAGAGCTCACAGCAAATTGTACTCATGTCTCACTCAAGCATGTGAATTGCAATGATGCTCATTTCCCAGCAGTCTGCCTCCTAGGGAACTTAATAGACTTCTTGCCCTTCCTCAAGAAGAGGATTTTAATATCCCAAACTTGCAAATAGGGTTATATGCACTTCCATGACTCCCCCAAGGTTACACCACGTCGGTTTCCAATCCAAGCACCAGACAGTTCCCAAGCAAGTAAATTTCAAGTGTAGCTCCCACATCGGGGAAGATGGCCAGGAACAACCCCACCTTAAAGCCAGAGCAGATCTGTGAGGATGGTTTGTCACACACTCAGGGACACTTTGCTTGCCTTGCTCCAAAGTTCATCCAGAGAAAACGAAGGTCAGGATTCGTGCCCTGAACTCTGGGCACTTGCAGCTTCTAGAACTGCTGGACTGTCTATTTGCACACTGGCAGTTTATTTACAAGCCACAAACAGGACAGAGCACTTGGAATCAGTTCTTTGTGTGGTTTATTTTGCACATCAGTCTCATAACATTGTTTTTACCATGGAGACAAAAGATGTGACCATCTCACTGTTTCAACAGAATGCTAAAGAAACTTAACGTTACAACATAGCATAAGACAGAGTAGGTTTCAGCCAATCACATAGAGGAAAAGCATATTGACAGTAGTTCTATTCAATAATCTGAAGCATACATAATTCTGGTTAAAACAATAATGGCTTATTCTCAAACACAATAGCTTGTTCATAAAAGCCCAAGCACAGAGCTTTTAACCTTCTAAAATATACATTAAATAAACTTGTTGCAACTTAGAAAGCTGACTAACATAAGCCTATTGTTCTATTTCTCACGTCTGCACTACAGCCTAGAAATTTTTTCACTGTTTTAGCATCTGTTCCCATAACTTCTGCTTAAAGCCTGCTTTTACCACCTTCCTAAAGCCTTCTAATTTTTATAGATTCCAACACTGGACAACAGAGCCTGGATCAAACTTCAGCTGTTCAAACAGCCTCACACCCCACAGGGACTGGGCCAGGGGCTGACACGGAAGGATCCTTTCAGCTCACTCACCCAACACCCATTAAACACCTCACCACACGCACAGCTGGCCAAAGCCTTGTGCCTGCATTGTTTGAGAGGTAGACGGATGGATGAGACCAGTGAATAAGTGGGACAGTGGGAATGCTTCAAAAATAGCATCTCCTCCCACTAATAGATGCTCTGCTCTGTACCTGAAGGGGAAACAGCCCCTTCGCTGAGCCTTTCTTCTTCCTGTTGTTGTTGCTACTCCACAGAGCTCTGAAAATAGATCAGTAAACAGCTCTGGGGGAAAAGGTATAATTGATGATGTCTTGGACAGAGGACCCTGTTGATCATCAGACTGGGATAAAAAGGCATTTTCTACACCATGTATTTTCACTTTTTTCCCCCACCGAAGTGACACTTTTGAGGTTCTTTTGAGTTTGTCTGAGGTATATATTAGCCATAAAGTATGTGAGATAGTACCACCCAGCCCTGACAATATTCTGTATGCCCCCCTGGCCTGAGTCTGATGTACATTTCCTTTTGTGCTCCTTTACTAGCAAATTCTGATTTCTCTAACTTGGTCTTTTAGCTCAAGCTGAACTTGGCATTGGTGGTGCAGTGTTTTATCTTGTCAAAGCCAAGATGGGGATATGGAAGCAGAACTCTCAAAGAGTCTAAAGTGTGATGCTCATTAAACAGCAAACACATGAAAGACACAAAACCTTTTAAATAATGTCTGCCTAACAATTCACTCAATGTCTTTCCACATCTACAAAGTCGTCTTTCACCACCATCGCCCAAAATAACAACATGAATCTGTGATGTTTACCTTGTGCTCTCAATTTGGAAGGTGCTGCATTCAAGAAGGACCAAATCCTTTACAAATAAAGAGTTGGGATTTAACTATGTTGTTGGAGGAACTATATTTAAACTGCCACAGCTGAGAGGCAAACTTAAAGCTCAGCCAGAGAGGAAAACTTAAAATACATCAGATTTCTCCAAGTGTGCTGTTGCTTACATGGGAGAAATGATCCAGGCGTCCTCTCCAGATGGCCCCAGGCAATTGGAATTCCTTATGCCACCACAGCATGTGGATCAATGAATTCTTCAAAATCTGATTTAATGCAAGATATTCTGGAGTATCTGCACTGATGGGATGGATTCCAGGCTGTTTGCTCAGTGAGCCTGAGAGCAGAGCTAAGCCCAGGAAGCCAAAGCTGAGCACGCTTTGGAAAAGAAGCTGCACACAAATGGCCCTCACCACTGCTGAAAAAAGGACCCCATCCAATTCCAGATTCCACAATGACATTAATACAGCAAAAGCACTGATTAATTAAGCTGTAAAGCTTCCACCTCCAGACCTCAGAGGCAGAAGGAATGATATAACCAATTAATATACAAAAGCAGAAA
This sequence comes from Passerina amoena, assembly GCA_013401095.1. Taxonomy (NCBI): domain Eukaryota; kingdom Metazoa; phylum Chordata; class Aves; order Passeriformes; family Cardinalidae; genus Passerina; species Passerina amoena. Next base: position 10,775 of record WBNP01001942.1, read on the forward strand.
TAAATAGAACAGGCAGCTGCCCGGAATCCCATTAAATTCTAAAATAAGCACAGTGCTGAAAATAACATTTAATTTTATGAACTTTTTACTTGGAAAAAAAACTTACTTGATTAGTTAAGATCTATGCAAGTAAAAGGATGATTCTAGGATTTTACACTAACAACAACAAAATAATAACATAATTTAGTTGATTTATGCATTTACAGAGTTTAATTAGTGGCTACTGAATAATTAGTGACCTGGAGGTTATATCCAGCACTTATGTATTTGAAATATTAAGAAGTACTTGAAATTCAAAACCCTCCCAGCTTAATTCTTGACTACTAGAGGACAGAAAACTTTCTGAACTAGTTCCTTTCCAATGGCTGTATGCACTGAGCTTATTAATGTGCATTAACATTTAATAATTCTTAATTATTAATACTTAATCTTAGTATCATTCTTCTACTAACAATGAGGCTTCTACTAGCATCCAGTATCCTAATGGATTCTCCCAAGGTGCTTGATGCTCCTAGAAAGCTGCAGCAGGGACTCAGGGTGCTGATCAATAAATTCCCTACCACAAACCTGAAACTTCTTATGGAAAGAAAATGTACAGGATCTCTTGATCCTTCACAGAATCCTCTTTACGTTCTGGTTAGAGGGTGTCCAATCTATGCATGAGATGGCACAAATAATCCATTTGTTTTTCTTGCTTGAGACTTGTGCTCTGTCAAGCACCTTTTGTATTATGGCCATGACAAGCTGAATGGCATGGAGATTCCAAGGGAATAAAGCAGGCAGTCAGAAGGGTCCTGCCGTGACACAATCCTGCTGTAGGACCCTGTGCTGCTGTCCCTGCTTCTCTCATGGCACCAGGACAGTGTCCCATGGCATCCCTGGCTGTCCCTGCCTTCCCCAAGGACACCTTGGCCCTGCCAGAACAAAAAGAGAGAAGCCTTTGTGAGTCATGGGCAGAGCTTCCCAACAGTTGCTGCAGGAGCATTTCAGAACTTCACAGACAGGTACCAATTCCTCTGCCTGGTTTTTAATTGCTGCAAATCTTTCCACTGCCTGCAGTGAGCCGAATGCAGCACCAGCAAGGTGAGTGCTGCCGAGGGGAGCTGTGTCAGTGCAGCATTAATGCACACTGAAATCTTCGGGAATTCAGCGGGAATGCTACATCCATTACCTTGCACCAAAATACCTTTCAGAGCGCTCGGAGCACCATGAGTAATCCCTGTCACTGGTTCTTAGTCCTCTCAGTAGGAGGAAAGCATGTGCAGGTCAGCTGGAGCCAGCTCCACCTCCCAGCTTTGGTGTCAGATGTCGGGATGTTGTGCACCTCGCTCTGAGGCAGGAGGAGCCCAGACCTGTCAAGGTCCTTGGCTCCTTTCCAGAGGGTAACTGATGTGATGAATGCATCGCTCACCAGTGATTTGTTTGACCAGAGCCGGGTGCCTGCAGTCAGATCTAAGTCATTGACTCATCTCTCTCCACAGTCAATGCAGGCACAGCTGCTACTGGGAACACAGAGACCGAGGAGACTCGGGGAGGCTGCAGAGTTAATATTTCCCTCCAATAAATAAGTCTTCCGATTGTTTTTACTATGAAATGAACAAGTTTGCAGATGATTCTCTGCAGCTTTTAATTACCAACACCCTGAGCTGGTTTAGCGCAGCCTTGGGCTGGGTGTTCAGAACACAACGGGAGTGTGTTTGACATCTCTGTAATGGTTTTTTCCTGGGAATGGATGTGCCACTCACAAGGAAATCCTATTCAATAACCTTCTTGTGTCAGCACAGTCAGAATTAATCACGTCCTCCATTACACACGGGAGAAGTTGCCATATCCCACAGGAATATGCTGCAGCCTGGGTAGAAATCCTCTCCCTGAGTTACTGATTGTTTTGACAAGTAGGGTCAAAGTGTGTCCCTCAATTACCCCGGGTTCTGAGCAGCTGCAGTGCTGGTGAGCTGAGGTGTGTCTATATATTTATATATCAGCAGGTCTGTATTCAGCAGCACTGAGGTGCCTCACAGTCCTTCTCTCTGCACATCTGGAGCACACACAGCAGCTCCACAAAAAGCCTGAGACCAAACACACCAGCATTCTGCTGACTTCCTCACCTTGCTACTGCTGCAGAGAAGTATTACAGAAAAAAAAACTCCTCCAGTCAGTTCCAATTGCTGGATAATACACTGGTCTGACAGCCTTCCCAACAGAAAGCTAAGTGGAAATCATTTTAAACTCGATGAATGCATGTTTGCAGCGGCAGGGTATGGACTACTGAGATTCTGACAGTGTTTCAAAGCAAGGAAAGGATGTTGCAAATTGACTGAGGGGAATCAAAGTAGCCCCTTGCCTACAGTTTAATAAAAGCCAGCACTTAAACTGCAAACATTTGGACAAGTAATACATGAGCTCAACACCTGCAGGTGCTTCTTCTTTCCTGGGAATGCACAGGATACTGTTTAGCAAAGCTTCAACACTGGCTTCTTGTAGAGCTAGAATATGGGGCACAAATTACACTTCCCTATTCTCAAAACACAGCAAGAACAAACAGGAAATCAGATTTCCAAGCAAATCTGTCATGGTGGAGTTGTCAAAACTGATCTGAGGAAAAGGAACCAAAATTCTCTGGATCCAGCATTTAATAATGGTAAGAAAGCAAACTGAAATGTTCACCTGCACCCACAGAGAAACACACAGACAAAGTAATTCAAATTAACTTCCTGAAGATCCACAGATAGAAAAGCTTTGCCAATTCCTTGTGGGAATGAACCAAAGGTTTGCAAAGTCATAAATAACAATTTATCTGTCGGCACAATAGAGTGTGATTTAATACAGCAATATTCAAAGTCAAACATACAGAAAGAAAATACAGAAAAATCTGAAGATTAGGGGATTGTACCCGGAGAGTGGCCTTGAAAAGAGCTGCCTGTGTGAGGTCGTGGGGCTTCTGTGACCATAGACTATAAGCAGCTGGGGAGTGAGGAGTAAGTGTGAAGATCTGGGGAAAAGATGTCTTAATTAAGAAAAAAGAAAAACCTCTGTAAAATGTTAGCAAAACCCTCATTCCTTCCATGCCCAGCTCAGGCTTCAGCAGTGTCCTGCAGGCCACAGGCACCTGGGTGTGCTCACACTGCAAACGGTGACTGCCAGGCTGGACTCTGCCCACACAGCTCAAAGGTGTCCTTCATGGTTCTCCCCTCTCTGAGCCCAAGACTGACCTGTTCAGGCTGCTGAAAGCCAGGCCTGTCCTAGTTAAACCTGGCTGCTTGCTCTCCTTGCTTTCCCACTTGGAAAAAGCGAAGTGGCTCTCGCCAAGCCCCTGTTGCCAGTGCCGCTAACAATCAGCGGACATATTCCTGCCTCGTGTGCCACGCTTCTGGCTACCAATGTGTCAGCTCAAGTTACAACTGCTCCCAGGAAAGAGCCTAAAAATAGAGGCCTTCCAGGTGGCTCAGCAGACGGGTCATTTGCTGCACATGGCACAACAAGTTGGCCTTTTCAGAGTGTGCTTTTCGGGTGAAAATACCCCAGCACATCATGGCAGGAGTCAGTGCTGGCCTCACACAAGAGGGCCTCGCTCAGGCGCCTGGCTGCAAGCAAACACTGGAGCCCTTCTCCTTCCTGCATCTCCTCCAGGAAGGTTTGGCACCTGTGCACTGGAGAGAGGAGCGGCTCTGCCATGGCCTGTACCTGCCCTCAGCTCACTGTGAGGCTGTTACATGTTCTAGCACATTGTCCAGGCAATAGCAATGCCCACCACACACACCCCCAGCTACTCCTCACAACATGGGCAATGATTCCATCACCCTTCTCCAGCAGCCAGCAGGAAGAATCATTCCTACCAACCCTAACTCAAAGCAGCTTTGAGACACTGCAGTTTTTCCCTTGAATTCCTGTTACATTCACATCTTTCTGCTTTAAGCTCAGCAGCTGCCACCTGCATGAAACCCTGCAGGAGCAGCTGTCCCTGGCCACAGCAATGCCTGACAGAGAAACTGCTCCATCTATCCTGCTCTGCAGGCCATCAGCCAGGGCTTCCCTGCATTCATGACTTCATTCAAGAGCTTTGACATCACCTCCAAATCAGGCTGCATGTTCCCAACAGAGTCCTGAATCCTCAGGAACCTGCATCCTTAACTGTGCTCTTCCTTAGTGCAGCCCTTTTCTCCTGCTGTATGAATAAAAGCACTGATCAACAACAGCATCTTAGTACAGAGAGAAGATTTCCAACTAAACTGCTTCTCTGAGGGCATCCACGAAATATCTCAATACAATTGTAAAAATAAATTGTGCCCTGTCATTGTGCAAAAGGAAGAAAAATGAATATTGAACAGCCACAGATCCAAGCAGACATTGCTCCTGTCTGTCTCCCAGCCAAATTTATAATTACTTTTGCTATTTTATCAACTTTCAAGCAATGCACTTCAATGGAGGAAGGTAACAAGAACAATTCTGAAGTTAACATGACTGTAATGGAATTTGTAAACTCTCATATAAGAAAAGTCATCAGCTGGAACCTGAGCACCCTGGCTTGTTCCCTTTAATCAGCAATGAATTGCCAGTGTCTTCTGGACCTTCACAGCTTTAGGGAGTGCTTTGAAGTGCTTAGAGCAGCATTTTGTCTTCTTTCTATTTAACCTTTTTTTGGACATTTCTTTCTGGAATGTTCTTCTCACCCTTGCAATAATATATCCATACACTTCAATAATAGCAAGTATCATGACCACTGTGGCACATGACCCAGTTTAAATTCTAAAGCTGTAACATTTGCTGAGGTCTTCAGTTCTTAGTGTCACATCATTAACAGATATTCTCACCTTTGTTGTAAATAAAAGTTGTATTTCTAGCCCTCAGACTCACAAACTGGAGTTTGGAAAATGTTATGCACACACCATGAGTGTCTAAGCTTGTGCCATCCAAAAAGGGGATGAAGTGGCTCATGAACTAACGCTGATATGAAAATTGTCCATCAGTGCACGTGAATGCAAGGTGGTCTTAGGGGAGCAAGGGAGCTGCCTCCTGGAGCCCATTCCAGAGGAACTTGGGGAAGGCTGAGGCTTTACATCATCTCAGTGCCACTTCACAACTCACAGTTATCCTGCAGTGCTCCTGGAATGGAAGGACACGAGACTCTGCTCGGGGATCACCAGCTGCAGAGGTCATGGCGATAGGATGAGCCCTTAAACACTCACCTGTCAATTCTCCATTATTATTTCTTTCAGAGACCTTGGTCAGGAGAAAATATTATTCATTTCCATATCTATGAGCACATGACAACACTTGGATACTGTGACATGCAAACATTGCTTTGTATGTGTTTCAATGAGAGAAAGCTCACATCATCTGCTGCACGCTTTTTCCCCAAGCGTTGTCTCTGACCCTCTGATTCTGAAGGTCATTTTCACAAATTTACAACCATTTAAAGACGAAATTCCGAGTTCAAAACGTGTGACAAAGTGACCCTGCTGCTTGTCCCCTGGCATATTTCAGGTAGCTGAGGATTCACCCAGTTTTATCTGCTTTCATTCTGCCAACAGGGAGCAATTTGGAAATCCTTCTTCACGGAAATAATAACTAAGTTCAGAACGGAGTATTTGAAAATTGAGTGGCACTTCATGGTATACATTAAATACTGACGAGTGGTGCTTGAGCTTAAGCGGTTTGGCAAATCTAGAAAAGGTCACTGAGCAATTAAGTAACCCTCAGAAGTTGTTTCAGGACATGTGTTCTTGCTTCTGGAAGGCTCATTATGAAAGCAGGTAGGAGACAGAGGATAAAGGTGTGCACGCTGCTGGAATGGATAATGCGTGCGTGCTGTGTGCAAAATTCACTTCCCCAGCTGCTGGATATGATATGCTGAGAGTTGCTTTTAGTTTGAGTTGTCTGGATATTTTAGAAGAATGAATAAAGGGATTTTATTCATTCCTTTAAAAAGCATGAATAAAATAGCTTCCCTCCCTGCCCCCAAACTGGAGTATTAATAAAGGTGGTGCCTGGGTTTTGTGCCTGATTTGATTTCCTGCATATTACCCATGGCTAATACAACATACATTTCTCTATGGTTTCTATCACTCAAAGAAGCAACTAGAAAAATGGGATTTTGAGTAAGAAAATGTTAATGAAGTTGATGAACAGACAGAGGTGCAGACTAAAGATTTGTTTAGAGTCCAGCACATTCCTGATGCTCCTCAAAGGGTCTCCTGAGTCCTGTTTCCTCTGAGCAGGAGGGAGACCACGACACCATGTGGCTGTGCCAGGCTGCATTCTTCCAGCCCTGGTTTTGCCTCCCCATTTCTTATTTAGATTCACCCCAGAGCTGCACTAAGACTTTCTTGTCAGCCAAGCTTGGTCTCTGTAGCACCAGGAAGTGCCTGGGAAACCTCTCTCAGAATCCACCATTTCCCTGGATACCCTGAGGAGGGGGCAGTGGCCACTCTTGGGAGCCTTTTGCAGGAAAATCCTATGAAAACACTTTCCTGCTAAACTCTCAAAGCTCCAGCAACCTTTGGCTCCAGGGCTCTCTGGTTCCAAGGGTTATCCTCTCCACCTGTAATGGTCCATCACTGCTTTCTTCCCTGGCATTTCTCCAATTACTTTTCAGATCCACATAAACATTTGGCATCCACAACACCCAATGGCAACGAGACCAGTAGATGAATTGTTTGTTTCTGTACAGTCAGGTGTGTGCTCTGTATTTTTATGCATTTTTCTTAAAAATAACAAAACCTTTTAAAACACAGAATACATTTTTGTTTTACAAGAAATTCTCAGATTAATGCATCCTACTTTACTTTATAAAACTTTAAGAAACCTTGCATAACTTACTGGAGGAGAACAGCTATGGATGGCTTTGAATGGAATGGGAATTTAAAAAATGGGATTTTAAAAGTTCATTGTTTCTTAATAAGAACAGTGCTGAACTTCACTTGCAAACATGAGTGTGCTGTGCACAGTCCAATAATACCTTTAAAACTTTCCAAGTGCCTCTGTTACTATCTCAGGTCCTGAGCCACTGTGGTATAATGGCTTTTGCTCCACTAGTGAGATGTCTACAAAAGAAGACAGCACTGACCCTGATAAAAGCAGGGACACCTCACTCAGCACCTTCCTCGTGGCACTGAAGTGTCCTTGAGACACTCTGGACTTCGATGGCAGCAGCACAAATCCTGGAGACAACTTCCAGGACAAACAGGCAAGTGCAGCATTCCAGCAAACTGCTTTCTGCTTTGAAGGGAATTTAATGCAGCAGCCTGGGTGATACCTTATTTCTACAGGGAGCATGAAATCCCTGCTGAAGGATTGCAGGGATCACACCAAAGTCATCTCTCGGGGGAAGAAATAAATGCCAGCATGGTAGGAAGTTTGGGTGATCTGCAGATTCTCTGCAGCAGTGGCTGTCAATCCCAGAGTCACAGCACACAGCACAGGAGGCAGACTCTGAGGCACTGGGAATGGCAGCACAATAAATATAAAACCATTCCCTTCCAGTGCTTTACCCTCAAGTCAAAATAGTCTCCATCAGCCTCCTAAAGCACTAATAATTACTTGACATCAGCACTGCTGGGATTAAGACATTTTTACATCTACCTTTATAATAATGCAGTGAAGCCATGAAAATGCTTTTTTTGGAAAGGGGCTGTGTTTTGAAAACACTGGTTTGCAGCATGTGAGGAGAAAAAGCAGCTTGAGAATGATCTCCAACCTTCCACTGCAACCCCAAGCCTCATTTCTGTTCAGGTAGCAGAAATGCCTCTCAGAACTTTCGTTTTTCTTGATTAATGTGAGAGCTTATGTCAAATGGCATCTGAGTTTTCCACTGACATCAGGCTGTTGTTAAACGTTAGCAAACACTCCATCTCTGGAAAGCTGAGATAGGAAAACAAAATCTCTTCCATCACAAATGACATTCCAGCTATCATACTTGATATTTTGCTGAGAATAACAACTAAGATTGGATTTATTTGCATCCCTGTCTATGCAGGTTTTGTGTAACAACCACAAATAAGACTGAGTGAGGCTCTCACTCTTCCTTCTATCAAACAGTATCAGAAGAAATCAGCTGAAACTGGCAAAATTAGGCTGTGAAGTTGCTGGATGATCAGAATCATGCCCAGGTCCTGCACAGAATGACAAGAGACATCTCCCCATTTTCATGCAGAAAATAAATTAGACTGAACTGAGCAGCTGCCTTCTGTCTCAAAATTAACAAAAACATGGAGCACAGAGAAGCTATTCCATGCTTATGAAATGCTGGTATTATCTTGGCTCTATAAAAGGACAGGAAAACAAAGCCAGCTCACGTCCAGGAGGTACAAAAGCAGCTCAGAGATAAATTGGGTTACAAAACTGTATCCTGAAGACATGTCCAAAGTTTAATCGTGCTTGGCCATTTGGCAAACATCCCCTGTGAAGTCAGGGACAATGGAGGAGAGCAGGAGGATGGGATATTCATATCTGCACTTGTTACAACTTCACAGATTAATTTCTTATGATGCACAGGAAGAGAGCACCCCAAACCAGGGAGATGCCTGTGCCTGGTGCTGACTGAGAGAGGATAATGCCATGGCACATCCCCTCTCCTTGGGTGTCTGGGAGTCAGACAAACATTGCAGGGCTGCTCAGTGCAGTCACCAGTGAGACTCCATCAGCCTGGGCTGAGGGGAACCTGACCCCCAGTGCTGACAGGAAAAAATGATCAATCTCTCCCATTTTAATTAACAAAACAGACCAGTGTACATTACAGCACAGCATCATTTCCACACTGCACCACATGCAATCCAATAGCAAGGCAGGAGCTTTTGAGTGACAGAAAAATCAGGCCTTTACTTGTGTTTTAGGCTATGAAAGCAAACAAGGAAAATCCATGTTTGGATCAATACTGTTCTCCACATTCCCTCTGTGCCATCTGTAGTGAGACAGGAACATCTCCAGGATCTCATATTCCAGGATTTGGGAAGCTACTCAGAGGTGAGATCCCATTCCCTGGCTCAGAGGCTCCTGGCACACAACAGAACTTCCACACAAGTCCCTGCTCCTGCTGCAGGAGATGAAGCCCCCATTTGGTGTGTGGTAAATACGAGTAACTCCATTAACCTTAAGCTGAAGGAGAACATTTTGTTATATAAGCACATCCCTGCTCCTGTAATGCTATTCATATTAATACAAAACACAGGGGAGATTAAGCAAGTAAATTAAATTTATTAGCATTCTGCTGCTTGCTTCCTAACCAGTGTGGGGTTCAGGGCACTAAAGGCTCCTTCTCATGTGGCACAGGCTCCAAGGCAGGTGACAGAGGGACAGCTGAATGTGGCAAGGCAGGTTTCAGTGTCACACTTCTTAGTGGAAGGCACAGCAACTGCTCAGGTGCATGTCAAACTCTCATGTCACTAACATTAGACATTTTTTTCTCTATTTTAAAAGGCTGTATATTAGGAACAGAAGCTGAAACATAATATTCTGTTTCATTTCATTCTATTCAGGCACAAAGAAGCACAGATGTATTACACTAGCTAGACATATTTAGAGTCCTCTCTTCACCTGCTACACTAAATCCTTGGTTGAACACATGATAATCCAGTAGTCTAGAAAGAGAATTCAGAATTAGGGTGGTGAGGAGGGAATATCCTTCTTTGAGAATGCACAGAAGTTCAAGACATTTTCTTCCTCTTTATGCACACATAACTCTCCCTGACATCAGCTCTGGGACTGAGGCTTAAAGAAAGAATCAAAGATGTATTTTCTTCTACAAGCTCGCTGCAAGAACTGCTAAAATCAGTATAACGCAACCTAAAGGGAAAAAAATTTTGATTTTTCTTTTCGAAAGAAACAAACTTTGACAGACTTGTCCAAATCAGAATTCCCCTTACTGCTGTGTTTATATAGAAATATGTAAAGGTTTACTTTAGGAAATGTTCAGAGTTAATCAGTGCAAGAGTTAAAAGCAGAGGTAATTCCAGCTCCTCTTCATATCCAAGGCTGTGAGGAATTCAGTTTACAACAATCCCTCTAAGTTCAGACTCTCCCCCTGCTAGGGTCACTCTTCATCCAGTGGTTAAATGAAAAACAGAGTTGATTGTGATGGGAAGTCCTGGCAATGGCTTGGACTCTTTCTCCTGTAATCCTCATCAAATAAGGGGCACACAACAAATTGCTTATCTCCGATCTGCAATTCTCCCCTCCACCCAGCTGTAAATCTGAATTAATTAATAAACGCCCTAATGTTTTCAAGGTCATGGAAAATGAAAAGCACTCAGCAAAATGGATGCACTGACAGTGAAGGGTGTTTGTGGGTGGGCTTTTTATGTAAATGGAAAATCTGTGAGGCAGCAGCTCCTTCATCTGTGCCCCAAGTGCTAAAGTTAGACAACTTACAAAAAAATAAAGGAAATGCAAATAAATTATGTTTTGAACAAATGTGACCTTCCCTGGAAAAAGTGCAAGGCTTTATGCAGCAGAGTCTCAAATCCCACGAGGAGGTCACAGAGCCCACGAAGTCAGGGTGACACGCTGGCTTTGGTGTGTCCCTGCTGGCTGAGGGACAGAGGACAGCTCTGCTTTCTGTCCCCAGCACCTGCTCACCAAAGGCCTGGCACAGGCTGGTCCCTGCCTGCCGCACAGACCTCAGGAGATAAAGCTCTTGTGGCATCTCTGAGCTGTTCCCAGCTCCTGGCTCTGTTTGAAACAGCCCAGCACGGCCCACAGCTGTGATAACCACGATGCACAGACCCACACGGCTCCTGTGGCTGCGTGCCCACCACAGGCACTGCTCTGGGAGCTGCCACAGCTGCCCTCTGAAGCTCAAACACCTTCACTGATTATGTCATCTGCGGAGTGAGATCAAAGGAGCACAGAATGGTTTGGGCTGGAAGGGATCTTAAAGATCACCCAGTGAAGGCGTCACTGAGGAATGTGATATTTGACAAGTTAGGAATGCCACCCCTCAGATAAACAGAAACAAGATGGGAACTTAGGGGATCAATCTTTGGAGACACACAACTGAGTAACCTCTGAAAATAGAAAGGATAATGGAAGACACTCAGCTGGGAGCTCATGGTGCTTGAAGGGTGGATTCTCAAGCCAATCTTAATCCTGATATTGCCACAGGAAAGAGTCTGTGAAGTGTAACTGCAAATTACTTGGGGTGCTCAGTGCATCACAGACTGGAACTGCTGGAGCCAGCCCAGAGGAGGGCACAGAGATGTTCTCAGGGCTGGAGCCCCTCTGCTCTGGAGCCAGGCTGGGAGAGCTGGGGGTGCTCCCCTGGAGAGGAGAAGGCTCCAGGGACACCTCAGAGGCCCTGCCAGGGCCTGAAGGAGGCTTAAAAAATAGAGAAGGACTTTTTGTACAGGCAGGTAGTGCCAGGACAGGAGGCAACGGTTTTCAACTGCCAGAGGCAGGGTTAGATGGGATAGTAGGAATGAATTTTTATCCAGAGCAGCTGTGGCTGCCTCTGGATCCCTGGAAATGCCCAAGGCCAGGTTGGACACTGGGGCTTGGAGCACCCTGGGATCATGGCAGGGAATGGCACTGGATGGGCTTGAAGGAGCCTTCCAACCCAAACCATTTCCTGAGATTTTGTGGGTGCCAAAGACAATTCATCAGACTTTACTTCTACCTTACACTGATACCTGCAGTACACAGCATCAGAAACACATAGATTTGGCCTCCGATTTTCACTTGAAAATGTAAAGCTTATTGCAAAGGGGTAGATTTTATCAAGGAAAAAGTGGAACAGCATAAAAGTGATGAGTAAAATTCAGTGCCTGCAGTTCCCACAGGTGAGTGACTGTGTGAACACCTGCTAGTCCCCAGGTCAGCAGAGGCCACGGTAGCACAGCCCAGAACAACACCTTCCAATTTCTGAGTAAGGAACCTGAGAGTTCATCTGCCCCCAGGCTGAATCAGGCTGGCAGGACTGGCTGAGGCGTTCTGGGGAGAGCAGGGCACAGAAGTGCTGTGCAGGAATCAGAGCTGCTGAGATTCCATCAGCACTGAGAGACCTGGGCAGCGAGGCTGCTGCCCACAGACCACATTGCAAGGAAAGCACGAACTGTGTGAAACGTTAATTAATGCAATGAACCTGGGGAAACACCACAGCTACCAACAAAGCAACTAAAGCACAAGACAGCACTAATTATTACAGCAATCAAATCAAATATTCTGAAGTGAACATTTTCACTAGCCTTTGATTTATGCCACTGTGAGGAATCCCATTGATGCCTTGAACACAGCTGGGCAGAGGCAGATGGGAAGTGGTCAGTACCACAGGGAAACTCCAGAATTGCTAAAAAGCACCTTTTGTTGCTCATTTTGATCCATTTCCTGCATCTGGCACCCTCCATGGTGTTGATACATTATTGGTCCAATCTGTGGGAGCTCCTCCAGTCCACCCCCAGCACTTGTGGTAAATCTGTGCTCACACTTGACCATAAAGTCACGGCACTGTGATTTTATTGCTGCTGTTATCACCACCATTATTATTAAAAATCAATAATGTAGATCGTTCAGCAAAACACCCAGGACCAGAATCGACTGCTGTACCCCTAACAATTATCAGCACATTATCAAATCCATATGGTGTAAGGAGGGATCTGTGTCCCTGCACTGCTTTTGGCAGTTTCTCTAATTTATTAACAGGAGCAGATACTTCTGCAGGGAGAAAATTAACTTGTACCACTGCAGCCTGTGAAGCACACAACAGTGACAAACCCTTGGCATCTAGATGGGATTTGCCATCTCATCTCTTATAAAACACCTTTTAACCTGTCAGTCTCCTGACAGCTTTTACTTGTCTCTTTCTTCTACATTTTATTCCGTAATTTTAAAAACTGGCAGCTTCTGTAGCCTCTTACAAGAGAAAAAAAAAAATCAAACCACATTTTAACCATTTTCCTCTATGTCTACTCTCTGAATCCAGAGCTAATCATGCAGTTCCCCCAGGAAATTAGAATCTGCAAAGGCTTGTGTATTGGTGTCAACACAATGCTCATTTGACTTTATATAGATATATTTATATGTAAAATCACACATTCATGTCCAAAAATGTCCTAGCAGAGGCTAATAAAGCAAAAATCTATGAGGAGATTGAAGTATCTGACACTTTGACATTTTTGCTTTAGTAAAGTATTAAGTTTTTGTTTTGTTCATGCAGAAGTCAAAAATCACTCTTGGAAAATAAGACAGTAGAAACTGTTTTCCACAGAAAATAAATGCTGCAAACAGTTTCCTGCTGAAATAGGGGAAAATATTTTACCTACATGTACCCATCGTATTTTTCTCTGACAAAAATGTTCAGCTTCTATAGATTCCAAGAAAGTCCCAAGTCTACTGGCAAATTCTGAACGTTTGACAAGCACAATTTGAGAAAGCCTCGTGGGGAAGCAGTGATTAGAGAAGGCAACTGGCAGCTGGGAAGCCCACGCTGTATTCCCTGTTTCATTACCACTGTCTCTGGATGACCTTGTCAAGTCATTTAATGCCTTTCTGCCTGCCTTTCCCTATCTGCAAAATGCTTAGGTAAACACCTCCCTTTTGGAAACTCTGTAAAATTGTTTATTTTGGAAATAGTTCCTTGGATGCTAAACTGGCTCTCGGGTGCAGCATCAGATGAAAAACACAAGGGCCACAGGACATAAATGTCAATCTAGTATTTTCTAATTAAACCATCTAGATTAAACCATGCAGATTAAACCATGACAGTTTAATAGGTTAACCTCATCCTTGAAGGTTTTATTTCAGATGAGACAGGAGTTATTTAATTTTATTTATATCAGCCAACACAACATCATCAATGCAAAGCATACTAGTAAAGAAAAGCAGAAAAAAATGCCATAAACTTATTTTTTCTGCCTAATTTGATTATTAACCCAAGTTTCATCTTGGTCAGGTGTATTGTATTGCAGTGGGCAATGCACAGAACTGGGATGGCACCCTCAGGGCAGGGGATGGCTGAACTCATGGTGATGGGCATCCACCAGCCCATCTGGGCACTCCTGAATGGTGCCAGGCTCTTCTGGGTCCCCTCAATGACCTCGACCAGCTCATGCACATTTTTAATGTTAATGGGCCAAGGTGTGTACTATAAATGGAATATCAAAGTGTAGTCATGTCACCATCACTCCTTGTCCAAGGGAAGTGTAGCATTACATCATTGTAGAAGCATCTAATAGCTGAAATGGGGAGGAGAGCGCAATTTTGATTTATTAATCCAGCTGTTTGCTCAGGCTGGCTAAAACCATCACACACATTGAAAACAGCTTTTTCGACAGACCTCAATTCAGGTACCACAAAAACCCCTGTGGCAACTTTAGGTAGTGAACACCACCAAGAAATGGAAAGGGACTTGAAAGTGTAGGACAGCGTTTTTACAGGGACTTGTCACTTTCTACTTGAGGAAGGATGCATGCTGACATCTTGGCCAGGTTCCACGGGCATGTCACAGGGCTAGTGGCAGACAGCGAGAGCTTCACATCCTCGTTCTCCTCCTTCCTGCGCAGCTCCGACCGCGCCCCCTCACGGCACAAAATGGCGGCCACGGCCTCCGCGCGTCTCTCTCCCCTCAGCGCCGACGGGCGAACCCGCCACATCGGCACGGCCGGGAGCTGCTCGGGAGCAGGGAGAGGCTGTAGCCACGCGGCCCTTGGAGGGGGAGAGGAAGAAGAGGAAAAGGAAGGAGACGAAACAGAGAAGGGAGCCAGGAGCCGTGCGCGGCAACGCTGAGGCGAACGAAACGACCACGCCTCACAAGGCTGGGTCGCCACGGAAGGTGCGGCGCGAGCCCCCGCGCGCCTCGCGCTGATTGGCGAACAATTCCCGCCGCTCGCCCTCTCCGTCTTCCTATTGGCTGCTGCTTCCCGCCCAGCTCCCGCGCGCTGCCCGCCACCGCCCCTCAAAGCCCTCAGCCCCCTTAGAGCCCTGAGCCCCCTCAGCTCCTCAGCGCGGCATGGCGGCAGCTGGCGGCGGTCGTGGCTCCCAGCCTGGGCTGGCTTCGGCGCCGGGCACCGCCGGCGACACCTCCCTCCTCGGTAGCGCCACGGTGTGGCCCTTGAAGCGCTACGGTCGCTTCCTCCCCCCGAAGGACGGTGACGATGAGGGGCACAGCACCTCTTGGAAGGTGCCGGCGGCGCGGGGAGGGCGGTGGGGCGGTGTGGGGTAACTGACTCTGCTCTGAGGCAAACACGAATAAATGAGGTCTTTCAGGTGTCTTTTTGCGAGTCTAGAGCTAAAGAAGGAATCGGGAGAGATTTTATTTCATGAATTATTAATGGCAACACATCAGAGTGTTAGTGGCCCACTTTTTTTTTTATTCCTTCATTCAGCAGTAACCTGTGATATTAAAATCTAGAGATGAAGGTGGAAGAATCCAGAGGGTTGTCCCAAGTAGTTAAATCTGTATATGGAGGTATAATTAGTGAAAAAAATATTTAATGTGCCTCCTGTCTGTGGGAGTGAAGGGCAAGTTGCATTAGTGAGATATGAATTACACACCTGGCTTCTAACAGCAACCTTTGAGACCTTTTATTTGGCACTAGAAATGGGAATTGTAGATTCTGTGCTTGCAGAGCCAGATTTTCCTTTGTCTGTCTTTTTAAAGGTGTTTGAATCAAATGAAGAATCAGGCCCTCTTGTCCTTACCATTGTGGAGTCTGGCCATTTCTTTATTTCCCAAGGGCGAACAGTGCTGGTAAGTTTGTCATGTATAAAGAACATTTTTCCTTCACGTTACCATCAGTATTAACTTGGTTTCTTTTCTCAGCTTCATCTTCTCTCCCACTGAGTGGGAACTGTCAATTTTGTTTTACTCATGGTAATTCTCATGTGCTGCTTTGCCTTCACATTTATCAGAATAATACTAAATGCAGTATTTCCTGCTGAGGATCCACATTTCTTCTGCAGTTCTAAAAATCTAGATTAAGAGGTAATGCTAAGTGTTGCTGATGTTGAAAGATATTTGGGGTTTTTTTTCATGATTCTTCTGACTAAGAAAACAGGAAAATTTCTAAACACTGTTTAGAAGTAGGTAAAACTATAATTTGTTATATGGTCCAGCTGACTGCTTGCCAATGACCTGCTAGAATTTTGGTTTGACAATCTGGCTCATCAAAGGGTTTGCATTTTCTATGCTGGATGATGAGATTTAACATACAACATAAGATCCTTGGAGACAAAATCCAAACTTGTGTCACCTGGTTTTCCTGCAACCCTTCCTGCAACCTGCACTTGCTTAAGCATACCCAGCTGCTAAACTGAAGATTTCACAGTGACACCAAAAGGAAAATTCTGCTCTGACACAGAAGACCTTGTGGAAGGTGGAATTAAGTGTGTTCAGTGCACATCACCAGTACTCAGTGGTGATAACGAGGAGGAGCTGGCTGATAAATGTGTTAGGAAGGTATTACAAACCACTGGAAGATGCTGCAGTGTAAAGATAGCAAAGCTTTTTTAACAGAATGTATAAGAGACTGTGTTGCAGCTTTAAATATGTATAAGCTTATAAATTAGTTTTTATTGTGCCTCTTAAAGGGTCATAAACTTATAGAAATTTAAGTACAGGGCAGAACCACGGATACCCTTGAATTTTTTGGCTTGTGTGTTAAGAACATTGAATAGTTAATGCATGAGCTAACAGAGAGCTGCTACTGGGGATGGCCCTCAGCTCATTTAGTGAGAACAAGGTAAAAAGGGACTGTGGAAAGTATTTTAGCAGTTGTGTTGAATAAGAAAAAGGAAAGAGGTTTTGAAAATGTGGATGGAAATGAGACTTGCTGCCATCCCTTTCCCCATTCTGCTTGGAGTGGCTCAGTGCAGGATGCTCCTGTTCCTGTCAGTGACCAGGGACTGCCATTCCTCTGAAGTCCTTGAGGTAACCATATAAAAGCTAACAGCACTTCTGCTAACTAACCCAGGTGCAGAAAAGGCACAGCCCAGAGCTGCAGCTCTTCAAAGACTTGGCTGGCAAAGGCTGGATCTGGCAAGCAACAGGGCAGATAAAAGTGTGCTGTGGGGAAGGATGAGGGATCAGAAAAGCTGCTAAAAACTTGGCTGAGAAAAGCACTTTCTTGCAGCTCTTGTGTTTAGTGGCCAGTGAAGCTTTCAGGCGGCTGCTTTGCTTGAAATGCCAGATGAGGAATTTCTGGGATGTATCAGGACTGCTCCAGCTTCTGTGAGACACTGAGATACTGTGGGAGCTATCACATAGTGCAGGAGAGCTGGAACAGACATGCTTGGTAGATGTGACCAAAATATAGTACTGAGAGTTCAAAAGTAAAAAAAAAAAAGGTTGTTTTGGTTTGTTTCAAACATTAATTTTGGCAACCTTAAAGTTGACAGACTAACATTTAGAATTTGTTAAAGAAAAGTTACATAAAGTTGATTTTACAGCCTGTGGATTGCTTTGGGTGCAGCTCTTTGAGCAGGAGGATTTGGGCTGGTGGCACAGGTGTGTTGGGTGCCTGCAGGACTGAACTGGGGGGACTGGTACGTACTGGGACTGTGGGTTTCTGGGATTGGAGCAGCCGCAGTCCTCCCACTCGTCCTCCTGAGCCCACCTGAGGGGCTGAAACCCCACCAAATACCCCCTGTGCTCCTTTTCATAGGATCCCAGCAGGGTTTGGGCTGGGAGGGACCTTACAGCTCATCCAGTGCCAGGGGCAGGGACACTGGCACTGTCCCCAGAGCTCCAGCCTGTTCTTGAGCACTTCCAGGATGGGGCATTTTGCAAGCTCCTTCCTGAGATGCCACATCCCAACCACCCACCCTGCAGTGCTGCTCAGGCTGTATTTTGCTGCAGAAATCCTCAGAAATGGTTCATCCCAGTGGCTCCATCTCCCCCCAGTGCAGCTGTCAGTGCTGTCACAAACCTGTCACAATATTCAAGCAGGCTTTGCACGACTCAGTACAGCCCGTGCCTGGAGCCTGTCACACTCCAGATCCACTCACTGGGGGGTCCATTATCCTGCTCTGTCACAGGGGATCGTGCACAGCTCCTGCTCCACAGGGAATGCAGCAGCTTTGCTGCGATGCTGCAGCTGCTGGCACCGTGTCACTTGTGCTCTCTTTCCTCTGGCTGGCCTGGGCTGTGTCCCTTGGAGTGCCAAGGTGTCCTGCCACAGCTGTGTGCTGCCTTACATTGACATTCCCTCTGGTGTGCTCACAGAACTGCATCCTTTCAACTGTTGCTGCCTTGTCTTTTGATCTCTCTCCTAATCCCTACTTTGCAGCCCTTTTGATGTGCTCCAGGCTCCTGGTTTGAGGGAACTGGATAACAATTATTGCACCTTGTACCTCTGCACAGGAGCGAGATCTGGGTCACAGGGACACATTTCCTTCTCAACATGCAGAACTTCAATTTTTGTAACATTTGCATTGATGAATAATAAAAGGATTTTTTCCTGTTTCTTACCTGTGAACAACATTTGCACAAAACTGAGAATTGTGAAGAAAAATTTCTGTTTTGCTGATGGCTGGATCAGTATCCATAGTAGGAACAACATTCAAGTGTTTCTGACTTCTGTCAAAATATTCTGTCTGTGATGGGTGTACTTACATCTTCTCTTGGTTCTTTTAATTTTATTGAAGTAGGAAGTTAAGAAACCTTTTCCTTAGGGTCCACTGGCTCTTTTATGATCCGTTTCTAAGAACAATATTTATAAAATAGCAATAAAATACTCACATCTCCTAACAACTGTTGTTTTTAATAAATACAGAAACAACTGTTTTCCTTTTGAAATACCATCTACTCCTTGTGTAATGGAGTGAAGAGGAGGTAGATGGAACTTCAGAGCATGGAACATAAAAATCTCTGATGCGTAATGCAAATTAAAGAGTCTTTTGATTTGTTTTGTTTTATTTTATTCTTTTTTAAACCAAATTCTTCATTTGGACTTAAATTGCAGAAGGTATTTTTAGGAGCTGTTTTTGCTGCAGTGTTGTCTAACAGACTGCATATTTGATGGTACAAAAACCTCATTCTTGTCTACTGTAGTCAATGGAATTTTACAGGAATATCTCAACAGCATCTCTGGTAATTTCTGGCCATGCTCAAGATACATCATGTTCCATTTACCACAACTCTTATTTCCTTTCCCCTCTCTATCAACACATGATGGAAATTATATTTTGGTGTTTTATTCAGTGCAATTATTTCTGGTGCTAGAATTCATAATATCCTACAAATGAAACAAATTGAAATTGTGAAGAGGACTTACTTAATAGGATAAAATTAATCCAGAATAATTGATTTGTGACCTGATCTTTTGAAGTGTAGACTGAATGTCCTTAGTGCCCTCCTGCTTCCAATAAGCTCAGGGTGCAGTGGATTCTAACTCATTAATTAGGCAGGCATTCAGCAGGCATCCTCATGTTCCTGATGCTCTCTTTGCAGGGCCTGAAACTCAGGCCCCAAATGTTGCCAGTGAGATTCACAGCAGTGCCCTGGGCAGAGCTGGTCCCTGGGCAGTAAATGAGGGCTCCTGCCAGGGAGCTGGGCACTGAGCAGGTTGCTAATGCTGCTTTGTGGTAGAGCCCTGCAAAGCCACAGAAGTTGTTCTTTTATTAAAGTTTTGTTGGATTATTTAGTACCACAATCTCAATTTCAGGTTGTTTATTGCAACGTGTGCTGTTGATGTGATTGTTTTGGACAAGCTGAGAGTATCCTTCTGCATCAGCTTTCCCATTTCTGTTCCATGTCAAGGGCTCCTGCTCTTTCCTTTTCTCTTGCCCCAATTCTCCTAAACTCAAGCTCTTAGAATTTTGATTTTTTGAGATTAGTGATGTCTATTAATGAAGCACAGAGTTTAATGTGTGCTCTCAGTCTGGGGAAGTACATATTTTATACTGAGAATTAAAGAATACATTACTGGGACACCCTGAAGAGCTTCAGCCAGCTCCTCCCTGAGCATCCAGTTCCCCTCTCTGTGTCACTGGGAAAAAATCCCCAGAACAGCTCAGGGTGTCACTGAGGTATCGAGGTTTGTGCTGAGGTTTGTGCCTGTGTTTGCTGTGCCATGCAGAGCCCTGCTCCTGCAGGCAGCGTTTGCACTTTGGCCAGAGCCATTCTCTGCCTTGTCCCCTCAGGGGTGGCTCTGTGTGTCCTGCATTCCCTCCCTCCCCAGCCTCCCTGCCTGTGTGCACTGGTAGCTTGGATGTGACATATATATACAGAATTAGGATTTAAGAAGGAAAAAAAGGGTTTTTTTGTGTGTTTTTTAGCTTATATACTTTTAATAAAGCCTGATCTTAATTATATTACAATAAATTATTATATTTGTTGGTGCAAAGCAATTAGCATTAATATAAAATTTTTATAAAAATTTAACAAAATATGTATATACATTTATTTATATACCTAACTTAACTTATAAAAATTTTCATGTATTTTTTAAAATTTATTTTTATGCTAAGAGCTTCAGTTTTTTCTTTGCTATAAATACACTTCAAAATCATTCATTATTATTTCTTCTATTAACTTAATTTTGCTCACAAACGAGCTATTAAACCCCTCCATAGTGCACATAGAGCACTCTGCTCAATGACTTCAGCCCTGTGTGTTCTCTGCCTCAGGAAGGCTTCAGAGCAAGATGGGAGGGTCCAGGAGATTGAGGCTCCAAAAAGGATCCTGCAAAGCTTAACACCCTTTTATTCCTTCCTCCTGTCTCTGTGCCTTGATTGGTAGGGATGGAAATGTTTGCAGGGACAAGTTTGTGCTTCCCTCCCTCTACAAGTTGTCTTGTTTGGGGATTTTTTAGGGGTTTTTTGGGTTCGTGTTGGCTCTTCTGATCTTGACTCAATTTTCAAGACAGCTCAAGCTGCAGAAATCAAGCCTGATGGATTTGACCTTACTTAGATTTTGGAGATAGATACAAAAATTTCTGCTTCCAGGTGTGTTACAGTTTCTACTTCCAGGTGTTTATAATGAAGACTGGAGTGAAATTATGTTAGAAGTTTAATTTTCACAACTTCATTTTACAGTCATTAATGAAGAATTTTTAAATAGAAAACTGCTTATTCTAGGAAAACAGTGTAAAATGGCTGATACATCAAGCCTGATATATTTGGCCTTACTTAGATATTGGAAATAGATACAAAAATTTCTACTTCCAGGTGTTTAGTAATGAAGACTGGAGTGAAATTATGTTGGAAGTTTAATTTTCACAACTTTATTCTACAGTCATTAATGAAGAATTTGTACTTTTTAAATAGAAAACTGCTTATTCTAGGAAAAAACTGTGAAATGGCTGATGTATCAAGCCTGGTGTATTTCTCCTTACTTAGATATTGGAAATAGCTACAAAAATTTCCATTTCCAGCTATGTTACAAGGTAGTAATGAAGACTGGAGTAAAATTATGTTGGAAGTTTAATTTTCACAACTTTATTCTGCAGTCATTAGTGAAGAATTTGTACTTTTTAAATAGAAAACTGCTTAATCTAGGAAAAAATTATTAAAAATGCATAACCGTTTTATACCTTATTAAAACAAGATCCTATAAGATAAATAAAAACTAATAAACACCTAAATATAAACAAAAATACCATCTTACAATTTAACAAAAAAGCCTATTAAATAGCAATCCTGTGTGAAGAACATCTATCACTGTTGAGACCTCCCTAAAGAAACAGAGATAACCAACAACCAAAAATCTCCAGAGAAAAAAGAAGGGAAAAAAACCCTCAAAAATCCCTAGAGACCAGTTAAACAGTCAAAACCAAAACTAAGTCAGTCAGTTACAGAACTGACCTCATCCTTCTGGGGTTTAGTTTGTCTTTTTTAATACTGGTTGTGATTTAAGGGCAGACTAGATCATGTTTGTGAGCAAGAAAAAGCTTTTCCTCCTAAGCTATTGTTTGTTTGGAAACATCTGGCTCGTGCATGAGTGTGTCCAAAGAAGTGATGCAAGGCAGCCCAGCTGAACTGCTACACAAATAACATTTCTTAGCTACAGAGTCATTTGCTGTTCAGATAGGGTTGCAGTCGAACAAAACTGAGATAATCTATTCCTGTGTTGTTTAGCACCACAGGGTTTCTAAATGCTACAATAAAAAATATTCATAAATCACACACAATACCTTCCAGCACAGCTCACAGCCCTCATTACACAGCAGGTTTCTGAATGCTGAAATGTGAAGTCAGAACAAAAGTATTTCCCAGTCAGTGCTGAATCTATGGATCAGCATTTCTGGCTCCTGCCTCGTGGCAGCTGTGGTCACATCTTGCCTGCTTCCAAAACATTTGGGAAACATCTTGCTTTGTTTTCCCCTTCAGCTTAATTCCACTCAGTCCTCCCTCTGAGAAACTCAGATTTTGGTCACAGATTTAGGGAAGAATTTTCCTTAACCCCACTTTTGTTACAAGTTCAGTCATGGAGAACTACAGGAGTATGTGCCTGACTGAACATTGACGAACCAACCTTAATGAAGTGCAGCCATTTCTCTCTTCACATGGTGAACATTTGGGCTCTCGTGTCCCTGCCCCGTTCCAGGCTGCGTTTTGGGGATATTCTGATGAGTCTCACACTGCCCTCTGGCTTTGCCCTGCCTGGCTGGCTCAAGGGAACAGGACCTGGTTCCCTGCTCTGGCAGCCTGGTGGCAGCACCAATGCAGAAGGAACGCTGCTTTTCTCTGTGCCACCGCCCACACCCAGAGCCTGTCGAGGGTCAATCCATCCCCTGTGGGAAGGCTCAGTGGGCTGTAACCCCAAATTATTGCCTTGCAGCTGCCAGGCCCTGCCCCACACACAGATCCTCCTGCCTTCGAGCAGGCAAGGGACACATTTGTGTTCTTCCTCTTGTTGCTCTGATTCATTCACCTGACTCCACATGCACTGCCTGGAGTGCCCCAGGCCAGGCTTGGAGCACCCTGGGACAGTGGAATGTGTCCCTGCCCATGGCAGGGGGTGGCACTGGATGAGCTTTGAGGTGCCTCTCAACCCAAACCAGGCTGGGATTCTGGGAATACAGGGACAATGATTTTAAAAATAAAGAGGTTAAATTTATATTTCAGTTAAATCGAATTTGGGGGTTGGAGTTGGACAATCAGGAGTACATAAATAAAAATTCCAAATGCTGGTTTTTTCCACTTGTTTTACCTCAGAAACAGGACATATAAAAGAACCTGGGAAACATCAATAAAATAGTTGGTAGGGAAATTAAACAGTGACTGCCTTCTATAATTTCTTTGAAAACAGTTATTATTTTAAGGAGACAACATTTGTTCAACCTTCATCTCCAGTGAAAGGAAAAACACTGTAAAACCAGACTGAATATGGGAATAGCTATATTTAAATAAACAGTTGGTGTGTCTCCAAAACAGAAACTACTTGAAATGAACAGAACAAGCACAAGTGGCCACAAGTTAAAGTGGCCTAGTGAGGGAATGGTTTGGAATTGCTTCACTGACAGCATTTGGGGCTCGGTTCAGCCTCTCCCCATTGCTCACCAAGTGCTCTCTCCCTGTTGCTCTGACCTTTAGGCCTTTCCTGCTTTAGGGCACTGTGTGTTCAGTGCAGAGACACCACAAGGGACTGGTCCTCTTACCTGCTGTCAGCACCTGCTCTGTCAGCACTCAGGGCAGTTCCTCTCTCCCTCTGAGCCCAGCTCTTTTGGGAATGGCTCTTCCCTGCTGGCTGACATTGTGCAGTCTGTCACAGCAGCTGTCTGCCATCCAGTCTGCCTTTGCTTCAGCTCTTCACAGTTTTTGAGAGATTCCTCTGGAAGTGTAGCTAAAAATCTGCATGCAGTTGCTGCATGAGGCTGTAGAGCCAGTGGCAGCACAGGAAAGCAGCAGTCACTGAGGTGATTCCTGTTCCAAAATAGAATGACAGATGGTTTTGCAGCCTGGACCCACCTAACATGGATGGTAACTGTGGCAAACACCACTGGCCTTTCAGGATGGACCTGACAGGTGGGGTTTGCCCCTTAGGACCCCTTGAAAGCAGCCTGGGCTCAAGCCCTTGGTCATTGAAAGTGAGTTTGGATAAAATGGGTGCCTGATGTCCTCCTGGCATAACACCGATTAATTGTTTGGGGTTTTCCCCTGGACTTAGCTCAGTAATGGCTCAGGGTGCCTTGGCAGACACAGTCCGTTGCCTTGCAGTTGTTTTTCACTTTCCTGAGGGGTTTTTACAGGAGCTGAGCAGCCTGTCGAGTTTGAAGAGAGTGACAGTGATGCGAGTGGAGTATAAAAACATCTTTATCCAGTTAAGGAAGCTGCTGCTGCGTTCCCTGAGTGCCACCTGGAGCCGGGGCCTCCCCGGGGCTGGGCTGCAGCGGGGCTGAGCCATTCCCCGGCTTCGCCTGCCCTCTGCTGCCCTCCCGGGCAACTACAGCGCTCAGAGCTCCGCTCACAGCTGCTTTATTCTGCTTTTCAGGGGCTTCCATAGCATGCACAAACGTAAATGTACAGAGGGATGGAAATCACAACATACTTCGACAGTGTTGTTACTGGATTTGATCCCTGGAGTGGTAAAACTTCCACAGTGCAGCTGTTTGACAGCTCCAAAAACTGCATAGCTGCAGTGACTGATCTTCATTAGGGCTTTAATTACATCACACAACTTAAACATGTGCTCCTGGGTGCTGCTGTTTGCTGGGCCACTGGTTTGTGCTTTATTTCAGGAGGGCTTTTCCCTGATCGATTCCCACAAGTGGCTGAAGATAGTGAGGAGAGCAGAGTGCCTGCTGCTCCAGGCACAGGCCAAGGTGAGCTGAGCTCCTTGCAACATCCCTAACATGTAACAGAGATGGAGGAAATCTCCCTTTTGGCTACATTAAACTAGAAAGTGTCAATTATCTACGTAAAATTGAAAATTTTTTTACTGGATACTAAACAAGAATAGATTAAATATTGATATCTTTTATAACTGCTAATATTCAGTTTTTAGACTGCTCTCTGAGAGTTAGCTGCTAAAACAGCCAGAATGCTTTTATTTCCCCCTCTGTCTGCCATGGCTAGCAAAAAGATGAAGCAAATCTCTTCCAAGATTCCTCTGAGTCAGACTGCACTTCAGCAAACAAACTCTCTAACCAAGCAACAGCTGAGCCATTTTGTGGCTCCTGGCAGGGCAGCAGGGTAGTGGTGGAGGTGTTTGGTACTCAAGGAAACAAAATGGACATGGGTTTCTGGTCACCCACTCAGCTCTCCTGATGAAAAGTGGTTGGTTTGCCTTTAAATAATCAAACAGCACTTTCTTCTTACCAATTTATGTAAAAATCAGGTTTTTTGTTCTTAGATGAACTCTGATACTCTGTAAGTACCTTCAAGTTTTAAATTCATGGGTTATGCCCGAAACCAGAACACCTCTGCTCTCTGCTTTCTATCAGCTTGTTAGAAAACCTGGCAAACCTGAAGGCAGCTGGGGTAGGAATTAGTTCTGTTCCTTCCCAGTTACCAGAGCCAGTCCCCCAGTGCAGCACCAAGGGATTCTGCTGCTCCTCACCAGCAAGACAAAACCAACATCACACTCAGTGCCAGGCTCCAGCAAAGCTCTGAGGGGCACCTCAGGAAAGGAGGAATTTTAACAGCTTGAAATGAATTTGGTGCATCTCAGTGTTTACTTACCATAAACTCACACAACTTCAACTGCAGTGGTTTTACCACACAGCTTCTCTACTTTATATCCCAACAGTGGATGCAGCTTCTGTGCTCATGCTTATGATAAATTTCTGCTTTATCTTGTACTCCTTGTTTTTTGTAAGTCATTCATACTGCATTTACAGTGCAACTTGCTCATCACTTCAAATATGGCTTCAGTAGGGCACTGTGGCTCTTAGCCAGCACAATGAGTTTCAAAACTATGAACAGGAACAAGATTAATCTTCTTAATAATTTTGCAAGAAATAATTTCCCTTCATATTGTTTTCCCTGAGCTCATCCACCCAGCCCAGGATGGAAGAGGTACAAATGTAATGATTCCATGACATCAGGAGTCTTTAATACTTCAGCTTTTGTGTGGTTCAGGTGTGACTGCCCAGTCCTCAGTTTATGCTATAAACCTTGACATATCACAGCTCTCTTTCCACTAAGGAACAATGTTTAATTTTCAAAGTCCATAGTTGTTTATGAACTGCAAACTGAAGTATTTACCAGTCCTTGTGAGAAACCCAAAGGAGTCCAAATAGCTCAGCCCCAAAATTAATTTGGGGAACTAAACAAGCAAGTGCTCTTTGAAAGTGTCCTAAGGAAACTCCAGCCAAGTTCTTTTTGTGAAATCAGACCTCGCCTGGCTGGCACTGCACAGCTCAGTGCCTGGCTCTGAGGCTGCCCCAGTTCCTTAATTAATGAGGGCAAATCCAGCTGGGCACTGGCAATGAGTGCCACACTTCACATTCGTTTGACATTTTTCCCTTCAGAAAGCACTGAGCCAGGCATTTGTGCTTACCCTGCCCTAAAAATCTTTTTATGGGATTCCAACATCTTCAAGCAGCAGGCATGTAAACACAGGGGCTGTCAGCAAGAGCTGGCTCCTCTGTGAGACAGGAGCTTTAAAGTGAGGTGTCCTCGTGTTCCAGCACTGTGGGATTAAAATGGGCATTGAAAATGGGGCTGACACTGGAACCTCAGGAAGATGAAGACCGAAATAAACCAGGCTCGGCCAAGGAGAATTTGCTGCTTTTCTAGTACTTAAAGTTTTTAAAAATTGAAATTTCAAGATCAAACAGAAAGTTCCATTAATTCACTCTCTAAACACTGATATGCACCTCCCTTACGTCAGCTCCAGGTGTTTAGGCCAAGCTTATCACACACCATAGATTCCATTCCCATTTCAGGGCACTTTGCTGAACCTGGGGCACTTATTTAAAATATCAATTATGGTACAGCCCAACAGCCTACTCTGGGGGGTCAGAGCTATCTGGCAGTTTTCAATAATTTTTAGTATCATTTCACTCTTTGAAGTAATGCATTTGAATTTCCTGCACTCCTATTCAACGTGCTGGTTTCTGTTCAAGGAGCATTTAGGTGAGAGCCAAACTGAATGTGTTGGTTTAGCTCCTCACAGGAGCAGGCAGACCAGGTAGGGTTGACTTTGCATCAGGAACATAAATCCTAACTGGAACATGCATTCCCAGAATTTCCAGTCCAGATCCAGAGTTAACTTCTGCTTACTCTTATGTCATTTTTTGTCACAAATAACTGTGCAGAGCTGGCACACCTTACAGGACACTACCTGCAGCAACAATAAAACCTGATTTTCCTGCTATGTGTAAAAGCTGAGTCCTGGCAAGGCTTGTCCACTCGGCTAAACCTTAAATTAGTGACAGGTGGCCTTGCACCACTTACCCTTTTCTTGCATGTTTTTACCTGATTTTCAAAACAGCAATCCCAGTCTTCTGGTTAAGCTGCTGGGGGAAAACTGAAAACACAGCAGGAAAACATATTTGTTTGTTTTTAAATTGGCACAGTTCTCCACGAATCTATTGCCTTCTTCCCGACTCCAAGCAGCATGGATTTAGTCCAAGCAGTTGGAGGGGATTCCAGGCTGATTTGCTTTCGCTGTGGTTCTGAGCAGAGCGAGTGCCGCATGTTCCGCGTGCAGTTCGGAGGCAGCTGCAGGGAGGAGGTGCAGGAGCGCTGCTGCAGCTGCGTGCACAAACTCAGCCAGTTCCTCCCGGTGCAGGAGGCTGAGGAGCAGAGCCCCAGCCAGGACAGCCAGGCCATGGACACTGAGCACGCAGTAAGTGAGCACGCACGCCCAGAGGCACTCACCTCTGCCTGCCGGAGCTGGATGTGAGGAGTTTCTCACAGCTCTGAGACTGGCTGCATGAAATGGGCGTTGGGAAATTGTACAGGGCAAAAAATGATCAGAGCCACAAAGTAACCCTGCTCCTGGCTCCTTTGTGTGTGCTCCTGCTTTGCAGTGGTAGTAGCTGCTACAACTGCCTATTTACAATTTAACCTAACCTGGCACATCTAAAAGCCATCTCAGGAGGAACAGAATGTTTCCCCTCTCCAAGATAAAGTCCTGAGGTAACAGGAAAAGGCAGAGACAGACAGCATTTTCCAGGGTGATTATTCCAAAATCTCTGTTCTCTTGGGTATTTGGATCCATGGAAAAGAAGCAGTGTGCTCTTGTGAGCATCCATCCAAAACGTTCTTTGAAGTTACTCCTAGGAAGTTGTTTGTGACTTCAGTTTAGCCACGAGCTAACAGACCTGTAGTTAAACTGTCATGTCTTTCATTTTTAAAGACTGGAGCAGATGTGCATGCAGGTTCCATAAAAAGATGTCATTTTACTGCAGAAGGTAGCTGAGCACATTCCCTTCCCGTCAGTGCTAAAAATGGAAGTGCTTCCCCCCCCTGCACCTACCCACACTCTGCTTGGTAACAAGCCCTTATTTGCATTTGGTATTTTCTAGCCAGATGAGCCTCTCCCAGACTCCTGCACAAGCCTTGGAGAAAGAAGATCTGTAGCACAGCTTGCACAGGTAAAAAACAAACATCTCCTGTTTAGAGTCTGTAACTGAGCCTGAGAATGAGCTGTCTCAGATTCCATCTGGGAAATGCCTTCCCTGAGCATTGGGATGCCATCATCTACACCAGCAAAACACTGGATCTGTGCAATGATCCAGAGCCAGGGAATCGGCAGCAAAACAAGGTGTTGGGTGGTGTAATCACCCCATCTGAATAGGAACAAATGACACACTGAGAGCAAAGAAATACCCAGAGGCAACATCCAAATGAATGGCTCTGGCACTGGTTTGACTCTGCAGAAATGATTCGTGCAGATCAGAGCTGAAGCCTGAAAATACCAATCAAGGAATCACAGAATATCCCATCTAACCCTGCTCTCTGGCAGTGGGAACCCATTCTCCTTTGCCCCAGTCCCTCTCCAGCTCTCTGGGAGCCCCTTTAGGCACTGACAGGGGCTCTGAGGTTCTCCTGAACCCTTCTCAACCGTGACCCACAGCAAAGCATCCCCATATTCCATGGACAGCTTCACTGAGCAGTTCTGGGTAAATACCTGGAAGTCAGCTGTTGCTCATTTACTGGAATTCAGGCCAGTGCAGACACAGGTGAGCAGAAAACTCTGCTCTTTTCTGGTTTGTGCAGTTCCTTCCCTGTGTTTTCCTTACCCTTCTTTCATAGTCACTGGCTGAGCACAGAATCCCAGAGTGGGATGGACTGGAAGGGACCTCAGAGGTCACTTCATTCCAACCCCAGTGCCACAATGCCCAGAATTCTCCCACCACCATGGGAAAAAGCTGGGAGAGGGGATTAAACAGAGATGAAAAGGAAGTTTTAACATAAAACCTCCCTACTTTACTTCTAAAAAACATTTGGCTAAATGAAAAGCTTGCGAGTGCACTCTTGGTTATCCCCACACATCCATGTGGCAGCAGGTACAGCTCATAAGGAGTGTACACAGATTCCAGAATGGATACCCAGCAGGAAGCCACAGTACCCAGGAGATTGGCATTTCCAGGGGCCGTTTCCAACTGAAATAATTACAGTGTAAAAGCTACACTGGAATCACACCTGGGCATCAGAGAAAAGCTCACACACAGAGATCCCAGCTGACTGATGGCACTCCAAGAGCACCAAACCCAGGCAGCTCCATGTTCCTGCAGCACCCAGGAGGGCTGGGCTGTGGCTGTGTCCCTGTGTCCCACTCAGGGCCCCCCTCCCACCTTCCATTGGCAGTGGGTGCTGCGGCAGCGGCCGGAGCTGCCCCCGGCGCTGCGGCAGCCGGCCTGGAGCGCCCGGGAGCTGGGAACCTTCATCCGCCTCTGCCTCATGGACCAGCACTTCCCTGCCTTCGTGGAGGACGTGGAGAAGGAGCTGCACAGGCTGGCCAAGGAATGAGGCACGCCTGGCAGCCCGGGGTGCACGCAGCTCTGCTGATTAAAGGCTGAAAAACAAGGCCTACAGCGGTTTTTGTCGGTGTTTTATTTTTAAAAACAGGTGAATCCACTTTTTATACATCATTGCACTTCAACAAATACACAGAACACGAGTTCATGCAGCTACAGTTACGCACATCATGAGAACCCTGGTAGGTCTATTTCTACAATCTTTAAATCATGAGAAATTACAGTGTCAAACTAAAGAGGAATAACTAGTTGCATAGAATATCACCATGCTGTAACATTTCATCATTTAAACAAAAAAAAAAAAAAAAGAAAATTATAAAAGTTTGCCTGAATTGAATGTACAAGAATATGTCGAACACATCAGTGCAAAAGGATTTGAGAATTTACATGAGTTAACAAAAAAAAAAAATCACTTAAAAAGCAATCATATATATATATTTATAAACTGAAGGTTTGTTTTTGTTTCCAACTGCATCCCACCACCACCAGCAGCCCCTGGCACCACCCAGCCCCGACGCCCAACAGGACACCCCGCGCTCCATGGTTAAAGCCCTTAAGGAAATTCCAATGTCCCTGCTGCGAGCACCGGCCCGGCATCACTCCCTCCTTCCAGCCATACAGTAAGGAATGAATATCAGCAGCTTCAAAATGAACCACAACGACTTCTGGTTTCCCCTCCCCCAAATATAAATATATACTGTATATATATCTTTAAGTTTTGCTGTACTTTACAAAAGATGTCTCACTAGATGGCAGCGGTGCGGTTTGAGCGGTGCCGAATTTAACAGCTACAGGAAGTAAAAAACAGCGCATGCGTGAACCCGCCTGGCTACTGCTCGTGTAAAGAGAGGAAAGGAGGAAAAAAAAGCAACATTCACAGCACATCAAGCCCAAAAGAGTTTACACCTTCTACACGGAAGCATTATTAAAATTCATCTGGCTAGGTCATCCTTGCAGGAGAGGCTAAATAAGGCATGCGTTAGACAGTCATATTGTTGCTCACTTGGAAAGGAAAGAAAAAAAAAAAAAAAAAGAAATCAGACAGAACTGGAGTTCTAGAACCAAGAGTTCCAACCCTTAAATTTAGCAGGTCATATTGCCATCAGTCTCTCAGAAACTTAAAGCTCTAAAAAAGAAACGAGAAAGAGGTGCTAGTCAATGGTGAACAGCGGAGCCGCCGCAGCCTGCAACCCCCGCGCTCCCACCGGGGCTCCCGACAGCCCCAGCTCCACCTTTTAGGGAGGAATCAATCAGGAGGGCTCGGCAGCTTTGCCCAGATTTTAGCAAGCACGTCCTTACACCCCCCGCCTGTCTGAGGAAATCAATGTTTGGTCCCCCCCCGGTCCCTGAGGTGCAGCAGGAATGTTTAATGGTTAATGCAGGGAACGCTTTGCTGCTGCCCCCCAGCAGTGCGGGCAGGAGGGCGGCGCCTGCCCGCTCCCGGCCGGGCGCAGGCAATACTTACATGATGAGCATTTTTAATTTGTGTTTCTCTGACGTAAGTTTTTGTCTTTGTGATTGTTTGTAGAATTGGTTTTCCTGCAGAAAGGGATGGGAGAGAAATGCATCAAAAATCAGTCACGGGTACAAGGAAAATGGACGTTATTGGTACTTCATTAGGCAGCATTTCAGTCTTCCTTCAACTGGCTGAAGACAACACAGTTTTAGCCTCTGTATTTTAGCCCAATATTTGTTTTCTAGCAAGATGTTGCTTTTCTTTCCTGCGGTGCTAAGAGATGCACCAGACGGTCCAACACCATCTGTAATGTCACATGCAATATCAATCCTATGATTTATCACCTCCCACAACCCCCCAGATTATCCCAAAGAGTATTTTTTTCCCAAAACCACACTTACATTGGCCCAGCTGGTTCATCATCTGCAGCAAGCATCCCGAGGCACCCAGGGAGAGACAAGGGAAGGAAAGAAAAAGAGAGTCAGTGTTTGTAGGGGGCCACAACGAGCAGCAAACTGATCTATCTACAGCATCAAAGGCCATTCCAGTCGGGAGTGCAAGGATCATGGAGTTACTGCTCTGGATTCGGGTTTAATGGCAGGTATGTTGCTTCAATGGGTTTAGTTAACACTTGGAATGCTGGTCATGAAGGACTGCAACTGTAGCGGACAGATTGGTGCAACATGATCAAGACTCATCTTGTCCCCAAGTTCCAGTGGTTCAATCTCAAAAATAGATGAGGAGACAAACCAACGGTTCAGTTGTAAAATCCTGCTGGATGTTTGCTTGCATTGACTTTTTTTTAATATGTATTTTAATTTTGAAGCTGTTTTTCTACTGCTGATGGGTAACTTCTGGTACATACCCCAGAGGGTACATACCCCACACTCATTTTTCCCCACGGATGAAACAACCTCTACATTCCCCATTTTTCTCCATGTTTAATTAGAAGGGACCAGGTTAGGAGGAGGCTGAAGGGGACCACTCGATTCCAGCCCCAACCATGGTCCTTGGGCAGCAGCATCCAGTGTCACCAGGAGGAGTCAGGGTGCTGGGACACCTCCGGACACACTTCAGCTGCAGAGGACAGACAGCACCGTCCTGCCCGTGGCCCTTGGCAAAACTCATTTAGGAACTGGCGGGGGGTGGGGAATCTGCCAATGAGGAATGTTTCATATTAACTCTCACGACCAATTGGGCTTTGTTTTGGAATTCTCAAACACCATTTTCACCCACGCTCTAAGTACAGAAGACAAAAATGCATTTACACAAGAGTACAAGAGTCAATCCAGGAGCCTAATGCTCCCTCAGATGGATTTTGGGGGGACCAATTCAGGCCCTGCTGGTTTAGGCACTTGACGGTTGCCGTTCCCACCTTGTGCCGGAGGGATTTTTCAGGGAAGTCTTTGAGAAACTCTCAGCAGGATTCCACAAGGGTGCTTAGTGCACATGAAGCAGTTATGGAAATTACAGTCTTACAGTGTAGGCATCCGCATGAGCACACGCCAGGAGTAATGTCAGGGAGAGGGGACATTACTCCACCTGGGCCCTCGAGGCAACGGAGAGGCAAAGCCACCGCTAGCACAGACAGTGACCAGAACAGAAAATACTTCAAAAATAAAGAACTAACCACAAACCAAGAGCTTTACAGCCAAAGTAACAGACTAGCGACACACCGGTGTCCACAGAATTCCAGTACCAGCAACAGTAACTATCGGACACGGTACAGAGAACTGGGACTAGGAAGGACAGCCAGACATCAATGTGCTGTTGTATATACAGTGAGATATACAGAGACACATCAGGTACTCAAACACAAAGCACAGCAGAGGAATCTATGGCTTCCTTCCACAAACATCTCTGGGAACCGAGGATCCGAGAGCAGCCGCGCTCCGGGCGGGACAGCGAGCCCTGGCCCCGCGGCCAGCGCTGCCTCTGAGACCCAACTCGGCTCCAACAAGCACCATCCACTGCTTTGGGAGTTTGTTTGGCTGGACTTCAGCAATAGCAAACTGCACCGTGGACACTCGCTACAAAATAACCTTTATCCCTTCTCTGCTCAAAGATTTAAATGCCCGTTTCAGATCAGCAAGTTTGTGTTGTCAAAAAAAAAAAAAAAAAAAAAAAAAACTAAAAAAAAAAATTTAAAAAGCAGCTTCAAATTGATAAAGGCTGCCATCAGTGATTCCTCACAAAGATCCCACAAAAAAGCCTACTGGGAATACTCTGTTTGGTGGATCCCCATGACTCCTCCCCGTCCCATCTCTAAGCTAAACCACAGATAAAAAGACCAAGGGAAATTCCCAGTCAGTCGTTAAGTGCTGGCAAAGCATCCCCAGTACAGTACAGACACAGACCGAACCCTCAGCGAAACCAGGGGCAACAGAACAACAGAAAAACCAGTACAAAATCAGACTAAAGAAAAGGTTCAAAACAGCAAACTGAAATCCAAATTAGTTGTGAACGTGAATGAGGAAGTTTTCAAGAGTGTTAACGTTATGACTTGTGCGTTGTATAGACTGAAGCGGAGGTTAAACAAACTCCAAAGCATGCAGAGCTCGCACTTACCACCATTTTTTAAGGGTATGATGCAATTGAAGGGGGGAAAAAAAAAAAAGAAGTCATAGTAACCGACAAGATCAATATCACCCAAAGCTTTAATGCCACAGCCCTGCTCTAGGACAGTCAGCAGCACCTATGGCACAGAAAGGTGCCCCAGCACTGGGGGTAGCCACTGAGCCCCTCCTGCAGCACCTGCCCTGGCACTGGGCATCTCCAGAACCCCCGTGCTCAGAGCACAGCAATAACCCCACAGCCAGGCCTTTCCTCAGGGCATGGAATGACCTGCTTCATGGGCTCCCAAAACTGCACACTCTGAGCCAAAGTGGGAGAAGTGCTGCTTGGCTTTAACACAGGTAATCAATCCCTGCAGGCAAAAATATCTGGGAATTAAAACTGGAAGATGATGACAAGTAGATCTCCCTTAGCTCCTCCACTTGGATGGGAATGTGTTTTGTGCCCCCCCCTCCCATTTTCAGCCTTAATTTACAGGCATTTTATGTCACTCAGTTTCTTTCACCGCCTTTGGAAAGCTATAGGGTTTATTTTTAGTATCAAATTAATCCTGGGGAGCATCTTGTGACTGGTGGAGTTAAAAATGAAACACTAGCGGGTTCTTCCAGCACCAAGATTCCAATTTTTGCTTCTGAAGGGATTCTACATCTCGGCTCATGCTTTAAAACCTGGAAAGAATCAATCCCAGCCTGGTGTGGGTTGGAAGGGACCTTAAAGCCCATGCAGTGCCACCCCCTGCCATGGGCAGGGACACCTTCCACTGTCCCAGGGTGCTCCAAGCCCTGTCCAGCCTGGCCTGGGGCACTGCCAGGGATCCAGGGGCAGCTCAATGCTCTGAAGGAGCAGCCAGAGCCTGTGACAGCTCAGGGTCCTGTGTCCACTGGGATCCAGCAAAGCTGCTGGGAACAGCTGATGGCCTCACTGTGTACCTGCCTCACCCTGACAAATTTAAAGTGTGGGAGAGAAAGATGTGCACAGAAGGGAAAAAAAAACCCCACCAAAATCACTGGTTACAAAAGGTAAATGGTTGCAGTTAAAACAGTTTGTTTCTTTCAATTACTTACAGTAATAGCAGGAACAGGGAAAGTCAAGAGAAAAGCAAAAGAGGGTTAGAAAGAATGTGGGGGTTGGGATGGAGCTTCTGCAGAGCCAGGAGAGGAAACACATTTATGGGAAGTCTTTGGATTAGGCTGAGGAATGAGAGGGGAAGAAGGAAAAGGGACATGTTATAACCCAGTCACCCCAGGGCTATGGATTTCCAAGTACAAACCACTCCCATTCCCATGGGGAATGGAGCCAAGGGGTTTTACCTTCTACTTACCCCAGAGAACACCCTTTAAGCCAGGGGCTGTGCTGATTTTAGACTACTGGATGCAACAGCAGCAGAAAACCCCTCCTTTAGGAACCTCTGCTAGGCTACACTCAGGTGGTGCTGGCTGAGCTATGGAAACCAAGCAGCCCAGGCTGTACTCCAGAGAACAAAGCCATTCCCTCTCTCCCTGCCCAGGGCAGCACCCTGGCATTCCCTGCTGGCACCTCCTCCCCTGGGCATGCAGCCACGTGCCAGGGCATGCCAGCTCATGCAGCTCTGACCCCCAAAGCCATGGCAGCTGTCCCTGGCCAGCCCCCTCGGGGTGTGCCAGCCCCCTCTGGGCGCTCTCTGGGAACGGGGAGCGAGCTGGGCGCTGCCTTGCCAGGTGTAAGGCAGGTCAGAACTCACGTTCTGAGAGGATGCAGGAATTCAAGCGCCATCTGCCCTCCCTTCCTCCTTCCAGCATGGGATTTGGGTGTGCTGGGAGAACATCCACAGGCTCTGCAGCAAACCCTGCTCCAGGCATAGCCTGATGCCACTGCTTTGGTGGGAACAGGGATTTCACAGGTGCAACGTTCCTTTTCCTGCTGTCCAGCAGCAGGATAAAGAATCAACTCCCAAATCAGAGTCCTGAGAAGGAGGAAACATCAGCAAAGGAGCTCCTGAGCAGCCCTGGCCCGAGGCACGCCAAGCAGCTCACGGCCACACAAAGCCAGGTCCATGCAAAACCGAGGCCTGCAGTCAGGAAATGCCAAAGTTAAAGGAGTGTCCCTGCTCTTCCAGCACGGCAGCGCTTCCAACAGAGGGAACATCTTTACACTGAACTGCTCCAAGTGCACCCAGGAGCCCATCACCCTCCCCAGCCTCCCATGGGCACGCTGAGCCTGTAGAACATGGACATCTGAGGGAAACATTCAATTGTTTCTTTGGGCTGGTCAAGCAGAACTTCCAGGTGCTGGGGAAAAAGTTCCAGAGGCCTGAGGGATCCTCTCACCCAGAGAACGCTTCTGTCTCACCAGTCACATCCCTCAGGACTAACAGGGCACTTGTGCCCAGCACCAGACTGGTCTCACCTGAGGAGCTGACCCAGCACACCCCAAACATTGTCATTTGTGCAGGTTTAACTGAGCCGGCCCTGAAGTGTCACCTGGGCACAGCAGGAGGTGAGAGCTCATCGTGGGCACCTGCAGCTCATCCTGCACTGCCCCAGTCAGGAGCCAAGGTGGGCTCCAGCAGCTCATTAACAGCTCCTTCTGCTCCAAAAGCCTTTGGTTTTCCTGAGCACAGAAGTGGCCACGTTTAGCAGCACTGGTTTTCTCTAAATTATAAAAACAATCCATAGAAGTGGTTTGAGTAAGCCACACTTGGAGTTCTCTGTGCACTCCTCTCAGCAGGCCAGATGGTGGCCAGGACATCAGAGGACTCCTGAGGGACAGTGGCAGACACCCTGAGGTGGATGTGTGGCACCTGCAGAGTGGGGACACCACAGGTTCAACACCTGCACCCAACCCTTGGGATCTTCACAGGGATCTGCAGCCAGAGCCATCCCCCAGCAGGATGGGCAACAGATCCACAGGGGCCACCCACCCTCACACCTGCAGTGGGACCTGGGCTGACACACACCTGGGGACTCCAGAAGGGCATTCCAGAGTTATTCCACCCTGGGAAGAGGGGGTTAGGGTGCTGGTGATGAAGCAATCTCAGTGTCTAAATTTGGAGAGGTCCAAGGAGAACATTCCCATCCCAGCAGGAAGGGCAGCACCACCTCACGTGGAGCTCTGCCACGAGCACGTCCCTAAAGGTGAGCAGGTCCCACTGACACCACCAGGGCTGGAAAAGCCAGCAGAGATCCTGGCTGGTGCCAGCTGCTGTGGATAAGGAGTGCTGTGTTTGGCCTCAGCTGCTGGCTCAGCCACAGCTCCCTGCAGCAGCAGAGGAGGAGGAGGAGGTGGCATTTTGGAAGGGGGAGCTGAAATCCCAAACTCCGAGCACGCCGCTGCATTCCAGCATTAACTTTGGCATTTCGTAACCATGTCTTGAAAATAAGAAAATTCAGGATAACCCCAGTCAAACATCCCCACGTGGCAATCAGGAGGCTCCTGATGATTTCCCACGTGTGCATTTGTCAGTGCCCTGCCCCTGGAGCACTCCCCACCGCGGCAGCACAGAAAGCTTCGGTGCCAGGATGGAAAATGCACAGCTTTCCAAGGAATGTGGGACTCAGGCTGGCATGGTGCC
The DNA here is from genome assembly GCA_013401095.1 of Passerina amoena. Taxonomy (NCBI): domain Eukaryota; kingdom Metazoa; phylum Chordata; class Aves; order Passeriformes; family Cardinalidae; genus Passerina; species Passerina amoena. The sequence goes on from WBNP01001942.1 coordinate 48,153, forward strand.
AGCTGTGTCCATCAGCCAGGCAAACCTCATTCCCAGCTACAGACTGTCATACTCAGCATGGATTTCTCCTCCAGGAAAGGGGGCAGGGAGAACATCTGACCCCTACGGAGGGGTGTCATGTCACTCCCCAGGGCTCTGCCTTCACAGCAGCAGCCCCAGTGAGCACTGGAGTGACCTCAGCTCCTTGGCTCATCATCCTGGACAGCTCCAGGGGGATGATGAGCCTGCATCCCTCGGGTACCTGGGGAGTGGCCACACCAGCCAGGAAAACTCCTGCCTTGGAAAGGGGCAGTGCACTCTTCACCTCCAGTGTGATCTGCTCACGCCACAGCCAATTCCTGTTGGATTCCGTCCATCTGGGGCTGTTTGCAGGGAATATTTGTGTATCAAATTCCCAGGACCTTGTTTTGGTCCTTGTGAAACTCCATCCAATGAAAATTCTGAACAGGGGGAACTGTAATCACTGACATGGAGGAGGAGGAAAATGAAAATCATCTGTTCCAAGTTTTCCGGGCTGGTGGAGGTCCCTGAGGCCACGCTGAGGGCAGGACAAGCCCTGGAGCCACTGGAAGCTGTTAGTGATGCACAGAACATGCACTATGGTTCAACTGGGAGCTCCACCCTGAGAGCAGCCCCCACACATGCTCTGTAAGCAGTTAGTAAGTGCTACTCAAGGCTTACAACCAAAGCTGGTTTCCTCTAGGGATGCACTACCTCAGCCAGTTCTGGTCCAAGCCTCAGCCCTGCTCCCATTATTCCATTTGCTGTGTTCCAGGAGCTCCTCTCCTCGCTGTGGATCCCATGTGAGGCCCTTGAGGGTGGCTGTGCCCACCCCACACACACATCACTGTCTCACACCTCTATTTTCATGCCTTGTGAGGGCCCCTGCAGCCCCACAGCCACACCCAGCTGCCCTGGGGAACAGCTCTCCCTGGGAAAGGCTTGGCCAGCCCAGGATGGCGCTGAGGGATCACTCCAGCACGCTGCCCTCCACCTGCCCCATGGTTGTTCCATCGTGTTACTGCAGCACCACGACATTCTGCTGCTTCCCCCAAGGAGTCCTCGCAGAGGTTTTCTTGCTACACACTGGAGTAAGCTGCTAGCAGCACATTAAAGGCTGTTTCTCAGCATGGCTCTTGCAAATATTCAGCCTCACACTGCCCCTTTCCCCAGCTGTGTATGGGGGGAAGGTGTGCAGGAGCTCATAGATGAAAGTTACTACTTGTTGTATGTACCAAACACAGATGAAATAATTAATTATTGCTACCATCAAACCTGATAATAAGCCCTATTTTTATAACATCTAATCAGTGGCTACAATAGATACAGGTTCCAGAGCATTCCTTAACTACAGATTCAGCTACACAGCAGAGTAAGAGCCCTCCCCCCATCTCTGAACCCTGCACACATTTTAGTTTTGAAGCACCTTTGCAGCCCCAATCCCTTGAAGTGCAATGATTCCTTGGTTTGAGCGTAATGTCCCCTGACAGCCCCTGCCCAGTGTCCATCCACGGGGAGGAGGGAATGAATGCCACCGGGGGTGAGGGTGCTGCCAGCTCTGCCCCCGTGCTGCTCCTTGGGGCGGACAGAGCGAGAGGACAAAGCTTTAAAGACATCCACAATCCCCGTGAGACCCCCTGAGATCCAGCCCTGGGCCTTGCACCCTGTGGGCTCCATGTCCGGAGAGGGAGGAGAGGAGAAAGGCAGGAGCGTGGAGCGGGACGGGCTGTGCTGCTGGTCCTTCCTGCAGAGCGCCTCCTCCAGCAGCAGCAGCAGCAGCGGGGCCGGGCGGGCTCAGCGGCGGCGCGGGGCGCACTTACCGTCGGGAACTTCGTCCGGCCGCTTCCGCTTCTCGTAGATGACGATGATGACCACCAGGATGACGATCTCTGCCAGGATGCCCAGGAAGGGCCACAGCGGGGCCAGGTGGCTGCGCACGCGCAGGATGGTGGTGACCGACACGGAGCCCACCTGGTTGGTGGCGTTGCACTGGTACTCGCCGGGGTCCTCGTTGATCTGCAGGTTTGTGATGCTCAGCTCGGTGTAGTTCTCTTTGTTGGAAATGAAGAACCTGCCCGAGGAGTTGTTGATGTCCTGGCAAAGGGACAGGGGTGGGAAACAGCGACAGCTTTAAGGCCTTTGCGGCACGGGAACAGGAGATTTGAGGGAGGAGCCCAGGCCTGGTGTTTGTCTCTCCAAACCCCTCTGATCACTGCCAGCACTCAGCCACTCCTTAACACCTCCAGCTCACACTCAGCAGGGAACACTCATCCCATCCTGCTATTTGCTTCACACTCTGGCTCCATCCATCCAATCCATGCAGCAACAGGAAACAGCTGGGCTGGACGGGTTGGAAATTCCCAGCTCCTCTCTGCTATTCCCCTGCTGGTCACATTTTCCTGCTCACTACATCACTGGCTACATGGAACAAACAGATCACCCAGGCTCTAACAGGGATCACTGCCACCTCCTCATATTAAGTCTTGTGAGCTCAACCAGTAAAACTTGAAGGAATTTATAACCCAATGTGGTTTTAAAATTGTTTCCCAAGTCAGATCTTGCAGTTTGCAGCAAGTTCCAGAAAATGGCTTCAGGGCAAGCTCTTAAATTTGCCCAGCAGTGCAGTGAGCAGTTTTTTCACATACCAATAATAAAACTATCAATTTTTTATTTATATATATTTAAATATATTTATATTGATACATAAAAATCAATTTTATATTCACCCATCGATCCTCACTGCTGCCGAGAACACCCACCTTCACTGACACTTTGGAGGGACTGCACTTGGAGAAGTCACAAAGCTCCTCCAACAGCCCATCCCCAACCCCAGGGTGCTGCTCTCCTCCCTCTCAGGGGGTCTGGGCAGGGTCACACACCCCGACCCCGTTCCTTACCTCAAACACGCCATTGACCTTCTTGCGCCACACCCACTCGGGGTGGGGGAAGCCCACGGACTTGCAGTACATCAGGGCCTCCTGGCCCTCGTTTTTGTTCTCACTCCTCTTGTGCCCAGTGATGTCAGGAGTGGCTACGAGACAACAGAGCAGCTTGTAAGTACAAACAGGCTTCTTTCACTCACCTGGACACAAATCCCTCCTGCTCCCAGGAAGCTGGGCTTGGCCACCCCGAGGGGATGTTATGGATGAACTCTGGGTGTGTGGCCCTCAGCCCTAACCCCTGTGCTCTGTGTGTCCCTCAGCACGTCCCTAACCCCTGTGCTGTGTGTGTGTCCCTGAGCCCATCCCTAACCCCTGTGCTGTGTGTGTGTCCCTGAGCCCATCCCTAACCCCTGTGCTCTGTGTGTGTCCCTGAGCCCATCCCTAACCCCTGTGCTGTGTGTGTGTCCCTCGGAGCAGCCCTAACCCCTGTGCTCTGTGTGTGGCCCTCAGCCCTAACCCCTGTGCCCTCTGTGTGTGTCCCCAGCCCATCCCTAACCCCTGTGCTCTGTGTGTGTCCCTGAGCCC
>WBNP01001942.1:55188-67713 GCA_013401095.1 Passerina amoena
TTACACCCAGCATTTGAGGCATTCCCTAAATCCAGCATTTCCCTACACCCAACATTTGCTGCATTCCCTAAATCCAGCATTTCCCTAAATCCAGCACTTGCTGGATTCCCCAAACCCAGCATTTCCCTACACCCAGCATTTGCTGGATTCCCCAAACCCAGCATTTGCTCAGCCTCAGGTTTGCAGTGGGAGCTGCCCCTGGAGCTCTGGGGAGCTGAGCAGGAACAAAGCCCCCCCAGAAGTCCAGCAGAGCTGGCTGAGGGAAACCAGCTTGGAATGAATTCCCAGGAAAGGCACCAGACACTGCCTGGATTCCCAACTGCTCTCACACCTCTACCCTAAGGATTTTTTTGAGAAAAAATCCCGGAATGGTTTTGGCGAAGGGACCTAAAGCCCATCCAGTGCCACCCCTGCCATGTGCAGGGACACTTCCCACTGTGGCAGGCTGCTCCAGGGACAGGGGGGACAGGGGGGACAGGGGAGCTGGCCCTGCACACCCTGGCTGCCTCTGCCCCAGGCTCTGGGGAAGCTGTTCAGGAGCTGTCAGAAAATCCCTATTTTTGGAGCACGAGCACTTTGGCATTCAGCAGCCTCCTTCCCCTGTGCATCAGCAGCGAGAGCTGCACCCTAATTACAATCAGCATAATCACAATTAAATCTGAGTCTAATTGCTCGAGCACCAACAGGACTCATGCAGGTAAATGTGAGATTACAGGTGTGTGTGTGGGCACCCAGGTGGTGTCACTGTCCTCACAGCTGCTCCAAGTGCAATCCCCCTTTCCTGTCCCCAGATTCCCAGGAGGAGTATTTAGGTGTGCATTACCTGTGGGAGGTGAGTAGGATCAGTTCTCCTCGCACTTCAATCACAGAATTTGACTTTTCCTCCCCCAGAGTGAGCTCCAGCTCCCTGCCAAGCCCTGCTGGTGGCCCTGCCTGGCAGAGCAGCAGCCAAACATCCCCAAGGGCCTGCAGAGACCATCCGAGCTGGCAGAGCTCTTGCTCCACTCCCAAAGTTGCATTTCCCCTCTGCAGGAGTGGTTTGTCACCTAAAGCAGCCCAGAGGAGCCAGCAGGAGCTTTACATTTTAATCAACATTAGGAGATTCAGCAATTAGAGCAAAAGGGCAGGATGGAAGAAAAAACCCCCAGGAAAAGAGGGAAAATGGAACCTCTCCAGCTGTGCACCCTGAACACCCAGCCCAGCTCCTCAGAGGCACAGGGTGCTGGAATTCCCTTTCCCACAGACTGATGGATCCCCCCCCAGCTGGATCCCAGGCCCTGCCAAATTCCACACAAATTCCCAACCTCAGCCTCCCGCAGCCCTGTGGGAATTCCCTGGGAATTCCCTGACACCAGCACTGCTCTGTGGCTCCCTACAGCCACACTTGTGGCAAACCTTGCCCATTTTGCAGCTTTTATTCCTAACTTCAGGCTCCAGGAGGTGCCCAAGACCCAGAGGTGCTCAGTGCCCACAAATCCACGGCCGCTCCCATCTCTGAGCTCTTTCCCTGGAAATCAGAGCTTTTCTCTATGGTAACAAATTATCATTTCTGATTATGAACCCAGGCACGGTGAGGAGGCCCCTCCTGTGCTGTGGGGCTGCTGAGGGGCCAGGGGAGGGGATGAGGGGACAGTGAGGGTTCCAGCAGTACCTCTGACCTCGATGGTGGCGTTGGCCACGGGAGAGCCGGAGAACACGAACACACACAGGTACTCCCCTGACTCCTCTGCTCGGGCCTTCAGGATCCTGCAGGGACAGCACACAGTGCCCAATTAACACCCCTTAATTGCATCCCATAATTACTGGTGCAACCAGGGCACACCCACCCTCCCCAGCACACACTGAAGCAGTTTCCTCCCCCAAAAGATTCCGTTTTTATTAATTTATTTGTATTTATTATTCCCTTTCAAATTATTCCTTTTTATTATTTTATTAATAATTAGTTTATTTATTATTAATTCTTTTATTTATTATTAATTCTTTTATTTCTTATCCTTCCCCTTTTTATTAATTCTTTTTCAATCGAGCAAAAGAGCCCCCACAGAAGAACACGAACCCTGCAATAAAATCATTGAATGACACGTGGAAACTGCTGAGACACGTGGAAAAAGCTGCTCCTTTCAGGCTGAGTGCTGACAGCATTTCCACGCCCAATCTCAAGTTATAAAGTGAATTAATTTCAGATAAGGAACTCTGCAATGGCAGAGCAGCTCAGCAGCACACTGTGAGCCCCTGCAGGCCGTGCCCAGAGCGAGGAGGGGAAGGACAAGGTGGAGTTCTGTGACTGTCCCCGGGCTCTGGTTGCCATCAATCATTCAGGAGCTGCAAACTGACACAGCTCAAGGGCTCACAGGAGCTCCCTGCAGCTGGATGAAGGGTTGGGAGAGGTTCACCCCACTGGATTTTTAATTGAAACAGTTTTAATTCTGGAGTTTTCTGGATGATAAAAGTAGCCAGCTCTGAACTCCAAGCACCAAGAACATCTGACAGCAAAAGTGACTGAACAAACAAGAGCCCGGGAGTTTAAGGGAAATAAACAGAATACAAAAGATGAACCAATGTAAAATACAAATAAATGGGGGAGGGAAACACCCTCTGTTAGCCACAGCTATGCTGCTGCTGCTTTTCACAGAGAAAACTTGGAATTTCTGGATTTAAAATGTAACCAAAGCAAACCCAAAGAGCAGAGAGAGCCTGAACTCCAGCATCAGCAAAGCAGCCCAGGAGTGCTCAGGAATTCAGGACCTACTCTGCAAATGGAAACTTGGGATTTCTCCAGCTGTCCCTGGGATTGCTGGGAGTCCCCCCATTCCCTGGGGACAAGGGGACTGTGGTGCTCTCCCACTCCACTCCCTCCTTCCCCAGCTGTTAAAACTGAAGCCAAGCCTAAATCCTCCTTCACAGAGGAATTTGGAAGGAAAAATCCAGGCTGGCTTGGAACAGGAGTCAGCCAGGCCCTTGCTGGGCAATACTGTGCAATTCCCAGGAACCCTGAGCATCACTCCCATTTAGGGAAGCAGAGCCCCCAGAGCTCAGGCCCAGGGCTGAACACTGCACTGAGGAGGGTCAGGAAGGAATTAGGGAAGGAAATGAAACTCAGTTTTTAGTTGCAAAATTAACCAGGTAAATTCAAAGTGAGCTAAAAGGGAAAAATGAAAGGACAAATCATTAATCAGGATCAAACCCAACTTCCAAAATGCTGTGGATGAGAGGCTGCTTTGCTAAGGCCATGGAAACCTGAACATCCCCTAATCAGCATAATTACAATTAAATATCCCCTAATATACCCTAATCCTGTGTCAGTGAAGCAGGGGGGAAAGGGCCCCTCTAGAGACAAAAAACCAATTGAGACCAAGTTGCCAGCAGGGGTTAAAAAGTCCCCAAAGAGCTCTTCAGCTTGGCTTCACATGGAAGTTGGATTTGCTGTCCACCAAGGGGGAAAATGGATGGAAAGAAAAAACAGGGCAAGAAAATCACAGAGGGAACAGACTCTGAGGGCATCACTGAGGGAGCTGCACAGAATCCCACCAGCTCCAGCCAAGGGCTGGGATCGTCCCACAACAACCAAATCATGAGCAAACAACCCCAGCAACACCTCAGGAACACCATCCCTGCCCATCCTCATCTCATTCCAGCTGGGATTTTGGGCTCCAGAATGATGTGCAACAACAACAGACCCATCCATGAACCCTGGAGAAGAGCTCTGAACTGAGAATTTTACTTCAGCCACCAATGTGAGAACATCAGGTGAGCCCTTCTCCCCTGGCTCAGCCCAGGCCACCCACACCTCAGGAACATCATCCCTGCCCATTCCCATTTCCCATTCAGCTGGGATTTTGGGCTCTGGGAGCATGTGCAGCAACAGACCCATCAGTGAACTCTGGAGAAGAGCTCTGAACTGCCAGAGTTTGACTGAGCCACCACTGTGGGAACACCAGGAGTGCCCTGCTCCCCAGGCTTACCCCAGGCACCCACACCTCAGGAACACTATCCCATTCCCATTTCTCATTCCAGTTGGGATTTTGGGCTCCAGAATGATGTGCAACAACAGACCCATCAGTGAACTCTGGAGAAGAGCTCTGAACTGCCAGAGTTTGACTGAGACACCGCTGTGGGACCACGAGGAGTGTCCCTGTCCCCAGCCTGGCACCCACCTGTACTCGGTGGTGTTGGAGGCTTTCCTGGTGCCCGGGATCTCCTCTCCGTTCTTCACCCAGTAGCTGGCGGCCAGGGGGCTGGGGCTGCTGGTCAGGTTGCACTGCAGCGTGACGGCCACGCCGGCCACGTGCAGCACCACGTCCTCGCTGGCGTTGATCCGCGGCTCTGCAAGGCAGGGACAGCGCTCAGAGCCGGCCCTGGTGACAACGCCAGCTACTCTACGTGGTGGTGGCACAGGGGGTGGAGGGGAGGGCACCACACGGGGGATGGCACTGCGGGACACACGGAGGAAGCACAACCAAACCAAAGAGCTCGGAGCCGGCGGGCGGCGCCGCGGGGCCTCGCTGCTGGGGAGAGACAGGAGGGGTTAATGGTTTCTTGGGAATCCCCGCGCTGCAGGAGACACCAGGGACTCCTGACACACTCTGTGCTTCCCACACCAACTCCTGGGGCTGCACGTGAGGCTTCAGTTACTCCTCCAGAAGTTTCTTGCTGGCTGGCACTTGGTTCTTATCACTCTTCCACCTTATCACTCCCTGAACGGTGCCTGTGCTCAGCTGGGGCTGGGCTCTCTCTCTCCAGGCAGCACTGACAGAACCAGAGCACACAGCCTCAAGCTGCACCAAGGGAAATTTAGGTTGGATATCAGGAAAAAGTTTTTTACAGAGAGGGTGATAAAGTTCTGGAATGGTGGAGTCCCCGTCCCTGGGTGTGTTTAACACAGCCTGGATGTGGCACTGGGTGTTGAGGCTGGGCTGGACTCGACGGTCTTGAAGGTCTCTTCCAACCTGGTCATTCTGTGAATTCTTGTCTTTGAGGTTTCAAACAAACCCATTTTTTAATATAAACAGCACTCAAATTTAGGCTTCTCAGTAATATTCTGCATATTCCCTGCCCAAAGGCTGCTGTGGCCCCAGGTGCAGCCAGGAGATTCCGCAGGGCACAACTTCCCTGCTGTGTGCAAGTGGGGGAGAGCAGCACCCAGAGCCTGCCAGTGAAATGCAGGGACACACAGCAGGCTAAAACCAGACTGCACCTGGTTTGTGTCTGAAGTAACCTTGAGCACAAACATTTATAAAGAACAAAAACAGCCCCAGTGCATGAGCAGAGCCCAGGAGCTGTGCTGGCTGCTCTGGGGCTGTTCCACTGCACAGCCTCACCTGGCAACACCAAATTCCCATTCTTTAGGGCAAAGCCTTTCAGAAGTGCTAAAATCAATGAGGGCACTGTGCTGCCTTCAGCCCCCGCAGGTGCTGCTGCTCTCCAGCTGCCTCATCCTCAGTCACAGAAATTGCTTCCCAAACTTGGCAAAAAGACCTCTCTGCCACAGGCCTGTGCCTCACCTCGGGTCTGAAGCATTCTGTGAAAAACCACCTCACACAGGATGGCAGAGGTTAAAAATGTCACAATTCTTGCTGTTAGTCTTCAAAGAAGAAAAGGTTTTTAGGGTCAGCTTGGCCTGCAGGCCAGCCCAGAGGCTCTGTGGGTGTAAATGCTGCTGTGTGCCCTGCCTGGGGTGAATTCCTGGCAGATTCCAGAGGCGAAGCTCCAGCTGCTCCTTCCTCCCTCCCCTCTGGCTGCAGGAGGCTGAGGAAGCAGCACAGACATCTCCCTGATTTCTGCAAGTCATCCAAGGAGTTTGGATTCTGGAAACTCTGCCATGCCTTGTGGCAACAGTTTGGGATATAAATTTATGATCCGTGGAGCCTCTGGAATGCAGGTTATGAAACACAAGGAGAGAACAGAAAATCCCAATTTTGTGTCAGAACCATCCCAGCTTTCCACACAAGGAAGGAACATCTCTGAATCCCATGGCACCTTTCGTGTTTGGATTTTTAATCTAATCCTTAGATTACTGCCCAGGGAGGAAAAATACCCATCCTCATAATTTGCAGCATTCCAGTCCTGGATATCCTTCTTGGAAATCCAGCTCTTGAAATCATTCTTTAACTGCAGAAACACTGCAGTTACTGTTTGTGTGATTAAATTTTCACTCTGTTTCTGCCTCATTTCTCCCACACTGGCTATTTTATCCTTTCAAGGATTGTTTGGGCCCAAAATTGTTGTGTTATTCTCATACCATGCACCATTCCTGGCCCGCCCTGTGTGCTTTTCCACCCCCAAAAAGCTCATCTGCATTCCCACAAAAACACTGACAGAGCTCTGGGAATATTTTTGGAGTGTGTCTGAAATAGTAACTCAGTGACTGACCTGCAACCTTTTCAGTTTTAGTTTAGCAGAACTGAAGGCAGCTGTAAATCTCATTAACAGCTTCACCTGCATTTATGTTACTTTGATTTGGTTATTAAAAAAGCAAATTGATGGATCAGTCTCCTGATTTCATTGCAGGAGACAAACTGCAACTGGAACACTGGGAGAGCAGCAGCAAAGGAGGATGCTCACCTAGAAAATCACTTTTTGCACATCACTTCAAGTGCTCATTTTATGTAAGCTCAGCTTTTACAGTTAAAACCCAAGCAAAGCAACTAAAAAAAAAAAAAAAAAAAACAACAAGTGAAATTGTGGAGGTGGAAGGCAGATGGTGGTTCCTGGGTGCCAGATTTTCAGAAGCAAGCTGATCTCTGCAGAGGCCAGGACAGAGCCTGTGCTCTGTGGGGCTCTGGTGTCACAGCAGCCACCACCAGCAGCTGCAAACTCCAACTCCCCTGAGCCACACAATTCCCATTTCCAACACAAACTGAACGCAGCAGCTGAGGCCGTCTGGGCAGGCTCAGGGAAGGGGCTCCACTTCCAGGGACACCGCGGGAACCTCGTCCCCGTTTTCCTCCTCTTCCTCCAGCAGGCTCAGGCAGGAGCTGATGATGTCCACGGGCTCCTCCTCCCAGCAGGAGCAGCTCAGCTGTCCCAGCACACTCGGGAAGGCACTCAGGGGTTTGATCCATATTTCCCTGCACAGCAGGGCCCCAGAGCAGCTGATCCCACACAAGGCACTCAGGAGGCAGCTCCCACCCAGCAGCAGCAGCTGGAACAAGCTGGGAGGGGAGGAGAGGCTGGAGTGCAGTCCCTGCAGCAGCTCAGGGGCCTGAGGGAGGGAGGGAATTCCCTGTGCACAGGGACACAGCTGGGCTCTGCACACCAGCAGGATTGTGGATTGTGTCCCCCAGAGCTGCTCTGGAGTGTGGCATTCACATTCTCTGAACGTGATCCCTTCACCCAGGGCTTTTCTCCTGGGAAGCTGAAAGGCAGAGAGAAGCCTCAGAGAAAGGAAAACAATTCTGATCTCATTTGCTTCTCCTGTGCTGTGCTCCTGTGGAATGTGTTTGGAGATGGGTTACCCACAGGTGATTGCTCCATTGCATTCTGCTGGGAGTTGTTTTCACTCTTTGGCCAATCAGGGCCAAGCTGTGTCGGGACTCTGGAGAGAGTCACGAGTTTTCATTTTATCCTTTCAGCATTCTGTCTGTATCCTTTCTGTATTCTTTAATATAAAATAGTATAATAACGTAATAAATGATAAGATGGAGTGCTCCTCATCCCTCCTTCCTTTGTTGGTGGAACTGTATTTACAATACTGGAGCCCTGGGGCTCTCTCCAGCACACAGCCCTCCCTGGCAGACACATTTCCAGGATCATTCCCAGGATGGCAGAGCTGCTGCTGGAGGCCATGCAAGCATTCCAGCCCTTTGGGAGCCCAAAGGACACGGCAGGGGCGAGGGGTGGCCTGGGGGACCCGGTGTCACTGCAGTCACCCCACAGCACCGGGTCACAGCCATTTCTCCACGTGCACCAAGGCTGTTGCCATTCCCACAGGGAAGCTCTCTGATCCAGCAGTGCCCACGGCAGCACCAGGCTTCAGGGACAGCTTTGGGGGGGATTTTTCAAGGTAGCCAAATAAAAAAATCAAGATACAAATAGAGTTTTGTACCCAGGAGGGCATTAAAGGGTTATTTGTGCACAGAGCACAGGAGCAAGATCACCCTTTTGCTCTGCTCTTCTGTCAGCTGAGGGCACTGAGAAACCACCCAAAACAAGCTCTCCTGTACCTGCACACTGCAGATTCAATTCCCTCCACCTGAAACTCAGCAGCCATTTCCTTAGGCAAATGCCAGTTTTACATCTGGCCTTAAAGTCTTCTCTACAGAATCTGACCATGTGAACTCCCAAAGAAGCAGAGTGAAGGCAGGGAAGCCTTGCCACAAGCAAGAACAAAGAGCAGTTCTGGGCCAAGCACAGCCTGTGCTCCCAGAGCTCTGCTGCTGCCAGGAGCTGCTCCCTGGATGGAGTCACTGAGCTCAAGGCTGGGCTCAGCACTGGGCAGGATGTTCCCCCTGCTCCCACGGGCTGCATTAGGAATGGCTGCACCTCCTCAGTGCTGCTGCATCAGAGAACTCCTTAGGAACATGCTGCTGGCCAGGAAGGAAAAGAAACACCACAACTTCATGGAAAAATCCAAACACGAAAGGTCACGTGGAACTGAAAGGGAAGGATTTATCCAGAAGCAGATTTGTAACCAAAACCAGGTGAGGAGGCATTCCCAGAAATTCCAAGAGAACGGAAGAAATCAAAATAAAAAGGTTAGAGTTGGGAAAAGAACGTGGAAATAAATCAAAGAGAAAGGCACTGGTGGAGAAGCCAGGGAAGGCTGGAAACCTCCTACAAAACTAAAGGGAGGAGGGAACAAACACAAATCCCACAGCGGGCTGGTTTCACACGGAAGCTCTAGCACACATCCCGAGGTTTTCCCAAGTGCTTTGTCCTAAGGAGAAGAGACACGGGTGGCACAGGGGGTCAGCACTACAGGCCACGAGGAGGAGGAGGAGCAGCCCGCGCGTCGGGACCACGGGACAGGGTGTGGCAGAGGGTGGGGACACGGGGGCGGGGTCACCAGACTGCCTCTAGACACTACAGTGCCACTACTGGGGGCCGGACTCACTCTGCAGGACGCTTATAGTAGCCTGGGCTCGAATCCACGTAATGGAGGGATTTTGCCTCAAGTCATTCCTCCTGGGATCGTTGCTGGCCCTGCACTCGTAAGTCCCAGAGTCTTCCAAGGTAAGGCGGGTTACTCTCAGCACACTCACCCCATTGGCCCCGTAGGCAGTGTTAATGGTGACACGGCGCTTCCGAGCGCCATCCCACAGCTGTTTGAAAGCCTCTGCCCGGTTGACTTCCGCATACCACCACTGGATCTCTGGAGTGGGGTTCCCAACCACATCACAGTACAGTTCAAAGGCGTCCCCCGTGAGCTTAGTTTCTGACATGGGCGACTTGACAAACCCGGCTGCAGGGAGGGGCGGCAGAAACGCAGTGACAGAGCGGCAGAAAACAACAGAGCTCACGCACAACAACACAGCAGCGGGGCAGAAAACACAGTTAGAGACATGGCATCGGCAGTGACACGGCTGGGGGACACCCAGGGCGGCTTGGGGACACCCAGGGCACCGGCAGTGACACACCCAGGGCACCGGCAGTGACATGGCTGGGGGATACCCAGGGCATCAGCAGTGACACACCCAGGGCAGCTTGGGGACACCCAGGGCATCAGCAGTGACACGGATGGGGGACACCCAGGGCAGCTTGGGGACACCCAGGGCACCGGCAGTGACATGGCTGGGGGACAACCAGGGCAGCTCGGGGACACCCAGGGCATCAGCAGTGACACACCCAGGGCAGCTCGGGGACACCCAGGGCATCGGCAGTGACACACCCAGGCCATCAGCAGTGACACGGCTGGGGGACACCCAGGGCACCGGCAGTGGCACAGCTTGGGGACACCCACAGCTTGGGGACACCCACGGTGGCTTGGGGACACCCATGGCACCAGCAGTGACACACCCACGGTACTGGCAGTGACACAGCTTGGGGACACCCAGGGCACCGGCAGTGACACAGCTTGGGGACACTTAGGCCATCGGCAGTGACACGGCTTGTGGACACCCAGGGCACTGGCAGTGACACACCCATAGCACTGGCAGTGACAGGGCCTGGAGACCCATGACATCAGCAGTGACACGGCTTGGGGACATCCATGGTGGCTTGGGGACACACTGCCTGGGGACACCCACAGCATTGGCAGTGACACAGCTTGGGGACACCCATGGAAATGGTAGTGCCGTGGCTTGGGGACACTCATGGTACTGGCAGTGACACAGCTTGGGGACACCCACAGTACTGGCAGTGGCCAAGGCTGCAGGGCAGGAATTCCCCATGTCCCTGCTCCTCCTTTCCCTGGCAGCAGCCCCTGGCACCCTCCCCGAGAGATTTCCAGGCCTTTTCCAGCCCTGGGCAGCTCGGGATGTGCCAGGGTTAAGTGTCCCTGCTCAGGGCTCTGCTCCCTCAGGAGGTTCCTTTACCTGACCCACCCACAGGGGCACCAGGGGTAAAATCCCAAACCCGGGCCAGCTGTGAGCTCTGCTCTGACCTCCTCTCCCATCTATTTAGGACTTCCAGGGCAGGGAACTCCCCAAGATACCAGTGACCTATTTTCCTGATCAGCCCAGCTCTGGGAAAAAGGGAATTTCAGTGGAATGAACACTCACAGGCCCAAAGGTTCTGTTAGGAGCCCACAAAGGGCCCTCAGCAGTTCCCCCCGGGCTGCCATCCCTGCTCAGGGCACAATTATGGGATACTCTGGATATCCTAAATCCTCCGTCCTCACCCGCCTCAGAGCCCCCTGGGAGCACACACACACACACATTAAACTGTCCTCCAATCCTAATGCCAAAGATATTTAGGAGAATAGCAGGGCCTCAACACCAGGCCCTTCCCCCAGGCCCCTCCTAAAACTGCAGGATTAGGACACAGCTGGCCAGACAGATTATGCAGCAAAACCCATCCTGGTGCTCTGCTGGGGCAGGGGACATCAGCAGCGTGGGGAGGGACAGTGTCACACCAGGAAAACTCAGTGCCTGTCATCCCTGGCCTGGCATAGGATGAGAGGCAAATCAATGAGGTTTGGAAATGGAAATGGGGACTTGGAGCACTCTTAAAAAGCATTTAATGAGTGACCAGTGACCACAGCCATAGCCCCCTAATGGCCACAGCCCTCAGTGACCACAGCCACAGCCCCCTAATGGCCACAGCCCTTGGTGACCACAGCCACAGCCCCCTAATGGCCAAAAACCACAGCCCCTTAATGACCAGCAACCACAAACCCCAATAATGAAGAGCCACAACCCCCAATGACCAGCACTGACCCCGATGACCAGCACTGACCCCAATGACCAGTGCTGCCTAATCCTAAATGACCAGCACTGACCCTAAATGACCAGCACTGACCCCAATGACCAGCACTGACCCCAATGACCAGCACTGACCCCAATGACCAGCACTCCCTGGGATGCCAAACAGCTTCTATAAATGAACAAATATTTAAATTACAGGGGCAGTTCTGGGTTAATATTTTGCATTTCCAGCCACTCACAAACAGCAGCAGTGAGCGAGGTGGTGCCACCACAGGGCCACTGCTGATGGTGACACCCAGCCAGGAGCTGCACGAGGAGCTGGGGTCTGCCAGCACTGAGCAGGAATGCTTAAATAAAAACCCAAAAAAGGGGGGAAAAGGTGAATTATTCCCGAGGCTGCAGCACGGGGCAGTGGGAAGGGAAGTGTGCTGCCTTTGGGCCCTGCCAGTGGATTCCAGGGCTGTCCCTGTCCCTGAGCACAGAGCGGGTGACACTGGGCAGGTCCTGGTGACGCAGGAGCTGCCAGAGCCCGGCCTTGCCTTTCTTGGGCCTGTCCCAGAGCTCAGCTCCCGCTCCACAGACAGCGGCACAACCAAATCCCAAACCCAGAGAGAGCCACAGAGCAGGGCTGCAGCAAGGGACTGCCCTCAGCTTAACTCCACAGATCTGGGACTGAGCTCTGCTTAACCCCAGAGATCTGGTACTGAGCTCAGTTTAACACAAGAGATTTGGGACTGTGCTCGATTTAACCCTAAAGATCTGGGACTGTGCTCGATTTAACCCCAAAGATTTGGGACTGGCTCTGTTTAACCACAAAGATTTGGGACTGTGCTCGATTTAACTGCAAAGATTTGGGACTCTGCTCCGCTTAACCCCAAAGATTTGGGACTGTGCTCTGTTTAACCCCAAATATTTGGGACTGTGCTCAGTTTAACCCCAGAGATCTGGGACTAAACTAAATTTAACCCCAAAGATTTGGGACTCTGCTCCGCTTAACCCCAAAGATTTGGGACTGTGCTCTGTTTAACCCCAAATATTTGGGACTGGCTCTGTTTAACCCCAAAGATTTGGGACTGGCTCTGTTTAACCCCAAAGATTTGGGACTGTGCTCAGTTTAACCCCAAAGATTTGGGACTGTGCTCAGTTTAACCCCAAAGATTTGGGACTGGCTCTGCTTAACCCCAAAGATTTGGGACTGTGCTCAGTTTAACCCCAAAGATTT
>WBNP01001943.1:0-10718 GCA_013401095.1 Passerina amoena
GTCCTTCCCTGGCTCCAAGAGGGAATGCTGCTCTCCCTCCCTGAGCAGCTCATCCTGGGCTGGACTAAATCTGGGTTAAATCTGGATTAAATCCTGTCCTTGCCTAGCCCCAAGAGGGATTGCTTCTCTCCTTGTGCAGCTCCTGCTTATCCTGGTCTGGACTAAATCTGAATGAAATCTGGGTTAAATCTGGATTAAATCTGGATTAAATCCTGTCCTTCCCTGGCTCCAAGAGGGATTGCTGTTCTCCTTCCCTGCGCAGCTCCCGCTCATCCTGGGCCTGAGTCAGCCCTTGCAGAGGTTTGTGAGCAGCTGGGCTCCCAGCAGATTCCCTGGATGAGGAATCCGTGGCCAGGAGGATGCTGGAGGGGAGATGTTTGTTTTGTTCCCTGATTTGAATCCTGATTCCCCAGGATTCCCTGTTCCCTTTGTTCCCCTTCCTTGCTTTGACCTGCTTATTCCTGAAATTTATATCAAATGGGAATAAAAATTTATACAAACCTCCCACCAAGAGCTCCCTGGCAGTAGCTGCTCCCTTCCCCCCCCCCCCCCCCAAAAAAAGATGTTTTCCACTAAAATCCCAGGAAAGGGCAGCTGTCAAACCTCCTTAACTTCCCCTGGCTCCAAAGAAGGGTTTGACCAGGGAAAAGCCGTGAGGAGTTGTGAGCAGTAAACAAGTTAAACATTATTAAACACACACGTGTCTCGTGGAGGAGATGAATTGATTGTGTGCGTTTGTTTTTACAGCCTTATTTCACCGAGGAAGGGGAAAAAAAAAAAAAACCTGGGAGCTGATGCCAAGATGATGGAGCTGAAACAAAGCCCAAGGAAGGAGTTTTCCACCGGGCTCGTTTTTTTCCCTAATAACTGTCTCCCGTATCTGCCAATCTTGGGTCAACAAACACGGCGTGATTGACAAGTTAAAATGTTTAGCTTAGCCTGCAACTCATGTAAACCAATTTAAAATTTCCAGTGCAGGAGGGAGAGGGAAGGGAAACAAACCATGTCCTTTCCTCCCTCGGCTCTCCCTGCACGGAGCAGCGTCCGGGAGCGGCTCTGTGGTGGCCAACGGGACATCCCAGCACGTGGGGACTGCTCGTCCCTCCTTGTCCCACGTCCCAGACTGCAAGGCAAGACAAATCCCATTTGCCAGGTGGATGGCAGTTATCTTTTGTCAAGTGGGCGGTTTTCCTTATCTCTTCCACATCTGCTGATAACAGATAGTCTGCAAAAATCAAACTCTGCCATCAAGATTCCCATTAATTCTCCTGGTTTCAGGCACCCACAGAGTTCCACAGGGAAAATTCCTCGGCTCACCCCGGAGTTCCAGTTGGATTAATCCTTTATCTGCTCGCACACTTTCCCTCCTGTGGAGCCACGGGGGCTCTCAGCTTTGGAGCTGCCAATCTTCATGAAATAAAAGTGTTGTTTTCAATGTTTCGTTACTTTATAGGCAGGTTGGACAAGATTAAGCGAAATTAGCACCTTCCAGCCCTGAACTCCAATTTCACTGCAATGATTGCAATTCCCCTTCAGGATTCATTCCTTTCCCAGGTCAAGAGTGCACAGTAGCACTCTGGAAGCAATGGCTTAAAGTGCTGATGGGAGCTCAGCTCTCCTTTTATCTCCCGCAGGATCTGCCTGGTGGCTGCTCCAATTCCCTCAGCTTGGGCATTATCCTGAGTTTTGCACATTTATCCCGTTGGGTTTAATGTCATTTGTTGGGAATTGTCCCTTCCCAGGGGTGGGACTGGATGGGCTTTGAGGTCCCTTTCCCACCCAAACCATTCCATGACTCTCTGATGAGGAGCACAAGGAATACCCTGGCCAATTCTGCTGCCAGGGGCTGTTTCAATCATGAAAACACTCAGGGACCCCAGGGGTTATTCAGGTGCCAGAGGCAGATTTCCTTGGTGCCCCTTGTCCAGCTGAAATCCTCCCCCAGGGCTGGAAAAGGGGCACCAGAGCAAGGAATTCACAGAGCAGAGCTTCACCATAAACTGATCTGTGGAAAAGGCTGAGCCTCAGAGGCAAATTCAGTCCAGGAAAGGCTGAAATGGCAAAACCAAGGTGAGGTGACAGCGCTGAGTGCTTCATTTTCCTCTTCTTCCTCCTCGCAGCCGTTATTTCCTCATCTCAAAGAGAATTTTTGCCTTTTTTTTGTTGCTTTTTTTGTGATGACCATAAACACATTTCCAAGTCACATGAAAATAATAATGACAAAGGTTTATTCTAAGAATTAACTTACAACAATATATTAAATGTATTATTAATAGAAACAATATATTAAATATATTAAATTAAATAAACAAGGAGCAGGAACCTGGGAATCAGGTGGTTCCCCCACGCTGGGATTGGGAGGCAGCAAATGATCCAGGCATGGATTGTGTGCAACCAGGAGATGTTTCCTCCCAGTTTCCCAGTCACACATCCATAAAAAAATGATTATTGCAACAAACCCAGAGCTGGTCACGAACAATTCACAGGCATGAAACTGGAAAAAAAAAAAAAAAAAAACCAAAAGAGCCTGAATTGTGAACAAATATTAACAGCAACAAATAAATCAGCGAGCACCTCATTATTGCTATCTTCTCACCCTCACAGCACATTAATCTGATGGATGAATCACAGAATGTCCAACTTTCCAAAAGCACGCTGGGTTCTTTAGAGCTGGGCCAGAGATAGGAAGGGGAAAAAGAGAAAGTCATTCCTGGAAATGGCGAAATAAATTGTCTCATGGTTTGTTTACCCAGAACATTTTCAGTATCTCTGACAGGGAGGGGAGAGGGAGCAAAGGAGGAGCTGAGAGCAGGACAGTGCTCAAGATCAGCGCCTCTGGAGGCTCCAGTGGGATTTTGGAGACAGGAATTTCACTCTTGGTGTCCGGAAATATTCCCTATTCCACACCTCACCCTGCTGAAACGATGATTCTGTTTATTTTTTTGATCCTGCTCCATGAATCCCTGTGGGATGAGCTGTCAGTGTGGAAGTTTCCGTGGGAATTAGAGCATCCCACCTTCCCAGAACCATTTCTGGGAAATGCAGAGCCCTGAAATCCAGGTGGGCAATGCCCAACCTCCACCTCTCCCTGTGGTGATGGACACAAAACCCACCCCATTCCCTGAACTCCTCTTTTCCCCTAAATCCCTCTTTTCCCTGAACTCTTTTCCCCTAAACTCTTTTTTCCCCTTTTTCCCTTAACTCCTCTTTTCCCCTTAACTCCTCTTTTTCCCTTAACTCCTCTTTTCTCCTGAACTTCTCTTTTCCCCTGAATTCTTTTTATCTTGACTCCCTCTTTTCCCCTAACCTCCTCTTTTTTTCCTGAACTCTTTGCCCCTCAACTCCTCTTTCCCACTGAATTCCTCTTTTTCCCTGAACTCCTCTTTTTCCTTGAACTCTTTTTCCCCTACACTCTCTCTTCCCCCCTAAACTCTCTTTTCCCCTAAACTCCTCTTTCCCCCTGAACTCTTTTCCCCTGAACTCCTCCCCTAAAATCCTCTTTTCCCCTAAAACCCTCTTTTCCCCTGAACTCCTCTTTTTCCTTGAACTCTTTTTCCCCTGAACCCCTCTTTCCCCTGAACCCCTCTTTCCCCTGAACCCTTCTTTTCCCCTAAACTATTTTCCTCTAAACTCCTCTTTCTCCCTGAACCCCTCTTTCCCCCTGCACCCCTCTTTTCCCATCTCCCAGCTCCCAGGATGTTTTTTTTCCATCCTTTTCCCCTCTCCAGGGCTGGCTGATGGATGGCAGCAGTTGCTGTCCCTGCCCTGGGATGGGTGAGCAGCTGCCACAGGCAGGGGCTGAGGGATTGAACTCCTCAACTCCTCCTTTCTCCCCTGCCCGGCCCTGCCGGCCCTGGGGTGATGCTGGGAGCCGCTGGAATCTCCCAGCTGCTTTGATTTATTTGGATTCCTGTTCCCCCCTGACCCCTCAGCTCAGCCTGGCCTTTCATCCCGGCTCCGAGGCTCCTGAACTTCCGCGGGATGAGCTCAGGGTGTTCCGGCCTTTTGGCCAAAATCCAGGGAATTCGCTCAGTTCCTGTCTCTGTTTGGAGCAGAGGCATCCCGAGAAATTCTGCACAGCCCAAAAGCCCCCAGGGGGTTTAATGGAGTCACTTCAAGCCTGGGTTTGCGGGGATTTCGGGAAAGCTTCCCCCCCATCCGTGCCAACCATCCCAAATTTGACACACAGAGCGGGAAAGGCTCCTTCCTCTTCCTCCTCCTCTTCCTCTTCCTCTTCCTCTTCCTCTTCCTCTCCCACCTCTCCAGGATTTTGCTGCTTTCCAATGGATCTTCCAGGTTTATGCAAAGAAAAACTCTTCCCATGGTGGCTGCCAAGGTGGTTGACATGGAACATGGAAAACTATCCCAAAAACCGACAGAAAATGCAGCTTGGGATGTAGAACCAAGGGCATTTTATTTTATTATTTTATTCTATTTTATTCTTTTTTTTTTATATTTTATTTTATTTTATTTCTTATTTTATTCTATTCTATTGTATTCTATTCTATTCTACTTTATTCTATTTCTCTTTTCTTTCATTTTATTTTTTATATTATTTTAATTTTTATTTTATTTTAATTTTTAATTTCATTTAATTTCACTTTTTTATTATTTCATTTTATTTATTTTTTATATTTTATTCTATTCTATTTCTATTTCTAATTTTATTTTAATTTTTAATTTTTTATTTTCTTTTATTTCATTTCATTTCATTTTTAAATTATTTTTTATTTTATTTTTTTATTCTTATTTATTATTTTGTTTTAATTTTTATTATTTTCTTTTAAGTTTTATTATTTTATTTTATTTCCTTTTTATTATTTTATTTTATTTTGTTTTATTTTATTTTATTTTATTTTATTTTATTTTATTTTATTTTATTTTATTTTATCTTACCTCAGCCCAGGTTTCCACCTCTCCCTCCCAAGGGCAGGCAGCAGTTCCCTGTCGGAGGCGCTGATTTATCACCTCGTTTAATGAGGTTCCTGTCAGAACCTGGCTCAGCCGTGGAAATGCAAATGCCAGGTGGGGATAAATCAGTGAGGAAACATTTCCCTTCTCCGGCAGAGATAACGCAGGGCTGCAGGGAAAGAGGGATCCGGGGCGTTTGGGGAATCCTCCTGGATGTGCCCTGCGAGATAAGGAGATATCAGGGATTGGGAAGGATGGGAGTTTGATAAGAAAATCTCACAGATCTGTGTGCTTGGCAGAAAGGTTTGGAATGCAGAGTCTGATGAAGGAATAGAGATGGAAGCAAGTTTTGATAGAGAAGTGTAGCCGTGATATTTTATGAAAAATCCTTTTGTTGGGATTTTTTCTCCTGAGAAGCTGAGAGGTCTCAGAAGAAAAGAAAAACAATATTTATCTGCTGCTGTGGAATGCAACAGGAGCATCTGGGATTGGTCCACGTTGGTTGTTTCTAATTAATGGCCAATCACAGCTGGCTCAGGCTCTCTGAGAGTCACGAGCTTTCTTATCATTCTTTTCTATTCTTAGCCAGCCTTCTGATGAAATCCTTTCTTCTATTCCTTTAGTATAGCTTCATCATTTTCTTTTCATGTAATATAGATCATAAAATAATAAATCAGCCTTCTGACACATGGAGCCAAGATTTGTTGGAATTTATAAAAATTAGAAGGCTTTAGGAAGGTGGTAAAAGCAGGCCTTAAGCAGAAGTTATGGGAACAGATGCTAAAACATCTCCCCTTTTCTCCTGAACTTCTCTTTTCCCCTGAACTCTTCTTCTCCCTTGAACTCCTCTTTTCACCTGAACTCTTCTTCTCCCTTGAACTCCTCTTTTCACCTAAACCTCTCTTTTCCCATAAACTCCTCTTTTCACCTGAACCTCTCTTTTCCCATAAACTCCTCTTTTTCCCTGAACTCCTCTTTTTCCCTGAACTCTTTTTCCCTGAACTATTTTTCCCCTAAACTCTCTTTTCCCCTAAGCTCCTCTTTTCCCATAAACTCCTCTTTTTCCCTGAACTCTTTTCCCCTGAACTATTTTCCCCTAATCTCCTCTTTCCCCCTGCACCCCTCTTTTCCCATCTCCCATGTCCCAGCAGGTTTTTTCCATCCTTTTCCCCTCTCCAGGACTGACTGACGGATGGCAGCAGCTGATGGGCTGGGGCATCCTGGCACAAAAATGGGCATGGGGAAGGAGCAGGAGTTCATTAAGGTTGGATCTTTTCTTCCCGGCCCCTGGGATGAATGAGCGGAGTGCCAGGTCCCGGTGGGAATGTCGGAGAATCCAATCCCGTTATTTGCATTACAATCCTGCCCAGGGTGCCCTCGGCTCATGGAATGCCAGGGGCGAGGGAAGTTTTTCCATGCGGGAGCTGAGGCTGTGTCAGCGCATGAAATTCCCTTTTTTTTTCTTTTTTTTTTTTCCTCGTGGGATGTTTGCTGAATGAGGCAGTGCTGGAGAACAATCGGTGCCGGAGCTCCCTTCCCCCAGCTCCTCCTTTAAATCCCCATTTTTGGGACTTTCTGGCAAAGCAGAGCTGCTCCTTTGAGCACGTGATTATTTGCATTTGATTTGCATTTGTGGGGATGAGGAGGGGTCTTGGGGATGGGCAGGTGGGAGCAGAGGGGAAGCAGAGGCCCCAGCCACTCCTGGGATTTCTGGAATTTCCAGGGAATTTTCCGAATTGGCAACAACCAGGAATGAATTTAGAATTTTACTCTTTAAATTTGGAGTTTTACTCTTTAGATTTGGAATTTTAGTCTTTAGATTTGGAATTTTACTCTTTAAATTGAGGATTTAACGATCTCAATTTAGAATGTTACCCTTTAAATTTAGAATTTTACTCTTTAAATTTGGAATTTTACTCTTTAAATTTGGAATTTTACTCTTTACTCTCCACTGCCCGTCTCCCCTGGAACAGACACTTTGAAACCAAGAATTCCCATTTCCCTAAATGTCCCTGTCCCTCAGCATTTGGGCTGGGATGGTTGTGCCTGGTGATTCCAACAGTGAGAACACAATTCCTTTCATTACCATTCCTTTAATGTCCCACCTGGGGAAATCCAAGTGACCAAAGCAAGGATTTGTCTTCCTTGGATGGAAATAACACCAAAAACCTGCTGGTTTTGTGGGTTTATTCCATATATTAACCCTGCATGAGCTATTCCGAGGAATTTTGGCCATTCCTCAATCCAGGGACTGCACAGATCATTCCCTGCAGGAATGGGACACTGCTGGGTCAAGTTGAATTTTGAAGAATGGGACGCTGCTGGCTCACGTTGAATTTTGAGGATTGATCCATTTATTTCGTGTAGAAACACAGGAGCAGCTCCTCTGTGTGGGGTTTTTATTTCCTTGGAGAGTCTGGAGATGCTGGTCCTGCTCTCCCTGCAGTTCCTGTGCTCCTGCTGAAGGGAAATCCCAGATTTTGGGCACAGCTCAGGAATTTGGCTCCAAGGATGAGCCGCAGCACCAAAGCAGCTCCCAAAGCCTCTGCCCTGCCCCTTTAAGCAGCGACCAGAAACTTCCACAAAACCCTCATCCCAAACGAAAAACTAAAAAATTAAAACAGAGTGTTTTGGCCTGAGAACAATTTCTCCATTACCTCAATGAGTTCCAATGATCTGGAAAGGTTTTCCCAGGAGAATTCCAGCCCGGGGAAGGCTGGAGGTGGCTGGAGGTGTTGATCTGAGCATTACTCAGCACACAGGTTGGGCTGAAGTCAGGCCCCGCTGCTGTCGCTGCCGCCTGCCCGCGCTCGTAAATTCATTAATTAGATCACTGCACTAATTAAGGGCCTTCTTCTCTCCAAGGAGCCGGGCTCTGGGGCTGCCCATCAATCCCTTGGCTGAGATCATTATTTCCTGAAATGCTGTAAAATCTCCCCATAAAATTAAAACTTCTGGGGTTTTTTTTAACCCATCTTCATCCTTTTCTCAGAGACGAGCAGCGATTAAGGAAAGATGCGCGGATTTTCCCCTAAATTTGGCATTTTTCACTTTGCCTCTCAAGGTGTCCCAGGGTTGGTGCTGGAATATATTCTCCTTTTTTTTTTGCATGAATTTTCCCCTAAATATGGCATTTTTCTTTCCAGAGGATTCCTGGCTCTGGGGTAGAAAATATTCCTTTAGATTCGTGGATTTTCTCCTAAATATGGCATTTTTCACCCCAGAGGATTCTTGGCTCTGGGGTGGAAAATATTCCCTTTCTTTTCATGGATTTTCTCCTAAATTGGGCATTTTTCACCCCAAAGGATTCCTGGCTCTAGGGTGCAAAACATCTCCCTTTTTCCTACTTGGATTTTCTCCTAAATTTGGCATTTTTCACCCCAGAGGATTCTTGGCTCTGGAGTGGAAAATATTTCCCTTTTTTTTGCATGGATTTTCTCCTAAATTTGGCATTTTTCACCCCAGAGGATTCCTGGCTCTGGAGGGAAAAATATTCCCCTTTTTTTTGCATGGATTTTCTCCTAAATTTGGCCTTTTTCATTTTGCCTCTCAACATGTCCCAGCGTTGGTGTTCCTGATGCTCCAGCTGGATCTCCAGGGTGCCCATGGGCTGATTCCAATCGATCCCAATGGATCCCAATGGATCCCAATGGACCCAATGGATCCCAATGGATCCCAACAGATCCCAATGCATCCCAATGCATCCCAATGGATCCCAATGGATCCCAATCCTCTGGGGCTGACTCCTTTGGCACCTGGGGCAGATTTTGGGTTTGTGGCCACCAGAAGATCCCAGCCCAGCCCTCATGGTGGGGTCACACCAACATTTCATCTTCCAGGAACAACGTTGGCATTCAAAACCCAGCTGGAGGTACCGGGAAATGCGAAATATCCATGAAATAAAAAACCTGGAGAAGTTTTTTGGGAAAACGAGGGGAGATTTCGTGGAGATCCCACAGACACCACATCAGGGGTGGCTCTCCCTGGTGGGCTCCAGCTTCCAGAGGCAGCCCAAGGCATCCCCATCCCAAAAAAACCACCAGGGCTGAAGGATTTCCCCAAATAAAAAAGGCATCCCCTGTCTCCCTGCCACCCCAATTTCCTCTCCAGCCCCTAATTAGGAACCTCCAGAATGAAGAAAATGCATTTATGGCCTGAAAGGATCCCAGGGTTGAATCGAGCTACAGAAAATCCCAGTCCTGGGTTTATTTCTCTTCCCAGCTCTGGTGTTTGCTCGTTAATTAGTGCTCGTTTGGGGAGATTTGATGACTTTTAAATATATATCACGTTCAAAAAAAAAAGGACAGAAAGGGAGTTTTTATATTTTTCCCTTTGCAAATGGAAAAGGGGAAGCAAAGAGGGGTTTTTGGTTTTTTTTCTTTTATTGGGACACAGCTATTTTTTTAATTTTCTATTGGAAAATGCTGCCAGGACCCAGAAGTGTCAAATTCTCCCAGGCAGGGGGAATAATGTTGGTTTTTAGCTGCTCAGAGTCTGGGGTTTTGTGGCTGACTCTGGGGAAATTTTTCACATATTTCATCCTCCTGGAATTTTGGGAGATGGGCTGAGTTTTTAATGCCCCAGGGTCAAAAAAAATTATAAAAAAAATTCATCTTATCCTCGATAATTGTGAAGATTTTACTTAAAAAGCAAAAATAATGATGTAATGATGGGATTTGGGATGGTTTGAGTTGGGAATGACCCTAAAATTCATCTTTCCATGAGCAGGGACACCTTCCACCATCCCAGGTGGCTCCAAGCTGGCCTTGGACCCTTCCAGGGATGAAGATTGGGGGAAAAAAGCCTTCACCAAATAACCAGGAAGCTGAAAATTCCTATTTTTGTATGGGATTCGTGGCTTTGTTTGGGATTTTCATGGTGGGAATTGCTGGAGCTTGAAGGATGGAGCTTCCCCCATCCCCATTCTGATCCTGGCCCTGCCCCAGCCATTCCTGGGATTTCTGGAATTTCCAGGTAATTTTCAGCATTGGGAACAACCAGGAATGAATTTAGAATTTTACTCTTTAAAATTAGAATTTCATGCTTTAAATTTGGAATTTTACTCTTTCGATTTCGAATTTTACTCTTTAAATTTGGAATTTTACTATTTCAATTTGGAATTTTACTCTTCAAATTGATGACTTTACTATCTCATTTTAGAATTTTACTGTTTAGATACAGGATTTTACTCTTCAAATTTCAAATTTTACTCTTTAAATTTGGAGTTTTACTATCTCAATTTAGAATGTTACTCTTTAAATTTAGGATTTTACTCTTTGAATTTCCAATTTGAATGCCTAAACATGGAATTTTAAGGGATTTTAGAGTATAAACTGGGTGTTTCTTCCTTGCAAGGAGGGAATTGCTCTTTGCAATCTCATCCATGAATTAAAGGAGCTTTCTCCCACTGCCCTCTGGAATCTCCCAACATTTCTTTGCTAGGACTGAGGACACAATTCCAGAGTTTTTCCCTGATCCTTCCATTCCAACCTCTCTGGGCCCTTTCCCTCTGGGACTGAACTGTCATTTTTCACCACATTAAATTTTACAAGTTTCAAGCGAATGGAAAATGGATTTTATTATTTGATTTTATTTTTTTAAATATTTTTCCTCTTTTTTTTTTCTTCCCCCTTTTTAAAATTTTTTTTTCCTCTCCTTTCCCTGGGTGTTTTATGGCTGCAAAAACAGCATTTGTGGCTTGAACTGTTCAGGTTTGCTGCAGAGGGCTGTGGAACTTTTGATGGAACCCGCTGGCCTGAGGAATTATCCAAATATTTGCCTTTCCACTCTTTCTAAGCCTCTGCATC
>WBNP01001943.1:15718-29552 GCA_013401095.1 Passerina amoena
TGTTCCTGAGGCCTCTCAGCTTCTCAGGAGGAAAAATCCTAAGGAAAGGATTTTCCATAAAATGTGTCTGTGACAAGCCTGGAGTCCCCATCCCACCAGTTCCCCCAGCAGAGCACACTCAGGGAGCAACCACGAAAATCCAGGGAAAACCCAAACCCACCCCTCAGGTAAATCCCCCTCCCCAGAACAAGCCAGGATTCATTCCTGGCTGTAATTCCTGCTGTAATTCCTGCTGTAATCCCTGCACAGCCTGATGAAGTGATTTTTCCTGACATCATGATGGAGTCACTGTCAGAGGAAGGGCTGGAGCAGGGGCAGCTTTCCTGGGAATGCTCCAGCCCTTCCCTGAGCCAAGCTCCTGCACACAGAATACCTGCAGCAGCTCCCCCTTGGAAAAACACACCATTTTCCAAAGGTAAGGCAGGCTTGGGTTACTAGGAACACAAATCATTAGGGCTAAAGCTGCACTCCCATTTTATTGTATTTGTTTTATTTATAATTTTATTACTTATTCCACATTTTCCATATTTTCCGCGTGTTTCACGTCGCCCTTGTCCTGTTCAGGCCTTCACATGGAAACCTGGGCTCCTCTCCACGTGTTGGGCCTTTCTAAACAGCTTTGTTGGTTTTGTTGTTTGCTTGGCTTGTCCCACCCCTGGAGCCCGTGCGTGGAAAACACAGAGTGGGAATGGGATGGGGTGAGAAGGGAACAAAAGCAACAGGGAATGGGATAAACTGCTGAAAACAAACGCCATCCAGCTGGAGCTGGGACAAAGCACAGCCTGAGCCTCCCCTGCCTTGGGCTGTGGGTTTGCTCAGGGGTTTGAGCGGTCAAAAATGGAGATTTCTGCAGGTGTGGCACGTGCACACCTGGATTTCCCTCCAAATCCCAAGCAGGAATGAGAGGGAAGCTCCTCCTGGTGCTGCCACGTTCCTTCCCTGCTGCAAGGAAAGATAAAGAAGAGAAAGCACTCATGGATCTGCAGGCAGAGCTCACTCCCTGTTCCCTCTCCTGGCTGCACAGACATTTCCTTCATTTCTCAAATCTGCAGCAAATCAGCCATGACACTTTTAGCTGCTCTTTGTACCAACAAGAACATTGGGTGCAAAAATCCCTGGGAAATCTGCTGGAGGGCTGAAAGCAGGGATGCTCCTGACAGGAGCTGCTGGCACGGGGCTGGGATTTTTCCAGGTGTGGCACGTGCACACCTGGATTTCCCTCCAAATCGCAACCAGGAATGAGAGGGAAGCTTCTCCCTCCCAGGTTCCTTCCCTGCTGCAAGGAGCTCTCATGGATCTGCAGGCAGAGCTCACTCCCTGTTCACTCTCCTGGCTGCACAGACATTTCCTTTCTCTCTCAAATCCTGAACAAATCACTGATGCCACTTTTAGCTGCTCCTCCAAGGCTCTGTGCCAACAGGAACATTGGGTCAGAGTGTAAAAAGCCCGGGAAATCTGCTGGAGGGATAAAAGCAGGGATGCTCCTGACAGGAGCTGCTGGCACAGTTGGCACGGGGCTGGGATTTTCCAGGTGTGGCACGTGCACACCTGGATTTCCTCCTAAATCCAAAGCAGGAATGAGAGGGAAGCTCTTCCTGGTGCTGCCAGGTTCCTTCCCTGCTGCAAGGAGCTCTCATGGATGTCATGGATGTCATGGATCTGCAGGCAGAGCTCACTCCCTGTTCCCCTCTCATGGATCTGCAGGCAGAGCTCACTCCCTGTTCCCTCTCCTGCCTGCACAGACATTTCCTTTCCCTCTCAAATCAGCAATGCCACTTTTAGCTGCTCCTCCAAGGCTCGGTGCCAACAGGAACATTGGGTCAGAGTGTAAAGAGCCCTGGGAAATGTGCAGGAGCAGCAGGGATGCTCCTGACAGGAGCTGCAGTTGGCACCGGGCTCAGAGCGTTTCGCACCAGCTCAGCTCTCCCTCGCCAGTCTTGCACCCTCCCCGACCCCTCTGCTCATTCTCATGCAGCGCAATCCCACCAGAAATGTCCCAGATCAACCAATATCATCTCCCTGATGGCAGAAGGATGCTCAATTCCTGCAAAAAAAAAAAAAAAAATAAAGAAAGGCAAAACTCATCAAGTGTACTCTAAAACAACTTTTTCATCTCAGAGTCTTCACCAGTTCACGGCTTGCAGGCAAGAGAGGGGATCATTAAATGGGATTAAAATACCTGTCCAGGTAATTAAATTCACTAATTAAACTAATTAAACTAATAATAAATAAATAAATAAATAAATAAATGCTAATAATAAACTAATTAAAGCATCTGGTGAGGTGATTAAATTCCCTAAAATATTTTAAAGTTTACCTGAATCATCTCTGCTAGCAAAAGGAGCCTCAATTCCCAAGAGAAAAAAAAATATAAACAAATTCACTCTAAATTGTATAAAGAGATTTTTAAATCTCAGGAGGGCTTGCAGGCAGGGAAGGGGACGAGGAGCTGGGATTAAAGCATCTGGTGAATTGATTAAATTCCCTAAAATATTTTAAAGTTTACCCGAATCATCTCTGCTAGCAAAAGGAGCCTCAATTCCCCAGGAGAAAAAAATTTAAAAATTTAAAAAATAAAAAAAATAAAATTCAACAAAATTCACTCTAAATTGTATAAAGGGATTTTTAAATCTCAGAGGGTTTGCAGGCAGGGGAGGGGACGAGGAGCTGGGATTATAACAGGGAGTAAATAAATAATAACTAATTATAAACTAATTAAAGCATCTGGTGAGGTGATTAAATTCCCTAAAAAAATTTAAATTTGGTAGCAAAAGGATCCTCAATTCCTGAGAGAAAAAAATTCAATAAATTCCCTCTAAATTGTATAAAGGGATTTTTAATCTAAATTGTATTAAGGGATCTCTCTGGTAGCAAAAGGATCCTCAATTCCTGAGAGAAAAAAATTTAACAAATTCACTCTAAATTGTATACAGGGATTTTTCAGTCTCAGGAGGGTTTGCAGGCAGGGAAGGGGGTGAGAAGCTGGGATTAAACATGCGGTGAGGTGATTAAATTCCCTAAAAAAATTTAAATTTGGTAGCAAAAGGATCCTCAATTCCTGAGAGAAAAAAATTTAACAAATTCCCTCTAAACTGCATAAAGGGATTTTTAATCTAAATTGTATTAAAGGTAGCAAAAGGATCCTCAATTCCTGAGAGAAAAAAATTTTAAAAATTCACTGTAAATTGTATAAAGGGATTTTTAAATCTCAGGAGGGTTTGCAGGCAGGGAAAGGGACGAGGAGCTGGGATTTAAACATCTGGCCCGGTAATTAAATTAAATCAAATCCCCTCCCAAATTTTCACCCCCAAGTGCCCCCCCCTAAATGAGCTGTGTCACCTCCTCTGCCCCCCACACCTGCCCCCCAGAGCCCCCCAGCCCTGCTGCAATCAGGGGGTGACTCTTAATCGCGGGGTCCTGCTCCGAGAGCGGGGAAATGCTCCTGCAGCTCCCGCCCGCCAATTAAAGATAATTTCAAACGGGAGTAATTGCGCCAGGGCTCTGCAAACCGCTGCAGAGGTCTCGTCCCCGGCAGCTGATGGGTGTGAGGGGGGTATTTTGACAAGTTTGGAGCAGATTTCCATGGAATACCAAGGAGCTGCTCTGTTTTCATTGGAGGCACTGGTCAGGAAATGGAGATTGTGAAAGGTCAGGCCTGGAAGAGGAGGGCAGGGATGGAGGTGTTGTTCGAGTCCTGATCCGTGGGGATTTATTTCCAGTATAAATCCTTCAGTGCCTTGATTGGGGCTTTCTGGGTGATCCCTGAGCATTGCTGAGCTTTCCCTGAGGGGAAAGGGAAGGAATGATCCATTGGGAAGAGGTTTTGGTGGCTCGGTCTCACTCCTGCAAGGTGACACCCCCAAAATGTCCCTCTGCCCTCTGGAATCGCCTGGAAACCTGGAGAGTCGGGGTTGAGGGACCTGGAAAACTCCAAAAGCTTGGTTGGATCTCCATCCCACCCCGAGCTTTGCACTAAAACATTCAATTCTCACCGCCAGGCTCGAAACCGCGACAACTGCGAGGCCAGCGAGGTGTGAAC
This sequence comes from Passerina amoena, assembly GCA_013401095.1. Lineage (NCBI taxonomy): Eukaryota > Metazoa > Chordata > Aves > Passeriformes > Cardinalidae > Passerina > Passerina amoena. The sequence continues at coordinate 19,758 of WBNP01001943.1, forward strand.
GGCACCCGGGAGGCAGCGGGAGCCTCTCGGGGGCTCGGCAGCCCCGGGAGGGTTTTGTGGCAGGAGAACAGACTGGGATGAGCTCGGATTGTGCCACCTGGCCCCATAATGAGCCATCTGGGAGCGCCGTGCCCAGCGCGGCCCTCCCTCCCCTCCCCGCGCTCCCTTTGCGCTCCTTTGCTTCTTCCCCGCTCTGCCCCGTGTTTGACAACCCCAAAAACCCCAGCAGGGCACGGAGCAGAGCCAAAAACGCTCAGGGAGAGCAAATCCATCCCCTCCAGAGGGAGAACAGCCCTGTGGGAACAGGAGGATCCCGAGAAAAGCTCCATCTCCCCATTCACCTCCTGCCACATGCGGCTGATGCAGGCCTCTCCCTCAGCTCGCCCCGAAATCATTTGGGGTTGGGTTTCAAAAGATGTTTGTGTTGTCACAGGATGCTGAGAGAAAACTGGACAGCATTTGGAAATTGCACCTTTATTTTCTTTTTGGTGTTTAATTCAGTCCAAATTGAGAGCTGATACTTCTGTGTTGTAGCTGCATTTAATGTTTAATTCCGTTCAAAATGAGAGCTGATAGTTCTGTGCTGTAGCTGCATTTAACGTTTAATTCCATTCAAAATGAGAGCTGATACTTCTCTGCTGTAGCTGCATTCATGTGCTGCTGCTGCAGAATAAAATTAAATGTATTTATGAGCAGTTGTAGCATCAGGGAGTCCGAAAATTTTACCTTTTTTATAGGGCAAAGTGCAAAAAGGAAATAAAAGCTGGGCCAGACATGCCCTCACTTAAGTGTTGTCTTTGTGCCTGCAATATTTCAGAAGTGTTGGTACCACCACAGCAGCTCACCCCAAAAACATCGCTGGGGGGCTTCAGAGAAACCAGAAAATTAAATAAAGTATAAAAAAAGTGAGATAAATTAAACATCTCTGAGCAAATGCAGAGCAATGCAAACTGAAAGTGCACAACAGGAGAGCTGGATAAAACTTTTAAATCAGCATTTTTTTCCTTTTTAAAATGAAATTATTGCCAAAAAGAAAATTAGCAAGACTTGGTCTTTATATTCACTGCAAAGTGATGCTTTTAATGAGGGAATCCAAGAGAAATCACCTTTAAAACATGAGGAGAGAAGCAGATTTATTTTATCACAGCTCAGGCATCACCAAAGCGATGGCTGGGAGACGCGGATGAGCCAGAATGACAGAAACTGCTTTGGGAGGTGATTTTCACACCCAAAATTGCTTGGTTTTGGATGCTTTTGGGGGGGTTTTAGAGATTAAAAGTCCTGAATGTGCTCAAACACAACAGGACCCTTTTAGGGTGCCCCAGGCAGCAGGGACAGGGCTGTGCCCACACTGAGCTGATGCCACCATGGGCATCAAGCAGAGCCAAAACCATTCCCGTGCCCACTCCTGGTGCCTGTCCAAGCTGCCAGAGGAGTTTATGTTAACATCTCATGGCTGTCTCCAGCTGCATCTGTCAGCACAGCCCTTCTGGAGACCTCGCCGTGGTGGGGGACAGGGCAGAGGGAAGGAAGAAAGCCATTAAAGAAGAGCAAATCATAAATCTCCATCAATATCCATAAAACTCCCTCATCCTCACTCTCAAATCCAGGCTCCTCTCAGCCTTGTCCGTGCAAAAACCTCCCCAGAACCCTTTGGGGGGGCAGCTTTTTGAAGTGTTTTTAACACATAGGAAAAGAACACACAAGAGAAATTTGGCATGGAGTTTGGCCCCAGCAGCCAAGTTGGGCATGGAAAAAAAAAAAAAGTCGACAATAAAAGGTCATTTCTCGCCAAGTTTTAGTAAGTATTCAATATCTACCTTTTTTCCCTGCTCTTTGCTGAGTTATTGGCCAACTTTATGGAAAACACTGAAGTGGATTTATTATAATTGGGGGTTTTTCTCATTTTTTTTTTGGACCAAGCAAACGTTCTCGTGAGCAATAATTGAGTTATGGCAAAAGAGGAGCACAGACAGGGGGTTAAAGGATGCAGCATCCAAAAAAATCCTCTTTTCCACGCCATTCTTTAAACTCAAACGAGTTCCTGAGCTCCAGTGATCTAATCCTGCTGCTATTTATGATTTCTGAAATTATTTATTATAAAGTCTGTCACGAAGTGGAAAATTCCCGGTGCCGATCCCGTTTTGGAACGGGAATTTAGCGCCGGGCGCCGCGGGTCGGTTGGCACAACAAACCTGCCGGGGTGAGGAGGGGGATTTTCATGGAATGGGCCTTTCCAGCCCTCTGGATCACACAGGAGGTGTTGCACAAGTGGCTCCCAAGGCGTTTTTCCAGCTCTGTGGTTGGGTGGCAGCTCCTGTCCGGGATGGCTCCGCTCTGTCCCAACCTGTTCCCACAGGCTCCTTCCTTGCCCCCGGGAATTCCAGGTGGATGGGCTGATTTAGGAGCAACCTCCTGGCTGACGTAGGTTGGGTTTTAAACATCCTGCTCTGCCTCATCCCTGCATTTATTTTCTTTTTTTTTTCTTTTTTTTTTTTTTTGGCAAAGGGCGGTTTAAAAAAAAAAAATAAAAAGGAAAATGGGATTTTTTTTTTCCACCTCTTAAGTGGAAGTGTCCTCATCATCTTCTGAAGGCTGTGGGTTTTTTGTCTGGATGTTCTGGGATATCTGAAGTGGAAATGGGCAATTCCAGCCCGGATCAGCCCAAAATTCTGGGTGACCTGGAGCAGATCCTGCAGAGAAAGCTGCAGCCTCTGAAATATCCAAATCATTCTGGGATATTTTGGTGCAAGGACACAGATTCTGGATGCAAGATGACCCAAGATTTTAAATCCGACCACCTACAGGAGACAAGGAGAAAAGGAGATGGGAACAGCAAAAAAAAAAAAAGAGATAAAAACCAGATTTGAAGATGAAAAGCCAAAAAGGAACCCCCAGCCTGGGACTGACAAGAAGTTTATGAGCTGCAGGTTTGGGCTGAGTTTAAACAAGAAGAGTTTCCTTTCTGCCTCTTGTCAATTAAAGAGGCAATTCCTTTCCAGGTGGAGCAGATATTCTGTTTTCCCATATTCTCTTGGAAAAGTCCTTCCAAATTGAATTTTTTAATTTTTTTTTAACAAGTGCGAATTTTCCCAGATGCTTTGACCTCATTACAATTTTCCTTTTGTCATTCCACCAAATAAGAACCTAAAGAAGAAGAACCTAAAAAAGGATCCATTCCTATTTAATCCGGAATGGAAAAAGCAAAATTTACTCTGCTTGGAGAGACCAGCTTTTTATGGAACAGAAAATATTCCTGGCCAAAGGAATTGTGCAGAGGAATGGAGAGAACTCATGGCAGAGTCAGCTCCAAGCTCCTGGTGGTTGAAAGGGATGGGATGGGATGGGATGGGATGGGATGGGATGGGATGGGATGGGATGGGATGGGATGGGATGGGATGGGATGGGATGGGATGGGACAGCAGAGCCCAGCCAGCTGTCAGGACTGTTCCTTGTGAATCCAGGAGTCTCCATCCATGGATTTGGCTCCTCATGGAAGTGGAACACCGCTGGCTACCAGGGGTTCAACCCAACAAGCCTTGGCAAACCCAGCCTGTGCAAGGTGGGTGTGGCCATCCCTAATTCCAGCCCTTGGGAAGGACCTCCATGACCTCACATGGAAGCAAGCCCACGGGAAGTCCATCCCATGGTGCTCAGATGGATTTGGGAGCCGGCACAGCTGGTTCTGAGCCCCAGGAGAATGAGCACGGTGAGTAACGCCCGAGTCACGCTGGATGAGGCGTGTGGGGACTTGAGCTGGGACAAATCCCTGGGTGATGCCACCGGAGCCTCAAGGAATTGTCTCAGGTGATGCTGACGATGCTGCACTCCATGAGTTCATCTGGAGAAACACCTACAAGTGAGGCCATGGGAATATCATCTGAAAATCCAGTTATCCCTGAGGCTTTGTCATCCTCAGCTCCCAAGAAAATTCATCCCAGAGAGCTGCCATGGTGCCCTCAGCACTCACCACTGAACAGGCTGGCCATAAAACTGCCCTCAAACCAGTACAAACCAGTATAAAGCAGCTTATTGGGGTTGTTCTATGTCATGTTCAGGTTTTGACTGATTTGCATCAGAGGAAATGGTTGAAGTGAAGTTGTTAAAAACGTTTTACGGTTGGAAAAGAATTTGATGGTTGGACTTGGTGATGTTGGAGGTCTTTTCCAAATTTAACAATTCCACGATTCACAGTGGTCCAAGAGCCCTGGATGGATCTCCTGAAGAGAATCCAGGCACTCAACCCAGGGGGTGAGGGGACTCCAAGTGTGTGAGACCCTCGAAGATCAGTGGGACATCTCACCTGGACAAAGAACCTGGAGCTTCCCAGCTTTTCTGAGTCACTGTCACCATCTCAGGCCACATCAGAAGGGAATTTCTTCATTCCCTTCATCCTTCAACAGGGCTCTGTCACTCCTGTTTGGAAGCACTTGGTGGCAGTGCCATTTTATGGACCTCAGGCTGGGTTAGACCTGGAGAAAGGTCACCAGCTTCAGAATTTATAAATTGGTTTGGGGAGTGAAGGTCTGAGCACCCCCAGGAACTGGCAGCTGCTCCAGAGCCACTCCACATCTTTGTGCTCAGCCTTTGCCAGCGATAAATTAAAAAGGACGGACTCAGCTGAGGACAAAATGTAATTAAACATCGACATTCCAAAGGAATTACCGAGAGCTGGGTGACTGATCTGGACCTAAACCTGGAGCAGGATACAACAGATTGAGAGATACACACACCTCTGCCAAGGGGTTACACAATCCCACACTCCCACAGCTTCCAAGAACATCTCCAGCCCCGGCTGCTGCTCCCATGGCATCACCAGGAGGTGCTCACTTGTTCCAGATGGTGAAAGTGGCACAGGCTGGGAGTTTCCCACGAGGAATGAGGCAGGCACAGCTCCTGTCCCCAGGAACCCCCCCAGATTTCATCCCTCAGCTGGGCACATCTGGGCCCCGTTTCCCTCCGTGGGGATGGGGCAGCAGACAAAGCCCTCCTGCCCTTGGAGGCAATTGTTCCTAATTAACGATGGAAAATCCTCTGGATGGAGCTCGGGAAAGGCTGGGAAAGGCTCCCCACGCCATCCCAAAATTCCCTGGAGGGGCTGGGTTCAGCCTCTGGGTGCTCATCCTTGCTCCTCTCCTGGAGCTCACAGGCACAGGGAAATTCCTGCCTTTTTAATGCTCTCCAAGCTCACATTATCTACTTGAATAAATATTAGATGTATTAAATCTATACATAAATTATATTAAATCTATAGATACATTAAATATTAGATATATTAAATTATATATGACAGATTAAATATAATAAAATTATATATTTGTATTTTATAAATATATAGAAATATATTAATGTAGTAATATATTTATTTTTACATAACTATAATAATATTATATATTTATCTATTTATTTATAACTGTATATTATGTTTATATAGTACATAAATATAATAAAATTAAATAAATATAATATATTAAATATATTATAAGTTAAAGTGCTATTAGAAATAAACCCATGCATTTTGGGAGAGGAGATTTTAAGAGTTTGTAATCCAAAATATCTTCTTCTGTGAAAAATCAGGAGGGTTGGGGTTTTTTTTTCTCTTTCTTTAAGAGAATGGAAGCTAAAGACAGAAAATGTGCAATTTAAAAAACAAAAGGGAGGAGTTAATAAAGCAAAATCTCTCCTTCTTCTCTCTTTAGGGTGAGAAGAGGTGTTATTTGGGGCCTGATCAAGTAACAGAGGAAGTATCAGCCAAACTGGGGGCATTTCCTCATACTTTTAATATAAAAACGTGAAATTCCAAAAGGGACCCTGGAGAAGATTTTTCTTCCCTCAGAATCTCCCTCCTCCCTGTTGTCATCATTGCTGCAGGGAGTGTCATCCCCTGGCACGTGCTGAAATCCCATCATTCGGGATCGAAACCAGTTGGAATTTTGAGGAGGGAAGGAAAAAGTGGGAAGAGGAGGAAAAGTAGGGAAAAGGAGGGGAGAGGATTCCCACCTGCTGAGAGCTGGACCAACACTTCCCCACCAAGATCTCCCAGCATCTCAGGTGGCTCTTGGAGTCCTGGAAGCTTCTCCTTCCCAAACAAACCAACCCAATTAATTCAGGACCAGTTTTGCCCCCAAATCATCTCCCAGCACCAGCACCAACATTTTGCTTTACACATTCCTTCATCCATGAGTTCACCTGGGAGGATGAGTCTAAATTTCCAGCTTTCCTCTCCCAGGGCATCTATCAGGTTTTCCACGGGTTTATTTTTGTGGTCCGAGCTGCTTTGTTGCCCTTCCAGCTGCTGCCTGCCCTGCTCACGGCTCTGGATTCATCCTGCCCTCGGGTAGGAGCTGCTGTTCCATCTGGAGAAGAAAAAATCCTGCACCTAATCTCAATTAATTCAATTAAAACCAGACCCTGCTCTTACCAGCAGAGCTCATGAGAGGAGAAGAGCAAAGAAAAATGTAAAAGAGAAGCACAAAAAAGAAAAGATATTCAGAGGAAAAGAGATGCTGAATGGCAAGAAGGGAGTTAATGAGAGCCAGAAACACCCGTTGGAGAAATGTTGATTTTATTTAGCATTAATTGCAGGAAAGAGCCTGTAAAGTGTGGTAAAAAATTATTAAGTACCACTCTGCAATGCCAGCTTTGTGCCAGCCATCCCCACGAAACAGGTGTATTATTCCTAGTTCCCAAGGTATAAATAAATAATTGATTTTCCACTTTTTTTTTTTTTTTTTTATGAGGGCATTTCATTATTTTTTACTGCCATATTGTTATGGCTCCAGTTCCAATTCCAGAGTGGATTTGGGTGGGAACACGTGTGCCTGTGCACGTAGGGATGGCAGGGACAGCAGGGAGATGGCTCAGGGGGCAGCTGTACCCAGCAGGGCATTCCAGAAACTTCTCCTGAGGGAGGGAATTTTGGGGTATATCCCCCTGCTTCATCTCATCATCATCATCTCAGCCCTAATAATAATAACAATAATTAAATAAATAATTCCTAAAAAGACCTATGCCAAAATCAGGCATTTGGCTTCAAAAAATTGGAGTGAGAGACTGAAAAAACTCCCAGGGACAGTTCAGCAAAAAAGGGACAAATGGGAAGGGATTCGTGGAGAGAGAGGGGAAGGACTGATATGGGAATGATCAGAGTGGAGATGATCAATGAAGAAATGATCAGTGAGGGAATGATCAGAGTGGGAATGATCAGAGAGGGAACGATCAATGAGGGAATGATCAGTGAGGGAATGATCAGTGAGGGAATGGTCAATGAAGGAATGATCAATGAGGGATGATCAATGAGGGAATGATCAATTGGGAATGATCAATGAGGGAATGATCAATAAGGGAATGGTCAGAGTGGGAATGTCGAGGGGAGCCTGGCATGGCTCACCTGTGCTCAAGGAGTTATTTGGATGTCAGAGATGCAGAGCTGGGGTTTCTACAACTCCTCTTTGCACGCTTTGGGATCAGAAAAGGAAAACAAGCCCTGGATTCCACCCCAATTTCGTTTTCCCCTCACAATATTCCCAGGATTGTTCCATCAAGGCTCCAACATGGAATCCCAACCAAGCACAGATGCCATTTTTGCTGGGCAATGTTCCTATGTTCCAATGTTCAGCATTTTGGGCTTGTTTCACCCAGCCCCTCACCCCTCCCAAGCAGACCTGGCGGGGAGATAAGCCCTGGAAGCGTTTTCCTCGCTCCAGACGGGGCCACCAAAGATGCGGAGGGAAGCAATGATTCCCTGGAAATGCCTCGGTCCAAGCTGTGACCTGGAACCGTGGGCTCTGCAAACACCCATAAATCTCCAGCTCACGTCCAAAGCCCTGCAAGGTTCAGTGCAAACAGCAAAGCTGCCAGGGAATCCAAGCTGAGCTCTGCTCCAGCCCCGCGCTGATTTATGGCCTCAGGTGGAAACTGTGGTGGAACACGACGGGTCCAGCCCCAAACCCCAGGGTGGGCGGTGGCCCCAGCCCAGGGGTGGCTTGGTGGTGTCCTTTGAGCCAGGACACGGCTCAAAACCACCCCAGCAGCCTCTGGGCACCTACCAAAATACCCTCACAGGCAGCAGGACACACAATTATCTGTGTGTCCTAAAAAAAAACGAGGGAATGTTTCAGTCCCAGAAATCCAATTTTTCTGCTCTCTGCTGGCAAAGCTCCCCCCAGCCAGGAGCAGGGATCATCATCCCTCCAGAGCATTGATGTGGCCATTCCCTCTCGTTTCCCTGATCCTCTTTTATCTATCTATACACCAGCTTGGAAAATGAATAATAATAATGATAATAAATGAATAATGACAATAATCAGGGTAAGATCCCAGGGGACGTGGCCAGGATGAATTCTGACCCACCAAGGTGCTGCTGCTGCACATCCCTGGCAGCATCCAGATGACCATTCTCATCCAGGCCTGGAATTCTGAGTTTCTTTAATGAGTTTAGCTGGAAATTAATGGGTGAGGGAGGAGATTTCTGCACGGGGACCGTTCAGGGAGGCAGCCACAAAGAGCTGCCGGGCTCCACGCTGACGCGGGCTCACAGCTGGAACATCTGCATCCCATCCCCTTGCCAAGCTCCTCTTTTTTCCACCCCTTTCCACACCCGCTCCACGTGCACGTAAATCTCCAAAGGGAAACGCAGCGCCAGGGGCTGTGGCCAGAAAGGTGATCCAGGCTCCCCATCATGGCAACACCTGCGGCACACAGCGGCTCCTCCAGGCCAGATCATCCCACGGGGGAGCTGCCATCAACCCTGGGCTCATAAACCACAAAGCAGACTGTGCACAGCACCCTGGAGGGGTTTGGGTCACCAGGGATTGAGAAATGGGCATTGGCTGGAGATTTTGGGGGATGGAGATTTTTGGGGGATGGAGAAGGCAACACTGGGTGTGCAGCAGCTTTTCCAGCCCAAATCCCCCCGTGGGCCAGGCTCCCACGGGATCTGCTGGCAGCCCTGAGCTCATAAACCACAAAGCAGACTGTGCACAACACCCTGGAGGGGTTTGGGTCACCAGGGATTGAGAAATGGGCACTTGGCTGGAGATTTTGGGGGATGGAGATTTTGGGGGATGGAGAAGGCAACACTGGGTGTGCAGCAACTTTTCCAGTGCAGATCCCCTCATGGCCCAGGCTCCCAGGGGATCTGCCATGGGCTAATAAACCACAAAGCAGACTGTTCTCAACACCTTAGAGGGGTTTGGGTCACCAGGGATTGAGAAACAGGAGGAAATTTGGTTTTTGGGCCCATTTCTGTGTGAGAACCAGGAAAACTCCCTGTGAAAGGATGGGATGCGGGATGCGCTGCTCCATTCCTGTATGCCCAGGGTAGCTCAGACTCTCTGGAAAACGGGGAGAGGACGGGCACAGCAAAGCCCTGAGCTCTCCCTGAGCTCCCTGGCGCTCCCAGCCTTGGTCCCCCACCGCGAGCAGGGGATGCTGGCCCTGTTTTTCCCTGGTTTTATGGGGACTCCCCACCGAGGCAGACTCCAGTTAAAAGGTTACTGCCCAGCTGTGAGGGATGCAGACAGGCTCACAGCTCCGTGCCGGGGTGACCTCATATCTCATATTTATTGACTAAATGCGGCTTGAACGAGTCACCACCAGTAAAATAAACCACAGCCCCGAGTGCTGCAGGAATATTCCATGGCACACACTCTCCCAGGTCCTCGTCACACTCCTGCTTTCACTTGGATTTACCAAAAAAAAATTTTTAAAAAAGAGGTAAAAACCTCGTTACTAATCTCATTTATTTTACAAGGTGGGTCCTGCAGAAAGCCTTTCGGTGCAGGGCTGGTTTTT
>WBNP01001944.1:7054-31894 GCA_013401095.1 Passerina amoena
GAATAGAATAGAATAGAATAGAATAGAATAGAATAGAATAGAATAGATCAGCCTTCTGAAACTTGGGAGTCAATTCTCATCTCTCCTCTCGTCCTGGGGACCCTGACAACATCACCCCAACATTCCATCCATGCTGCTGCACATGGAATTAAAATTCAGCTCCTTTTGCCTCCCCACCTCTCCCAGGTGCTGCCCATGCTGGGCCTCCCTTGTGGCAGAACTCATTCCTCCTGCTTGCTGCAATTAAAGAAGAGGAAACCCTTCCCAGCAGACTTCTCCACTGGAAAGGGAGTTCAGGGCTGAAAAATGTTCTGCTAATTTGAAACCCTCTTCCTGAATTGCAGGAATTTGTAGAACTGCATGAAATTCACTGATTGCAATTATTCACAGCAGACAGTAATGAACTCCAGGGTTTTCTGCAAAGAACCTCCCTCTGCTCTTCTCCAAAGGCAAGTTTATTTCATTTAGATTAATTCAGGATTACTGCCTTGTTATTGTGCTTCCTCTGGAAGCCATTTACAGTCTGTTGTCAAAAATGCAAGCTCTGGGTCATATTTTGGAATTACCTGCACTTGGCAGAAGTAACAGCTGTAATTTATGTTCATAAACCTAAAGCAGGCAGCATCACATTCAATTCATTTTTGCAAACTGAGTGCTGATTTCTTCAGCCTGGTACTATCACCCCAAATGAAACTAATACCATTCTGCTTTTTATGGAAATGGAACGGGGACAAAAGATGGGAATTGCCCTAAATAGACAAAATCAGGTGCTGTCTGTTTTTTGCACAAGCTTTACAAAAGCAGTCATAAAACTGACTGAGATCCATCAAAAGGCAGCAAGTTCCATGTAAATTTTAGAGGTCACTGCTTAATTGAATACATTAATATTGTTTAGTTAGAGGCTAGAAGCATTCAATAACCAAGCAGTGCTGCTTTGGAAGGGATTTTGCTGGCCTGCTTGCAGGCAGGCAGCCAGGGAGGCTGTGGCACCACGTCCAGCTCTGCAGCAACAGATGCCCCAACTTCTGCCAAATTGTCACATTTGACAACACTTAACACCAGAACTCAGGAAAGCTCTTGAGGCCCCTGTGAACAAAGAGCCAGGGCAGAGATGGCAGTGCCCAAAGCTGCTGGGTACAAGGAGACAGCTCCAGCCTTATGATGGCACAAATGAAGGTCTCCACTGATGTCCCTCCAGGTTTTATCTATCTGGGAGCAACTCCTGTGTTTAAAAACTGCAAAAGAAAAGCACCACGTGGTGTTTTACAGGAACAGGACCAGAAGAATTTTGTCTAATTCAGAAGCAGTTCCCGATGCCAGGCTAAGCTTTGTACAAACCAACCCCCAGTCCTCGAGGAGCAGGAACACACTCCTTAAATCACACCACCGTGGCAATCCTCCTTCAAGCCCTCATGTTTGCTCTCCTCAGTGTCATGCCTGGCCCTTGGACCCTCCCTGGCCATGAATTACCCTGCCAAGCACAGTGTGGTAGAGCCCTGCATTGTTTTCATACAATTTACCCAGCACACTTGTGCAGTTTCAATTTATGACTAATTCAAGAATGCTTTAATGGGTATTGCTGGAAAAAAACCATTTATATGTTGTTGGAAATCAATAGCTGGGGGTGTGGGTGAATCCCAAACTCTCCCCTGAGAATTACAATCCCCAAACACATCCACTACCACCCTGACCCTCACAAATAAACATAAACAATGATGGCAGCATCTGCTATCCCTGGGAGGATCATGGCTGCTTGCAAAGAACCTGGAAGTGCATTTTCCTTTTCTTTTCATGTTTTCATCTGCTACTCTTGACCTCCAAATTAACTTTTCTTTCTTTTCTCAGCTGTATCATCCCCATGGCTGTAACACCCCTCAACTGCCCCTTTGCCAACATTTTCAGAGCACTCTGTTGAAGCCTTTTAGTATTTTTGCACAGGCTTTGCATTCCCAGTTTTCTATCAGTCCCTGGCTCTCTCTAAATCAGGCCCAACTCTACATTAAACTGAAAACAAAATCTGACCCTTGACCTTAGAGAAAGCAGCCCACTTGCCCTCTCAGTGCTCTCAAACCATCACAACAACAAAACAAGCAAAAAACCCCAGGCCAGCCAGACTTCAGAGAGACTTCACAAGTGTGTGGCTCTACAGCTGACAGTACTGCATAAAAGGACACACAAAAGTTTCTTGTAAGGTTAAAACAAATAAACCAATGTAACGTGATACCTTTCATTTTCCTGCAGCTGCTCACCTCCCTTCTTCCAGGAACATTTGGCCTTAGGGAAAGCTTTGGGTTTGCACTCAAAATCAACTGTGCTGCCTATCTGAACCTGGATCAGTTTCTTCATTGGACTCTTGGAAAAATCTGGAGCAGAAGCTAAAACAGAAGGGGTAGTAGCAGTGAAATAAAGCACTTTTAATGACATCAATGGTACTACAAGTTGCACTTACACGAGCACTTCTCAGACTCCAAGCATAATTAACACCATTAATTAGTTCAGACAGATCTTCTATTGGGCAATTATGCATTTTCTCCTCCTTTTCTGTACCCCATCCTGCTTCCAAAGGTCTCAGGAGTGCAGCTGAGCACCCAACAAGGCAAGCACAGAAGGTGAAAGCCACCAAAGCTCAATGAACCCAGTTTCATGCTCAGCACCTGCCCAAGTGGATGCTCTGCTGAAAGGGGCAGATTTATCTGATCAATCTGACCAAATCACACCAGGAATCTCACTGAACCTCACTGGAAGGTTCCCAGTTCCATGTGCCAATGGGTGTCAGATGGCAGGAAATGACAGTGCAGCTCATTCTGGGTGAACTTTTCATGAATTAAGAGTTTTGAGAAGGCTCGTGGTCTCTCCCTGTGTAAAACTGAATTTGGAAAGGAAATTCAGTGTTTGAGACCTTCCAGAGGTCTCAGCTGTACAGCTGAGCACCCAACAAGACAAGCACAGAAGATCACAGTGACTGAAGGACAATAAATCCAGTTTCATGCTCAGCACCTGCCCAAGTGGATGCTCTGCTGAAGGGAGCAGATTTATCTGATCAATCTGATCAATCTAATCAATACCACACCAGGAGTCTCACTGAACCTCAGGGAACTGGAATGTTCCCAGTTCCACGTGCCAATGGGTGTGAGATGACAGGAAATGTCTCCTCCAGGGCTGCACACAGAGGTTTTTAACCCCAGGGTGTCCCTGAGCCCCCCACAGGAGTGAGAGCAGCTGATGGAGCCAGCAGCACCTCCAGAGCACACCAGGGGCTTTAATCCCATCGTGAATAATTTATCCTGCTCTGCTTTAAATGAATGATTGGCCTGAAAATCCTCTGGCAGCAGATGACTCAACTCCTCAGCTCTGCAGATAAAGGCATCAGGTTGACAAAAACGTTTTATTTCAGTGACAGCAGCCGAGTGAGTTAAATCTGAGGTGCAATCTGAGGGGGTGTGGAGAGGGATAATGAGGTTTGTGTTTTAGTGAAAAAAGGAACATCTTACCTACAACCCTGAGCTCTGCACTCGAAGAGATGACACCATGCTTATTTTCAGCTATGCACTGGTATCTGCCAGAATCTGTCAGATTTAGATTTGATATTGTGAGTGCACCATTTTCAATTTGGATCCTTCCCTGAATATTAAGAAAAATATCTTTACTGATGATATATTTCCTGTGAAAATTTTAAAACAAGTAAGGAATAGAAATAGGACAGCATAAATACAATGAATAGGTTAAATGCAAAAGCATAATCATGAAAACAGTTCTAAAAGAAGCGACAGGACTGCAGCATGGTACAGCAATGGTGATCAGATATGGAGATTGATGCAGTGCATGAAGTAATTCTCCTAATTTGCCCACTTGCACTAAGGTCTGGCAATCTCATATGCCCTTTATTTCTCCAGAAATACTGACAGAATCTACCAGCCCCCTCAGACAGACCAGAGTATCCAAACTGTGCAGATGGCACTGGCATTTCACACTATTTAAGAGATTTCACATGTGCCACTTGCTAATGAGCTCTCTGTAACACTGCAGAAAAAATTCCAGCAGCCATTACACCAACAGCACAAACTGAAGTGCTTGGAGCCAGCTCAGCTTCTCAATACCTGGGACTCCTCACCTTGCTGATTCTGGAAAGCTCAATTACAGCAGAAGTGACTGATCTGAGTGGCAGAACTGGTGACAAAAGGAACTGGGGAGAAAGACAAAGCCAAAGGAGCAGCAGCTTTGGGGAACAGCTTTGGGGAAAACCAAACTGGAAAAAGGGGGAGACTGAATGATCCCAAGGTATTTTTGTACTTCCTGAGGTAAAAGGAGCCCATAGCCTCAGTGGCTCTGTGTGACACAGCAGCAGTGCTCTTCAATCTCCCAGAGGAGGTTCTGTGCTCCCTCATTTAGCCTGTCCACACAGCACCACCACTCCTTTTAGCACTCCTACATCCAGCAGGGATGTAAGAAATGCTTTTCAGTGCTCTGCTCATTTTTCAGAACCATCCACTGAATTCACCTGAGCAGGCCCTTTCTCCCCCAGAATCCAGTGCTGAGCACAAGGCACTGGCCAAGGGCAGAAGTGTCTGCAGTTCACATTCCTGACAACCTGAAAGGGGCTGCTTTCCAAAACAGTGAGACTTAAAATCAATAAATAAGGGGCATCAGATCCTGTTCTGCATTTCTGACTTTCCCCCTTCTAAGTTCAACTTCTCTTCCCTGTTACCAAATGCATTAATTTCAATTAATTTACTGTGACAACTGCATTAAAGTAAGTATCTATGTCATGTTGCTGTTTGCATTCCATTCTTTGCAACAAGAAGTGGTAAACCCTTGAATCTTGAGGAGTTTTGTCAAGAAGTTGGAAAGTATTTTCTTAGTACCTTTAATGAAATGCCAGCTGCAAATACAGTCAAAAAATTCAAGCTCTCCATCCCTTATTTATAGTTCTTTCTTTATAACATTATTAAACTTCCCTCTCCAGTCATTCCTTTCATGTTTCTTTCTGTGGTTCTATTGTTTTTCAATCTGCTTTTAGCTGGAATTTTTTGTACAACATAATTTTTCTTTGCAGCTATTGAGGCTTCGTCAGGACGCTCTCAAAAAACACAACCCCAGTACCAAAACTTCTCTTGACTAACACCAGGAAACTCTGGATGGATGGATATTGTTAATTTTACACAGCACCACGCTCCCCCAGCAGAATGTTACCTCTATTGCCAGCTGCTCTCCATTCTTCAGCCACCTGTAGGAGGGTTTGGGTTTCCCACTGGCTCTGCAGTCCCAGGACAAGGTGTCCTCCACAGCAACCTCCACATCCTGGATGGGCTGCACCCAGTGAGGCTTTGCTGCAGGGAAAACACACAACAAACACCCTGCAAACACCAGTTACTGCTCCAGAGCACCACCAGAGGGTTCATGGGCACAGAGCTCATCCACTTTCTGCACAAGCCCATCTGCACCAACACAGCTTCCCACTGGTTCTGCTCCGAGCCCCCTGATGAAATAAATCACTTATTATTCCTCTTGTACATTTTTATTATGAGCACTAAGCCAGAAGAAAACTGAGAGTACAGATCACTGAAGCTGGACTGGTGAAACCAATATTAAAATCACAAATGATTAAACAACATCATTTTGCAATCGAGGCAAATGTAAGAGAAAGACATTAATGGCAAGACTGAAATTAAATAAGTGATGTGGCTAAATCATCAAATTAATGCTGAAGAGAATCCTTTAAGTCCTAAAAAAAAAATAATGGTATGTCAGCCTTAGTGCTAAATACCATTTAAATTGCTTTCTAATGCAAGGCAGCACTTAACTGGATGAAAACATGGATATATGAGATTGTTTTTGAAAGTAGAAGTCTTGGCACAGCATTTGGGTAATGCAAACCAGTAGAATAAAGTCCATAAAAATCACTATTTTTTTAAGCCAAAATTTGAAGCAATCCTTCAGAATTACCCAGAATGCAGTTAAAACTGTAAAGATATTTAAAACAGCCATTACACCTTTCCCAGGAAGCAGAAAGCTCACTTGGCAAATAAACATCAGTGCATGAAAGACAACAGTAATTTATTTTTATTCCTTTAGTGCTGTTTCACACATCAGTTCAACACTACCTTATAGGTAATTTGTGAATTTTCTTTGAATTTTTTTAATTTACTAGAAGGTTTATCATCTCAGCCTATCCTATTTCTCCAAGATAAATTCTGGACATGGCCTATGAAAAAAAAACAGATCAAAGAGCAGGATGAAACTTGGCTGCAAACATTTAGCTAGAATTTTCCAGAGTCAATTTGCTTCTCTTAAGTCAGTAATTCAGGAAAATCTCCTACCACCCCCATGTGCAAACAGCAGGGAGAAAACAAGTCCCTGGTGATGGAGGAAAACATTGTTTACTACATGAGTTTAGGAAGGTCAGAATAATTCCCATTGAACTTCCCACTACAATGGAGCTCAGCAGCAATTAACTCAGGCCAGGGAAATTAAAGATTGGCCCGTGGGCACCAGGGAAGTGGGCACAGCTGAGAGCTGAGCAGCACCAGCCCAGCCAGGGCTGGCACTAATTCCATTTTAAAAGATTCCTTATTTCCCAGCATGGAAATTCCCTCTCAATCCCAGCTCTGCAATGCAGTGAAAAGACCTCAACACGAGCATGCACAGCACCAGGCTTTTATGATAATGATGATTAATCTATTTATGATTTATGTACCCATATTTAGGGTTAACTTCTTACAGAAGAAATTCCTAAAATGTATTCACTGAGGTTTGAATTACTAGTAAATACTATACAATATACTACTATATACTTATATGCTATATTAGTACAGCATATTAGTATATAGTAGTATATTGTATAGTATTTGATAAATACTATATCTATATAGTATTATATACACATATATAAATATATATAGTATTTATCTAATATAGATATAGTATTATATATTTATATATATATAAATATAATAAATAATATATAAATACATTATAAATACTATACAATACAATATTTGCTGACAGTGAAACCCTCTGAATATTATTTTTTTTCTGCATCCCAATGAGGATTAACACCTTTCACAGATTTGGGGATAACTTATTTTTGCACCCTCTTTATCAAGGCCAGCTGCAAAAGACAGGATGACCTTGGTGTCACGTGGATGTACAATTTCACTGGTATTAACTGGGGTTAAATCCTCAAAGTCCATGTTACAACACTGGAGTTCCAGCCCTTGCTTCACCCCACACTGTCACTGGGAGAATTTGCCCCACATGTGTCAAGGGAATGAAAGCTCAGGGCTCCATGTCATGAGCACTTTGCACACCTCACCATTTATGCAACATTCAGCAGCGCTTGAATTACTGATGGATCCACACATGTGGAATATTTAACATCTGCTGCCCATCTCCACGTGAAAGTAGGTTAAATATAAACTATTTTTCAAGTCTAAAGATCTTGGATTCAATTCTATATTTAAAAAATCATTGTCCATCTAACCTTGTTTTAGGACTGTGTGTCAGGCAGTCTCCACTGGAGGGTTTCCCAAGTTCCCACTCAACACAATAAAGCAGAAATGCACAGAGCAGCTTCCCAAGGCCCAGGGTGAGAAATTCCTGCTGCCTGTCTGTGCTGATGGAGACTCCAGTGATTTCCTGGAGGAAGGCTCTTTTTCTCTTCCAATTCCTGATGGAGGAGTTGAGCAGGGAGAAAAGCACCATTTTCAATCTGTCTTTGAAAGAGCACAATTCCACCAACCAGCTCAAAATTGAAAAGGCAGCTCAAGAGAGGCAGCTCCAGCTGGGAATACTCTGACTCCTGGCCAGGACAAAGGTGCTTCATGTGCAGAAATGAAGTCAGGTATCAGCAGCTCTGACATTGCTCAGATGCTCTCCCAAAACACGAGCAGGACTTGCCAAGCCCAGCTCTGCCCCTTCTTGTGGAGCTCTGCCTGAGGACACCTGAAGGACTCTGAATATCAAACAGTTTTATTCCTCTCAAGGTTTAGCAGGTCTTACTGCCCTAAAGATCTGATTCCACCATCACTAACACATCTGTGTTCCTAAAGGAAGACTTGCGAACAAAGCCTCGTTTTCTCCTGGGATTTGGGAATTATTTGTGGGCTAACCACGCACAGTGCATCACAACATGTATTTTTATGCATTATTTCCTTCAGAGTGAGAGAATCCGACAAAAATCTGGTTTTAATTCTGTAGGAATAGAGTGAAGGGAAGGCATCTCCTGGAACTACGGCAGAGTTATTGTGAAACCTGGATTTTCCTGAGGAGAGGAGTCACTCCTTCCTGAAGCAAGAAACAGGCAGGCAGCACATCCTTGCTGAGATTAAAAAAAATATAAAAAAAATAGACATTGTCCTGTAAGCTGAGAGGTTGGAAGTGAATTTTAAAGGAGTGCAGGGTTGGAGGCTGTGACAGGAATCTGTATTTTGGGATGATATTAAGAATTCTTGGGAACTTGCTGTGCAATCTTCATGAAAGATTCATCTGGAGCTCCCCCAGGACGAAATGCTTGTAGCTAAAGTGATTTTCTGAAGCAGGTTAGCCGTCAGCTCCATGGCCAGTCACTTGGAAAAGCACCAGCCTGGATTTTGCTTCAGTTGTTTTAGCCTAAAATATTCCTTGCAGTGCTCGTGGTCCCAGAGGCAAGGAGAGAACAAGTGTGTAACTTCATAAAGAGCATCCCAGGGAGAGGCCTCTCATCTTTCCTGGTGGTTGTGATGGCCCAGCCAGTTGAGCCTGCAGGAAACAACTGTTGCTCCATTACACTCCAGGCCTCCCCTGTAGGCCAAAGGGAAGGAAGAACCATTTTTTCAGATTTTACAAAATCCTTTGTGATGTCCTGGGGGTTGATGTGAAGGAAGAACAACTGCAGGGATGCTTCTGGCTGAAGAAGTGACACTTTCCAGAGGCTGGGCTGGGATTTGTGAATGATTTGTGAATGCACAGTGCATCACAACACGTATTTTTATGTATTATTTCCTTCGGAGTGAGAGAATCCGACAAAAATCTGGTTTTAATTCTGTAGGAATGGAGCGAAGGGAAGGCAGAACTTCATGGCCATGACTCCTGCAGGGAGCCAAAGGCCCTGGGGAGCTCCTCCAGAACAGGGATTCACACAAGACGTTCCCTTCTTACACTTGCACTCTGACATTTCCACCAGGAAAGCTGGGCTGGAACTCTCTGAAACACCTCTGGGGAGCTCAGCAGCTGGGCAGGAAAATCAGAGCAGAAAGAACTTCCCAGAGCAGAACAAGGGAAGCTGAGAAGCAAGTGGGGGAAAAGCCCACCCCAAAAGTGTAACCTGCAGTTTTCCTGCCTCTAAGTCAGGCTCTGACACTCCCACTGATGCCTGCAGCAGGGATGAACTCTTATTTCACCTAAAAACTCCAAGGATTTCAAGCACAGATCATTTTTGTTCTGCTGAAACAGCTGGGCCTGGAGAAGCAGCTGAGACATCTCTGAAAATTTCCATTTTTTGGCTCCCATTGGGAAATAAGAATGCCCTCAAGCAACAGGTAATTCCAAACCACTGGGAAAAGCTTTAGTATGTAAAGGAAGAAAAATTATTTGTCTGGGCAGTAAGGAAATTCTATTATTAGACAGCATTAACAATTAAACTCCAGGTGATCAAGCTCAGCAACTCATTGATATTATTCAGTCATTTGTAACTTTGCTGTTGATGTTTTGAAGACTTGCCAAGCACAAGACTATGAGATGAAACCTTTAAACAGTGATATTCTTCCACATACGCAACTAACAGTTTCAGTTTAGTTTTGATGATAGATTATTTAAAAAAACCAACAAAATATACCAATATTTCATAACACACTAAAAAAATGAGGTAGATTCTACTGATTCCTGGGGGATTTTGTCTTTGTTACCACAGACCAGCACTGCAGAGCAAAAGGAGAACAGCAGCAGAATTTCTTTCTCCTTGTCAAACATTTTACCTTGGTAGTGCCAAGCAGGACTGCTGGTATATCAGCATGGGCTAATTAAGAATATATTTCCTTCAATTATGCCTTAAATTAATTACTTTACATATCTTTACCGTGCTTCATGTTTAATTGCGTCCTAAAAGACAAAAATACAATTGTTTCATCTCCTCTGATTTTTCTCTGCCATGAAACACCTCTGTGGATTCTTTTTTTCCCCCTGTTATCTCTTTATGGGAAGCTAAAAGCGATGACAAACGAACAGGCTAATAAAGGGAAAGCAAATTATTTAAATCTTCAGGTTCTACATTCAATCAAAGTTGGATAATCTTCTCCTATTTTTAGCACAATCTGAGCTCTCCTGAGTAGAAAACTGGCATTTAACAAATGTTGGAACTGTAACAAGGACAAAAAACTGAACGTTTGATGTCAGGCTTTTCTTGATAAAATCCTTCAGGAGAGAAAAGGAAGATTAATAGTCTGTGAGTACTGTAATGAACCCAGAATATCTGGTTTAGAATATCTATTTTAATTATCAACTCCAACTATGGGTGGAGAGCTATATTTAAAACACACCATAATTATAATAAAACAGACTCATTTCACTTCTTTCAGGAGTTACAGATGTGACAGATTTATAGGAATTCTTGGGAAACTGGCTATGGACAGGAGTGAAGTTCTTCAAGGGCTTCGTGGCTTCAAGGCTGTAATTCATTACTGGATGAAAAAGGAAGGCTTTTAACCAAACTATTTATGAACTGGAAAACCTGATTTTCAGATTTTAAACTCTGCAGTTTCAGCTCATAAAACAGATCAGAATAGGAGTGTTTCACTTTGTACCAGAGCAATGAATGTTTCAAGCTTTGGTTTAGGACCAGCTTTATGTTACATTTTCAAGGAATCCTTAAAGTTTGCAAAGAAACAAAAACCTATTTTTTCAGGTACATGAATGATATTTATCAATCTTTTTCTGCCTAAAGATTTCTTTTTCATATTATTTCATCACGACAACTTGAAAAAGTTTAACCCCAATCCTTCTCATACTCATTTTTTTGGGGGGTCAGGAAGAAATGTGCTTTGTTCTGCCCAGAGGAAAATGAATGTTGTCACTATTAAAATAAAAAGACATTTGTACTTTGGTAATGTTTATATTTTTCTATGTCTGATAAGCAGACATGCCTTAAACTTCCAAATGTTCTAAGAGCAGCCACCATTCCCTAAAAACAGCAGATTTGTGGATTTTTGACAGCATTGGTACTTCTGGCAGATGGGTGATTTTTTACTCTGTGTCTTCAGTTTATTGCATTAGTTTCCCCCAAATCCTCATCTGCTTTTAGAACAATTTCCTTAAATATTGATATTTTACTGGAAGGCTGAGTGGGATGTGGTTAGAGTTCTCCACCAGACAGATTTCTGGGCTCTGGCACCAGATGAGGTGGAAACCCATCAGAAGACATTATCTTCAGTTATAAAACTTTGAATTATCAAGAGAAGTTATAAATGCTCTCATCCCGAATCCAGGCTTGTTGGAATTCTAACTGCAACAAAGCAAGCACCAAAATAAGAAAGATTACTTAAATCTATTTAATTCTGCAGAATGGGTTCCATGAAGCAGAACAAATGAAATGAAACAGTTGGAGTGCCATTACTGCCATTACAGCTCTCATTATTCTCCTGAAGATAAACATCCATATCAGGGATGGCTCCTAACATGGGCAGCCGCTCCCATTGGAATATGAGGGTTCAAATCCCTGTCTGGATTTGCACTGCAAAGGTTCACAATGATTCCACTGTTACAGAACTGCTGATGAGTTGCTTTTGTTCATTAGCAACATCCTTTATTTCAGCTCTGTGGCCCTTTAATGAGCAAAGAAGAATTTGGGCAGCAGGGCAGGAGCCCCAGGAATGGCACTGCTGGAATTACAAGGACTGATGAACAAATCCATTCTATTTTATATCTATTTTCTCTACCTACTTTTTATCTATTCTAATTTATATCTAATTTACTGTGATGTATCTCTCAACTGCCCCAATTTAACACTGCCATAGGAATGTTGAGGCAAAATGATGAACAAACCCCAACTCTGCAACTTTCAAGCAAAAAATAAGGTCACTTAATAAAAACTTTTAGATTTTCTTTAAAAATAAAATGCACAGTGCCAAGTTTGGCATGGCAGAGGACACTGGCAGGTGAAGCAGCTTGGATTTGTTGCCCTGTGTCAATCACAAGATGTCTCAAAAAGTCATAATTACAGTAAGTGCATGGAAAATTTGTGCTGCTTCCAGTCCCCTGCCCAAGCTGACCGTGAACATTTCCAACAACGGGGCCTCCATTCAGTGGAAACATTAATTTGGAAGTTGGCAAGGAGAGAAATTTTCCTTCCTCCTTATAAAATCTATTGTGCCTTAAAGTAAAATCTTCAGGGACCAAGATGTGTGTGCTGCACCGGCCAGCTCCCCATGGAGAGGCAGCAAAGAACTAAAGAACCTGCTCGCAGCTGCAGAGGAGCTGTGCTCTGTGCCTTTATCCAGCTCCAAACACATCTCCTCGCTCAAATACTCCTCCATGAGGGAAACATTCCAAGGCACAGTCAGAATCACTGTTTAAATTGCCATTGAAGTAAAGAAAATTATATTTGCTGAGATCTGGCTTTAACAAAAATTGTCAATTACCACTCTGTTGCAAATCACTCTCTCTTTACACCACCACCAGTGTGCTTTGCTGATACTCATTTCACTCTATAGCCTCAAATGCACAAGAGACTGCTTTTTTTCCAGCTATAAAATTTCATATTATTTCATTTCCTATACTGGATTATATCCTCCCATTTATTTACTCATTTTAAAATAAAATTGGCTGTTTTGAAAGCACAGGATTGAGAATATCCATCAGTAATCTTTTCACAAAGCAAGACAAAATTTGTACTTCTCATAAATGGGAGGCCTAAATGATCCCCCAAATAAATCCAATTGACCAAAAATTGAAGGTTTCACCAATGGACCAAGAAGAAATGTTCTAAAAAAAAAAAAAATCTTTCCATCAGAGAAAAAAACCAAGCACAAGCACACTCTGCTTTACTCTCAGCAATCCTTGTGAGCTTTTAAGCCATTTCTAAGAGACCTTACCAAGAAACTGCTGCAAGAATTCTCATTTTCTGGAAGCACTTAAAATGCCATGGACTTTTAAGCCCAAATACCCAGTGGAACTGCAGAAAGTGGAAATTCCAGAGTAGCCCAGAGCAGTTTGTATTTCATGAGTAAAGAAAAGTGGGAGACACAGACCAGAGGTTTCCTACCATAGTAAGTGAGACGTCCTCTTGCAATGTTTTTGCCCCTGGAGTTTTCAGTAATGCATTCATAGAGCCCTGCATCCTCCTGCTGGAAATTAGGGATTTCAATCATGCCATTGGATTTCCTCAGCTTTATTTTACTTGGAAATGGCAGCCCGTCAGTTCTTCTCCAGTTAATCTGAGGCACGGGGCTAAAGAGAGAGTAATGAGATTTTAAACAGTTTTGCTTAAAGTCCTTGATTGTCATAATGAGATACTTAAAGCAAACTAAATTCAGCAGTGACTTGCAGGCTGTGTTAAATGCAGTAACCACACTGTACATGACAGATGGTCAGACACTCAGGCACCTGATTTGCATTCCCTGCTGATTCCTACGCTGCATTTGTGGTCCCAAATTTGTCAGGAATAACTCTGTGAATGCCCAGTAATTGCAACATTTCTTGTAAATCAGCACTGGCCTCCCCAGAGGATGGGTGAGATTTACCAGTGGCTCCCACAGAGGAAGAATCCAGGCAAGTCTTTTGGAATTGCCATCCTCCAGCAGCCTTTAATTCTCTGATTTGCCAACTTCCCCTCCCCTCTCCAGGGAGCCAAAGCAACAGTGTGTGATCAAGTTATCAATCTGACATGGGCACCTGACAAAGTGCCTGCAAACAAAGCCCACGCTGGTAAATAAATACATTTACAGAAACACAAATGCATTCTCAGATCATCTGTGAAAGAGAAAAGGTATCAGCTGCGAGTGAAGCACCATTCAGAGCAGAAATGCATTTCAATCTTTATTTCTGGCCATAAAGAAAGAACAATATTATGAAAGCATCAAGTACATTTAAGGGGAAAATTCAGACAACATTCTCACAGGCTTCAGCACCATATCCTTGCACAAAGAAAAGAGACTTAGCTCAAAGGTCATATGCAAAAACACACTGGAGTTAATTTGAAATGAAATGTGAATTCCTGCGCTACCAACATACACATCTTAATTCTAGACAAAATCAAAACACACTCCAAGAGTCTTTGCCCTCTCATTTCAAGGCAGGAGCTGTGATGACCAAAATCAGGGAAACACCAGAGCCCCACAGCTCTTGTGCAGGTGAACCCAAAGGTGCTTCAAGTTCCAGTGAAGATGAACACTTACTTTCCCAGTGCAAAGCACTCCAGCTTCACAGTGGAGCCTTTGGCAGCTGCCAGAGTCTCAGGGAACTGAACTTCTATTTTGGGCTCGTATTCCCCCATCACACCTGTGTGAGACAATTGAGAAGGTCAAATTTTCAAGGTGATTTTCAAAGGGTCTTCTTTCTCTCTCTTGCAATTCAAGATTATTTCTCTTGACTATCTGCTTATAAAGGGAAGCACAGTGATAAAAGAGACAGAGTTAGGACGCAACAGAGTTTATCTTAGAAGAACGTTTGGACTGTGGGAATTGAAAGAACAGAAACTTGCACAGACATTGAAGAGCTTGATCTGCAGCCTTGGGAGATGCTTGGATTGATGTAAAAATATAATACACAGACATTAAGCAGAAAAATCATCAAGCTATGTTTTTATAGTTGTAGGTGAGAATATGACTTAAGTGAGAAACTGTGCTGATAAAATGGTGAAGGGTTTGTAATCTAAGGGTGGGGTTGTATGGAATAAACTAAGAGTTTATAAATTATGATAGAAGCATATGTGTAATAGTAGCCCATTGGATAAAAGTATCCACAGTGCAGCAGAAGTAAGTAAAGGGGATAGGTTAGAAAAGCAAAAATAAACCCTGTGGCAACTGTCTATTGGTTTAGAAAGTTCTGTATTGCCTTGTAACAAAGAACTTTTGACTACTTTGAGCTATGGCTGAGTTCTTGCTCCTCTAAAACCTCTCAGCCTCTGAGACTGATGTTTATCTGAGCAATAAATCATTCTTAACCCCACGGTGGTCCCATCCCTTCATTACAAAGGTGACAATGACAGCACAACACAGGAGAATTTAAGCTGCAAGAGCCAAGAACTCTGGGAAGTGAGTGATGCTGGGACGCTCCCAGGCTCCTGGCAGTGCCCTGTTGCTCTGTTCTTCTAAAGTTCTTCTAAGCCTTCTGATGTTTACATTTGTAATGGAGTGTAAATAATGATTATTTTGCATTCCTTTCTGGAGGAGGACAGAATTGATGTACTGTTGCTATAGGACACAAAACAACACAAGCGCACACACCGCTGTTCTCAAGGTGAAGAAAAAAGGAGTTTATTTGCTGACTCCAACATTTATAGATTTCCAAGAGTGACAGTGGATTGGAGGGTGACAGTGCCACCTCTCCAATGCCACTGGACAAACCAAGAGTCCATCAAATTTCTCCTCCTCCATAAAAGAATGCAAAACAATGACTTATAAAGTGTGAGAGAAAGTTTGTTGCAAGAATGTAAACATCAGAAGGCTCAGAAAACTTAAAAAAACAGGGCGACAATGGACTGCTGGTTTGACCAGCGTGGTTGGAGAGGTGGCAATTTCATCCTCCAATCCACAGTCACTCATGGAACTCTATAAATACCGAGGTCCAGAAATAAATGCCCTTTTTTGCCTTGGACATCTGCTCATTCCGTATTTTCTGAAAAATCCTTTCCTTAGGATTTTTCCTCCTGAGAAGCTGAGAGGCCTCAGGAACAAAATGTAACCAATGGTTATCTGCTGCTGTGGGATGCAACAGGTGCATCTGGGATTGGTCTCATGTGGTTGTTTCTAATTAATGACCAATCACAGTCAGCTGGCTCAGACTTTCTGTCTGAGACACAAACCTTTGTTATCATTCCTTCTTTTTCTATTCTTAGCCAGCCTTCTGATGAAACCTTTTCTTCTATTCTTTTTAGTAAAGTTTTAATATAATATATATCATAAAATAATAAATCAAGCCTTCTGAAACACGGAGTCAGATGCTGGTCTCTTCCCTCACGCTGGGACCCCTGTGAGCACGGTCACACCGTGTGTCCCTGGCAGCCCTTCCGTTCCGCTCCGTTCCGTTCCGTACCGTCCGTGCGCAGCACCAGGGGCGTGGGCGAGCCCAGCACGGGGCTCCTGCTGGCCCTGCTGGTCACCACACAGCTGTAGTTGCCCACGTCCGAGGGCTCCACCTTGGCTATGTACAGGTGCCCTGTCTCCTGGGACACGAAGCGCCGGCTGTCCTCCTGCACGAACGACGGGTACTCGTTGAAGATCCAGGCGAACGACACGTCTGGGTGGGGAAAAACAACACAAGCAGAGGTGTTTGAAAGGATTTTTCCACCTTTTTTCCCTTCAAAGATCACTTTATTGCTGTATTAGACAGCACTGCCATGGCATTCACATTCTCTGGAAAATCCCTTCGCCCAGGATTTTTCTCCAGGGAAGCTGAGAAGCCTCAGAGAAAAGGGAAACAATAATTATCTGATTTGCTTCTCCTGTGTTTTGCTCATCTGGAATGTGTTTGGAGATTGTTTACCAACAGGTGATTGCTTCCCTGGATTCTGGTGTGAATTATTTTGACTCTTTGGCCAATCAGGGCCAAGCTGTGTCGAGACTCTGAAGAGAGTCACAAGTTTTCATTAGTATCCTTTCCATCTTCTTTAGTTCAGTTTAGTTTTCTTAATATATTCTAGTATCATAGAATAATGAATTAGCCTTCTGAGAACATGGAGTCAGATTCATCATTCCTTCCTGCCACAGGGTCCCTGCAAATACAATGCACTGCATTATTTACAGTACTGTACTGTGTAACAAACAGCCAACGACTAAGAAAAATACATTTTAAGAAGTACCAGAAACTAGCAAAACCCCCATTTTTTTCCACCAGCTCTGGGGTGGGGAAAAACACACATGCAAAGGTGTTTGATAGGATTTTTCCACCTTTTTTCCCTTCAAAGACTACTTTATTGCTGTATTTGACAGCACTGCATTATTTACAGTACTGTACTGTGTAACAAACAGAGCCAGTGACAGAGAAAAATACATTTTAAAAAGTACCAGAAACTAGCAAAACCCCCCATTTTTTTTCACCATCTCCTCCAGCAGAAGAAAAAGAAAAGGCAAAAGAAATCCAGAATATTAGCAGGTTTGTTTAAATCTCCTCCTTTTTTTTTTTAATATGGAAATAGGAGCAGACAGCAAAAATTAGAGCAAACTTTGCTAAAATGGAAAGATTATTCATTCAGTAACTACTTAACTGCTCAGCCAGATGATTAGCAGGTAGAAACAGGACAGCAGAATCCACGTGACAAGGATGTCAGAAGAAACCTAAATTCCCAGTAGAGCTCATCACACAGCAAAACTATTTTTTTCACACAAAAATCCATAAAAAACTCCATTAAAACATTTCTGTGTGATGTGGCGAAGTAGCCCTCCCTACCACCCATTATGATTATTTGAAAGGGAAAAAAAACAAACCCACACCTCGAAAGAGAAACCAAGAGATTTGGCAAAAAAATCCAGTGCATTTGTTTGGTTTCCTGAGCATCACTCTGAGCCTTGTGTGGCCAATTTTAATTGGCAAAAGCCCCTTCCTGTGCCAGGCCACGTGTTTGTCTCATTCCATTCCCTACAGGATCAAAGGAAAATAAATTTTTAATGGTGTTCTAGGCAAGGAACAATTTTTTCACCCACGTGGCACTTATACAAAGATTACAGCTTCTGGAAGGGCTAATTAGCAATGATTACAGCCTGATTGACCTCTCTTGTGTTGCAGTGTCTGCAGCACTGGCACTGCCCCCACGAAATGGAGATCAGCCCCTCCTGCACAGCTTTAATTTGAGGGGGCACCATGGAATGAAAAGGTGACACAACCTGAGCCCTCAACCCCATCCCAAGGCTGCCAAAGCCAACGGGACAATCTAACACAAGGTAAGACTGTGCAGGTGAAAAAAACCCACTCAATAAATGAAGTTATTAAGATATTTATAGGCTACCTAATGCAGAAAAGGCATCAAATGAAATGGCTGATCATTAACCTGCATTTAATTTTCCTCTATCAATATTTAAACCTCTTCCATTACGATAATTTTGCAGCAGCGGCCTGTGCCAACCATTAACAGGCTCAGGAGTTAAACTTCTGTCATGTTTAAAAGTATTAGAAATAAATATCAATAAATTAATAAATAATAAATAAATAGGACAAATCAATCAATCAATAAATAAGTATTAGAAATAAATAAATGAATATTAGAAATATTTCTTGCCAAAACCAGAACCATAAGGAGGAAAAGACCTGCAAGACCATCACCCCCATGGACCTCAGGATCCCCAATGGCTTTCAGCACAATTCCTTCCTCCAGAACTCAGAGGTGCAATTCATTTGTGGAAAGGAAGGCAGCAAGGATTTGTCAGGGAACACTGGGGGAATCAGTGCAGTGGGAAGCATCAAATTATTTCAAAAATAAAGAAAAAGGAGAGCACACCTGAGGAGTTTGATGGGGACTACATGGTCTGAGGGAGAAAGGAATGTGGGGTTTTTCTAAATGGGAAAGGCAGAAAATAGAGGAGAATTCTTTCTGCAGAAGAGCTGGGTGGACACCATGATCTCGGGGCTGAACACCGAGTTAGGAACCAAAAAAAGCCAATTTTCACCTCCACACCAAACTCAGACACCCACAAGGCAGCCGTGGGTGACACCAGCCTTCACTGCTTCTGGTATTTATTGAACCACCTGCGCTTCTTTGCTCAAAATATTATTTCATGCTTAAAAAAAGGAGAAAATAAAAAGCAAAAAGATGTCCAGAACAGTGTGGAGATCTGGAGATGCAGCAGGAGAAGAAGCAGCTTCACTTCATCGCTAGGATATTGGGTTAAGTCAAGAATAAACCCACTGAAATCAGTCACTGGGATTATGGCAGCCATGCAAAGTGGATTCCAGTTTAATCTGGTCCTTCAACCCATGAATAAACACTCCTGGAAACCTAATTCCCCATTCAACACTTATTTTCACTGACTCCCTTAAAAAAGGCTGGGGTATTTCTAGCCCTGTGCCCCACCACATCATTTAATATTTACTGTCCTTTACAAAATTGCACTCTTATTTTCCAAAATAAAAAAAAAAAAATAGAAAAAAAGTCATATTAAACAACTTGTGGTGTGATTTATTATGTTTACACCATTTGCCTGTTGCTGATCTTAGGGCACCTCCAGGGACACAAACTCACTCCCTTTCTGTCAATTACAAGTTTTCAGTTGATTTTCTGTTATAAATGGAAGTAATATGTCTCTCCTGGGCTTCCTCTGAGTTCTAAGCCTTTGCTTTCCAGTGCATTTTTCCCTTATTTGGCGACCATACATGGATAAGGTATTGGAAATTACAGTTATTACTCAATTTTTATTTGTTTACTACGTCTTGGTTGGCGGCTTCTCTTTATTTTGCATTATTTGATTATTATTTACTTTGCAGTTTCCAACACACTCAGCATGTTCACACTGTTCCAGGCTTTTTGTGCACCTAAGTGCTCAATTAAAAAAATGCTTATAAAATTACCTGTCATTTTTAAACCTGAATTCTTTATGAAATTCAACAATTAAATCACCATGGCCTTTGGGGTTTACCAGGGTCATTTCCTGCTATTTATGAAACTTTAAAAACCCCAAATTGCTGTTGCTAAAGGAACATAAAGGGGTAAAACCCAGACATTTATTGGTTTTTAACTATGTTCAAAGTCAAGGCTACAGTTAACACACATCCTTTTGAAAATATGGCTTTAAATAATATTTAAAGAATTTTAGAAATATAGAAATTAAAGAAATTACACATTTCTTCTAAGTGAGACTGAATCACTTCACTGGGAGATCATTTACAGAACCAGGGTGATTTTACTTCTTGTAAACAGAATTTAAGTGACAACAGCAGTGGTGGAAATCCCAAACTGTAATTAAATTCAGGAAGTTGGAAAAGCAGAAGTTTAGGGGGAATGAAAGGCACACAGGCCTATGATCAAAAGGGAAAAACAATTCACAAAGTTAATTTTATTCACTATTTGCATAAATAATGCCAGCTTTTGCTCCTTGTCTTCTGGGCCATCACTTTACACCTGCTTAATACCTACCTGCCAGCCCCATAATTCACACCTAACTGAGACTTCTAAAATAGCCACAAGTAAGTGATGTGAACAATGTTCTTCTGAAACAGATTTAAAATGTTCCAAACTGACTGGATTTGAATTAGCCAAGTGGGTGTTTCCAGAAATAAAGCTGTTAAGAAATGAAAATTCTTCGTTTTGGGGAGCATGGAGCTGACTGAACTTCAAGGTTAAGAAAAACCCCCAAAAATCCCCCCAAAAAACCAACAAGCAGAAAAAACCAATCACCAAAACATAAAGAAGTTTCATGTCAATCCCTGATACCCAAATCCTAATTATTTCATGCACTTCTCCAGCTCTGATTTTACAATATTCTGTAGCAGAGACACAAGGAAAAGCTGAAATATCCTGGAATTTTGTGTCTCCCAATGGCTCTCTGCCCATCCCACAGGATGGCACGTGGCTCCTGGAAAACTGTTTCCAAGAAAGTAATCAGACAGAATTTAGCAACGACAGGAACTGCAATTAAAACCATGGAAATCTGCAGCAAACAGCTATCTGGAATGATCTACCTTAGGTGAAAAATGATGGAAAAGTAACACTGATTTTGAGAGGATAATAACAGACTCCCTAATTAAGGCAGAAACCAATTAGTTCATCATTTGGCCCAATTTCAGTGCCAAGTGTGGTGAAATAGCAGAAAGGGGAGTTTGTGGATGAGCATCCCATCCATTCAGGTTGGGTTTTGTGGGACAATCACCCACAAAAATGCCCATTTCTCACCACTGCTGCAGCCCTGGCTGTCTGCACAGGAACCTCTGGGAAAGTGCAAACAAATCACCTAAAAGCAGGAAATTAATTAACGAGGTAAAAGTGCATTAAGGTCCCAGAGGATGCTCTGGGTGCAAACTGTCCTCATCCACTTCCCTGCAGGCAAATCCTTGGATTACACTGCTGTGGGACTGGGATAATGGAATGTTGGTGCTGCCAGGGGTATAATTAGTTTTATTTTACATAAATTACTTCAAACTTCTCCTCAATACTTTTCCTTTCTCACTTGGGCCAATTTTCCTGCACTTAGTTCAGCCTCCCATCCTGCCCTGGCCAGCCCCCACCTCCAGCTGCTCTTGGTGTCACCTTCCCTGTGCCACAAACCAAGTAACATCTCCCTCATTTCTCCTGGCAAACATTAAAAATTGCTTTCCAAATAAAGCAAATCTCCTCCTCTGGAGGTGCAGGACAAGGTGTTTGTGTGCTCCCAAAAATATGTGTGAACTGGAGCTTAAACTGTCACAAGGTGCCCCTGTCAGAAATGGCAGCGTCTTGGCAATGAAAAACCAGTTTAGAATATTATTTGAGATAAATTGTAGATAATTTCAAGGGTTTGGGGTATATTCAATGCTCAGAAATTAAAAACTATCCTAGGTGTGTGCAGGTGGGAAAAACAAACCAAACCAAGGCTCAGACTGCATTTCCAGGGGGATCCTGGGCTGTTGGCATTCAAGGAGCTCCATCACTGATAATGAAAATTCTTTAGCTGCAGTCACACTTCAGAGAACAAATGGGGCTGGTATTTACTTTCTGTTCATGTTCTCTATATAAAAATAATGACAATTACAAAACCTCTGTGGTAGGGCTTGACCTGTGGCCTCCAGGAGTGATGTGAGACAGTGAGATCTGCTTAAAGTAGGGGCAGTGTTTTCCCAACCACTGGGATTTCACCTGAACTCTGCAGAAGAACTCTTTTGGCTGAATTTTTGTTTATACCAAATGCAAACTGCGTGATGGGAATGCAAGTCCAGCTACCAAAAGTGAAAAATGTATCCCCAGAAATTAATTTTATATTCCAGAGTATAATGGCAACACTCTGATTTGAAACTAATGTATAACATTAATTGTTTTGGCATAAAAGTTGAATTATTTCATAGCTAAAATACACCAGATCAATTTTCAGCCTGCTGTGCAGGTAATCAGGCATGCAACTTGTGTGTATGGAACAGCCCAGAACAATGAGAGCAGTGAGAGCCAAACACACACAACATCCTGCAATTCCAATCTACTCATTTAATGAGAACATTGAAATGTTTCAGCTGAAGCTGCAAGGTTCCTACTTCAGGCTAAAACCTGAATTTCATCTTAAAACAAAACAGGGCAAGAGTCCACTTGTCATTTTGATTTTGGAAGGAACTTGAAGTTTGATGTAAAAACAGACGTAATTCTTCAAAAACACTGAATTGTATTTTTTTTTCTGCTGTTCCCCAGCCTAGAGCACAGCCACAGAAGAGGTGACTGCACACGATGATGTGTCACCTGATGTCACACAGCCACTGAAGGTGGCTGAAGCCACTAAATAATTCCTGGGGCTCTTCTAAATCATCCCAAGCAAGGCTCACCACTGTAATTAAAGCACCAACATTGCCCAGCTCATCCTTGGGAAACAGATGCTGCAGACTGGCAGCTGATTTCTTTATTAACACCAACCCCAGATTCCTGTCACCATCACATCGTCTGAAAAATCCCTTGGCCAGGATTTCTTCTCCTGGGAAGCTGAGAAGCCTCAGAGAAAAATGAAAACAATAATTATCTCATTTGCTTCTCCTGTGTTTTGCTGCTTTGGAATGTGGTTTGGACATTGTTTACCAACAGGTGGTTGTTTGATTGGTTTCATGTGAATTATTTTACCTTAATGACCAATCACTGTCCAGCTCTGTCAGGACTCTGGAAGGAGTCACAAGTTTTTAATTATTATTCTTTGTAGCCTTCTGTCTGTATCCTTTTTCTATTCTTTAGTATAGTTAAGTATAGCATATATAATATAATATAGTATAATATAATATAGATATTTTAGTATAGTATAGTATAATATAATATAGTATAATATACTATAGTATAATATACTATAGTGGCGATAATATAATATAATATAATATAATATAATATAATATAATATAATATAATATAATATAATATAATATAATATAATATACATAACATAAAATAATATAATCATATAATTAACATAAGATAATATAACATAATATAATATCATACCATATGATACCATTCCATTTCATACCATACCATAATAAATTAGCCTTCTAAGAACATGGAGTCAGATTCTCATTTCCTCCTCTGTCTGGGGAACCCCAAAACCACCCCAGATTCCCTGGGGAAGGGCTGAGCACGTGGCCCTGCTGGCCAGGGACCATTATCCAGGCTCCTGCCCATGGCTTGGCATCCCCAAGTGCTCCTGAGCTGGCAGTGAAACACCCCTGGGTGCCCCCAGAGCAGCCCAGATGTGCATGAGAGCTCCCAGGGCTGAACAAAAATCCCAATTTTGCTTCCCCTGGAGCTGGGCAGGGGATGGATTGGTTCCTGCTCATCCCATTTCTGCCCTGATTGCTCCAGACTGGCTGTGCCATTGCAGGAGCCCTGGCTCTGGAGGCAGCAGCAAAGTAAGAAAGTGCTTTAGGAAGCAATATGTAAATAAATCCCCATTAGCCACATCCATTCCAAGTGACAAACTGTTTTAATCACCTCCCTAGAACTTTACATTTAATTGCTGAGAGCATTTCCAGAACTCTGTTGTGCTTTTTCAATAGCTGGAAGTATTTTAAAATTGCTTCCTGCCTGTAATAATTTTGAGGATAAAAAAGGCGATCGTTTAGTTTATTGCTGAACTAAAATAAATCTGATTTCTTGTGAATGTTAAATATTAGGGATATAAACCAAGGGAAACTAATGGAAATAAGCCAGGAGTCAATTTTCAAAGTAAAGCACCAATATTTATATGTGGAAGCAGTACTTAGTGACACTTTCATTTGGTACCCTTGCACTCTTTTAGGAGAAGGTACTTGATAAAACCCTTGTGAAAAACAAAAACTCCTTTCAGCACTCCTGTTCTGAGTGCTGGGACTGCAGCCACCTCCCTCCTGCCTCCTAATCAATTACCCTGTTTGCAAAGAAAAACCCAAATATTTTAGCAGAGAAGATAATAAAGGGCTGGAGGAGAAACACCCCACAGTCACAATTTAGGGATAAAAATAAACTTGGTGCAGAGCCAAATGCAGTTATTGTCTCCAATTTTCTCCTTTTTCCCCCAAGGCATAAATGCTGAGATACCTGGGACTGGGTAAGTAAAAAGGTTCAACCCAAATTTTTCTCTTGCAATTTGGTTCTTCCTAATCAACTTCTCCCTTTTTCTTTACATCCCTGCATTCTTCCAAGAGACACCCCACAAATGAACGTGGAGTTCAAGAGTTCTGTAAGATTTTGGGGTTAGAAATTGCCAAAAGCTCCTAGGGTTGTTTATCCACCTCTCTGTCAGCTTAAAAACATGCACTATAAAGCAAATGAAGATGGTGCACAAATATATAAATATATATATATAATAATTATAATATTATAATATTTATTATAATAATAAATATATAAAAAGATATAATAATTAATTTATAATTTATAAATAAGATGTACTAATTTCAGCCTGGATTACCTCTCTGTCAGCTTAAAAACATGCAGTATAAAGCAAATGAAGATGGTGCACAGATATAAAAATATTATAATAATAATAATAATAATAATAATAATAATAATAATAATAATAATAATAATAA
>WBNP01001944.1:31904-130711 GCA_013401095.1 Passerina amoena
GTAAAAATATATATTAATTTATAATTTATACATAATATGTACTTATTTCAGCC
This sequence comes from Passerina amoena, assembly GCA_013401095.1. Classification (NCBI taxonomy): domain Eukaryota; kingdom Metazoa; phylum Chordata; class Aves; order Passeriformes; family Cardinalidae; genus Passerina; species Passerina amoena. The sequence continues at coordinate 31,958 of WBNP01001944.1, forward strand.
TGGATTACCTCAGCCTGGAAAACAAGTTTATCAAAAGAAAAAACAGCTTCAGAATGACTGCATTTGACAAAGTGTACAGCAGAATGTCTCTGCAGCACTGGTTTGGTACTGGTGGTGAAAATAATGCTCTGCCACACAGAAATCACTGGAAGATCCAGCTGTGAACATGTATTATTTCCCCTCATATGGACAAACGTAAGTGTCTCTCAGGTACCATTTGATTTCAAACTGTCAGCTGAAATTTGTGCAGATGATGATGATGACACCAGCAGGACTATTGAAAAATATGTTTTTAAATAAAAATGCCATTTCTCCTTGGCAGATTGAAACAGCACAGGAACACTGTGGAGCCATTTCTAAGGCCAATGCTCTTACAATATTCAAGGTACCACTCTCCTCAAAATGCATTTTTTGTGCAGGAAGCTTTCCAAGTGTGATTTATTCCTGATGCCCAGACGTGTGTCATCCACGGCCAGCAATGGCAGCAGGAAGCAAAGGTGCAAACCAGGATGGGGAAAGGCAGGTTTAGATGGGATATCAGGAATTGTTCCATGTCAGAGTGGGCACTGGGGCTGGAGCACCTGGGACAGTGGGAGGTGTCCCTGCCCATGGGGTGGGATCAGATCTTTAAGGTCTCTTCCAACCCAAAACACTGCTGGGCACTGTGGTGGTGTTCTCAGGGGTCCCAGGACCAGGGAAGAGATGAGAATCTTGGCTCCATGTTTCAGAAGGCTGAGTTATTATTTTATTATATATATTATATTAAAAGAAAATGATCCATTATAACTATACTAAAGAATAGAAGAAAGGATTTCATCAGAAGGCTAGCAAGGAAAGGAAAGGAATGGAATGATAATAAAATCTTGTAACTGCTCACAGCCTCAACACAGGTGGCTGTCCTTGGTCATCAATAAAAACAACTTCACATGCTGGGTAAACAATTCTCCAGATCACATTCCAAAGCAGCAAAACATGGGGAAGATGAAGCTTCTCAACTTCTCAAGAGAAAAGATCCTAACAACAGGATTTTTCATAAAATATGTCTGCGACAGTGCAGTAGGGCAGAAATCCTGGTCTGGAGTTGCACCTGTTTAACTTCACTTTGTTTTAAAGGAATAAAACGTTTCTAAAGCCAAATAAGTACAATTAATTCAACCTACAGTTCCCTGAAAAAATAGCACGTTGCTATTCAAGAGTTGCAGAAGAGAAGCAATCAGAGCATCCAAATATTTCTGGCATCTGAGACTCTTTCTGTGCCATGTTATTCATGAAGCAGAGCCCTGCTGGAACTTGCAGGTCTCCAAATGGCAATACAAGAGGCACGAGCAAAAATTTGCAAGTCTAAACACTCATTTGGAACAGACATGACACTATTCAGTGAAGGATTTGTCACAGCAAACACTGAGCAATAAATTGGGATCTATTTTTCCATGATCTAATATTATTTCCTATCAGCATGTCACAACTCTGACACAATATGCTGTGAGCTGAATTGATCCCTGCCCTTCAAATCCTGCCTCGTTTATGGATTAAACCCACATTTATCAGGGAGTTACATGAAGAGGGAGGACAAATCCTTGCTGCTTTATCCACGTTGGAACATCCCTGCCATACTGCACGAAACAGCAACACAGAGCACACGAGGCTCATTAGGAATAAAGCAAAATTTCCGTGCAATTTTCAAGCAACAGTTCCACAGAATTCTTGTTATTTATTTAATTTCTTGGGTTTTGGTTTTTGAAATCAATTTATTTATTTCTTGGGTTATGGTCACATTCCCCATGGGAATAATGCAGCAGGAAGTACACCAATGTAAAATTAATGTCGAGTTTTTCCAGGCAAACTAAATTTGTTGAAATGTTCAAATAACTATCAAGTAAAGCTTCACTTCTACCATTAAAAATCATCTTTTCCTCTGTGTACAAAGCAGCTTTAAACCACCCCAGACAACACAAAAGGACCATGCCTCATTGCCTGCTCCTCTCTCAAAGAGCAGAAACACCTCATAAATCCAAAATCAATGTCAGCTGAGGAAAACTGACTGTACTAAACAAACATAAATCACAATATACAGGAACAGAAATAACAGCTGAAGAGGAGCTACACAATAATCACAATACAGTGCTGTAGTAACAGGATGTAAAACCCTACAGGAACTCAGATTTGCTTTACTGAGGGCTTTGTCACTCATGAGATACCAATTTTGGAACAAAATCAGTAACAGAGAAAAATCATTTTTAGATCTCCATATGTCTAGCTTTTCCCATTCTTGGCAGAATGGACAAAAATTAGCATCACATGAATGTTTTTTAACCAGCTGCACATTAACTGTGTCCAACATTAGGTTTGGGATATTGAGATGTTTGTTGGATTGACAGCCCTTTAAAACCATTAAAGACATCACAGTAAAAAGTCAAAATAGCTGTAGAGATTTCAGTGCAATTTAAAGGTTGTAACAACTGGAAAAGTAGCAGGAGAGCTACATAAATCCATTTTTTATGTTATTTTACCTTTTGAGCACGTGGGTGAGATGAATTACTGATTTTTGGTGACAAAAAAAAAAAGGGTATTTTAACAGGTTCCCTGGAACAGAATTCAAAGATCCAGAAGTATGGCCATGCAGAACGATGACAGATGACCATCTTAATTATCCAAACATCACTGCTCAATTATGAGACAACTTAGGGTATTTAACATAAAACCAGCCTGGATCAGAAAAATATATGGGGGAAAAAGTCTTCACACTCAAATCCTGTCATTTACCAAATCTTCCACTCAGTAAATCCCAAACGAGACTGCTAAAAAAGAGAATTTTATTTAATTTCCAGAAAGGGGAAATGTGGTAACTCTAAAGAAAGTATTTGAGTGGTTTGTGGGTTGTAAATGGAGTTTCATTGTTGGTTTAATGCTGGATGTCCACAGCCCAGAGGAGCTGGAGCTGCACACTCAAAAGAACAAAACCACTGCTCACTGCAGGAATAATTTGCTCCCCGTTGAAAAGGGACATTCATATGACTTATGTAAATATCTGTGCCTAAGATAAGCAAGGAAAAAAATATTATAAATTGCAGAAGGGAAGCAATTTTCTTTTTCCATACTATGAGCTGGCATTTCTTTGGGGATGAGCACTGGTTTCTATTGTAACTGGGATGCTGTACATGGAGGAATAATCACTATTTAATCAAGTCTCTTCTTGCAAACTCTTTGCAGAGAATGCAAGAAATAAGTGCAATTAAGTTAGCAAGATCTTAGAAACAGCACAAAACACCAGAAAACAACAGCAGAGTATTTTGGGGGCTACAGGGGGAGAGGAAGCAAGCTGGTGGAGCATGTTTTTAGAATTAGTATTGTCTGGAATTATTTGATAGCTCAGCGCAATAAATACAGACTCCAAGCAAAAAAAAGAGTCAGATCACTGATCTGGAAAGGGCTGAACATCCCTCAGGCCTGGTCAGCTGGTCCTAAACCATCCCTGCTCCTCCTAACGAACCACTTCAGCTTCCTGGCTGGATGTTTTATCCCAGACTTCCCGCCCTGCATCCCACCCTGCAGGGCTGTTTTGTGTCACCTTGCTACTGCTTTGTTTCAGTAAAGAAAGGAGAGGGTTTTTTCCCACCTTGTTCCACATCTCCTGAAAACTTGAACAGTTAATCCTCCAACTCTCAGACAGATTCAAGGATCTGAAGTAATTCTGGTAGCAGCTCTCAATGCCATTTGGTAATTCTGGGAGAGCTCAGCTCTGTTTTTGCATGAACACCACAATTAGTGTGGGGGTGTCAATCATCTCCCATCTGCTGACTGCAGGAGGAATTCTCACCTCTCCCAACCACTGTTCTCAGCACCGTGAGCACGTCTGGCATCACCTCCTGTTCCACACCTCAAACTTAAACCTTGCCAGAGCCAGGCAGCGTTGCCTCAGCTTGGCCATCACCTCTGGGTGTAAACCCACACACAGGACACAGCTGTAGGAACAGCTGGGGCAGTGCAGGCCTTGGGCTGCATCTAGAAGGAAAATTTAATCATTCTAATTCTTATAGATAGCTGGGAGAATGACCCATTTCCTCAGCTGCTGAAAGACAAAGCTGTTGCAAGGCTATAAAGATGATTTAAGGGTATGTATCAGTTTAGAGGGGAAAAAATTCTGCAAGCTCAGACAGTTGTAAAATTGCCACTTTATGGCTGTGTCTGCTTGGACTCTGCCAAATTTATGAGGCCACAACACCTATATTATTGAATATAATGTCTAGCTTTTATTACCTCCTCTTTGCAATCAGATCTAATGTTTAACATCACAGCCCTTCAATAACGACACACCGTATCAATTAAAAACAATAAAACCAGTTCCTTCCAGATACTACTTCAGGCTCAATAGCAATTAGTCAAAGACTGAAGATGCAGAATGAGGGAAGAAATGTACTTGCAACCTTTGGTCCACCAAGAATCCATATATCCAGTTTTCTCACCCCCTGAGTGCAGCAGTGGTTTAAATTACACAGCATCATTCCATCCCACCACAGAATGTCTTGATTGCAAGAACACAGGCACTGTTCAAGACAACCTGCAATTCTCTGCTCACGGGGAAAACTGGATTCATTGAGGCCCAGAAATTGTGAAATTGAGCAGAATGTAACTCTAGAAGATACTCCATTAATGACAGGAAATCCCATAAAGAACAGACACATTAAGTGCACAGAAATTACTAGGAACGAGATAAAAGTAAATCGTCCTAAAAACTTCCCTCCCCGCTCCTTTGTTTTTGGTTTCTTTCTGCCTGCTTTTACGCAGAACTCAGATTTCGTTATAATTCTGATTTTTAGCATTCCAGGGATGCTGCCCAGCCCCATCAGCCCAGGGTCCCCCTTACCTCCAGCCCGGGGCGGGGTCCCACAGAGCAGCACGACGCCCTGGCCCTCGCGCACCGACACCGCGCTCCTCATCCTCGTCCTGGAGCTCTCCACATCTGCCAGGGAACACCAACAGACAGCACAGTGACACTCTGAAACCCTGGCATTCTCAAATCCTGGCGTTCCCAAATCCTGGCATCCCCAAGTCCTGACCTCCCATCTCTCAGTCTGCAGCTGGACCCGGCAGACTCAGTGCAGCCCCTGCAGAAGCAAAGGCTGCCTGGCACGAGGGGGGATGACAGAATTAGGGCTAAAGGGACCTAATCTGCATCAAATCCTGTGGCTAACTCTGATCTTATGCCTGGCTTCTGCTTTGATAACCAAATGGGAGCCAATGACTTAAAAATAAATTCTTCATCTACTCTTTCTTTGGAAATGAAGGCTATGATGAACACAGCATCAAGCTGCCATGTCCAATGTAAAATAACATTAATAACAGCTATTCAGAAAACAGACATGGATCTTTCCCCAGAGCAAGGAATCTCCTGGACCATTTTGCTGCAGGAGAATCCCTGGGAGCATCACTAAGCCAGAGCTTTGCTCCTCGGGGTGCTGACCCAGGGCTCTGCTCTGGCTGGCCTCGGGTCTCTGGGATTATTTTAAGCTCTGTAAGGATCACAGGACACCCTGAGGTGGAAGAGATCCACAAGGATTACTGAGTCCATCTTCTGGTCTTGCACAGGACACCCCAAAAATCACACACAGCATTGTCCAGCACTTCTTGGGGGGGAAGCAAACGCTTCAGTTTCCATAAATGTAAATATTTTATCATAAATTTATATTGTCTTTCCCTCTAACTGGTAAGTCAAGACCCAAGAAAGTTTGGCCTGATTAAACCCTTAAACTTAGCTAAATACAACATGTAATACAAGCCAAGATCAAAGTCCTACAGTAACAAAAGCTTTCCCATAAATAAACCATATATTTTTCAGTAACAGAACAGATGACTATTAAAAAAATATGTATTTTTTATAACCTTGTATAGGATGCTGCTAAACTAACACTGTCTTTAAATAAGGTTGTCTTTATAACCAAGCATAACAGGAGCAGTGAGTTGACCAACAGCAGCTATTTCCCCAAAATACAGCATTTTTTATTACTGCCAAGCAACAGCTGTTACAGTGAGAACACTGAATAAGAGAGACCAGAATTTCAATGCTTCCTTTAAAAAGTGCTGCAGTAAGAGAGAGTTGTACAATCCGTTGTTAGTACACATAAAGTTCACAGAGTATTTCTTAGAAGGGTTGTTTTCAGCTTTCCATGTGAATTTCCATGCAGGTATCCTCAGAATAAACGCAGATCCTTTTGCTGGATGTGATGGAGAAGTCACATAAAACCCCAGCCAAAGTGATTTCACTCAGGGATCAAAACAGCACAGCCTTAAATTATTGTTCCAGGCCTTTCCAGCACCTTGCTCTTTCTCCCACAACATTATACATTCATCAGCTGCCCCAACACCATTCCTCAGAGCCATGAAAGAAAAACCAGGAGCTGACAGCACCTCAGAGAACACACACTGTTCTGTTCCAGGATGAATCACACCCAAAGAATTAATATTTTACATAAAAAATTCATTTAGATCACATTTTGCCCTCTCACATCACAACCATCAGAAGTCATAAATCTTAAATAATACCACTGCCATAACTGAAATGGGTTTTTAAGCCCATGTGCTCATTAACTGCAACTACAGACCTTCAGCACCTTCCTTGTCTTTGTGTCGTCCAACAAATCCCATGGGCAGGATGGGATTGGGTTGGGAGCACCTTGGGAAGGGATGTGGGATTTCCTGGAGGATTGGGAAGGCAATCAGCACAGAGGTACCCACAGAGGGCCCACCACAGCCCTGCAGTTTGAGCTGCTGCAATGTTGCAAAAATTGGAATTGTTAATCACTGACGCAGGTGAAGACTGTTGTCACAGAAAAACAGGTTTTGGGGAAACAAGCAGCAATGCATATCCATGCAAAAATGGAGAATATGAAATGAAAGAATCATTTCCCAAAAATTAGCAGGAAGCTCCCCATCCCACTTTCCAGAGCAACTCAATCACCAGACTCATCACACAGCTGCCCAAATACCAGCACTTCATTTCTCTACAAACTTCTGTATTCTCTTGTCTGGCACAGCTTTGATAATGAAAAATCAGCATGCAGAACAGGAGCAGGGCTCTTTATTAGCATTACACAGTGAAGCACCAATCTCTGACCTTGGAGAGCACTGGCTGCTCCTGAACACAATCCTGGTCTGATTTTCTGGTGCTCCTGGAGCAGATTCAGAGGACTGAAGGTCAAATCCAGACATGTTTGGAAGTGTATTAAGAGTGACTGTTTATCCTTGAGCCTCTTTGCTGGGTTTTTGTTTGATTTTTAATAAAGCCTCTATCCCAAGCACAGTAACACCAGGGAGGAGAGCTGTGTCTTCTAACAAAACTTATTATTACATGAACTCATTGGGAAGGGACATCAAGTCCTCAGGGTAAATAAAATCCCTTAAAAGGTGGACTAATAACGGCACAGCTTGTTTACTTTTACAGATTGAACTGTATCCCTCTGAAATCAGAGGCTCTCATCCTGCTGAAATGTCTTGATAGATAAAATATAACTGGAAACAAAGACCAGAGATCAGGACAGAAGATGGTTTTGAGGCGTGGTGAGTCAGAACAGGATTCACTTTCCAGCACCCATGGGATGACAATATCCCACTGATCAGGGAAAGAAAAGGCCAGAAACACCAAAGTGTTTCTGCATTTTATCTGCTGGACTAAAGACTGGTTTATCCACCAGCAGTTCTTTAAAACTCTCTCAAACTGGTCACCAACCTGAAGTGCTTTCATTAGTTTCTCTTGCTTTATTCTTTTCACTTCCTTGCATTTATTACACCTCACTTCTAATCTCCTTTCACCTGAAAAGCAACTATTCATGGAAAAAATTAACAATTTATTACTTTACCCTACCAGGCAAAGGCTCTAATCCGGCCACTGAAAATATTTTGGTAAAAATGTTACAAAAATCCTGACTACAAGAGAAGAAAATCCAACATAAAAACCAAGCTAAAACTGTAATTTGCAAATTAAATGTTTTTATTGCCTGTTTATAGTTTGCCATATAGAAGGAAGTTTAAAATTAGCAACTGAGGCTGACTCCTGAAACAGCATTTTCTTCTCCTTTCCCCTGCTAACACATGTATTTGCCTCATTGCTTTAGTACCCAGTCCATAAAGTTGTATTAACTGAAATATACACACCATTGCAATAAAATGGAGAAAAAACCACAATTCAGCTTTGTTGAAAAGTCTTTGATTCTGCCCAAAGTGAGAACAACAGAACGAGCTCCTACCCATACCAAAAGGATGTGAAAACTGCATATTCCACTGGGTTCCCTCCTTTTAAGGAGCTGATTCAGTTTATTAAGCCAAGTTTTCAGTCTCAAGCACTGAGACTTGAAGTGGCTGAGAAAGATTCCAAAATGTGGAGTGACAGTGATGTATCAAACCTGTAACAGCTGCATTGGAACATTCCTGTGATACTCAAGACAATTAAAAGATACAATAAAAATTTGTGGATTCATGAGGGGAAAACACTACCTGGAGCATCTCTGTAAGGTGAATGAAACTGAGAACAGTCACATTTTAATAAAAGAATAAATCAGAACCCATCTCAGAGCCCACATTCACTGCAAGCACCTCGCAGAGGTTTCTGTTTGGGGATCTCACGTAAGTGAGAAGGGACAGGCCAAGATCACATCCAACAGCACAGCCATGCTTTGGAGAGACACAGATCATGGTGCTATGAAAAATCCAGAGCATTTCTGATGACAAAGCTGCTCCACACACAGAGCTGCCGGCGTGTGGCAATGCTGAGTTATGTGGTGTTTTGTCAAGAAACCTGTGTGATATTTCACCCCCACACACCAGTTCTCTACACAGGAACTTTGTAAGATTTGCAGGCCCTGCTTGCTAGAACTTGCACCAAATCCTGTTTATTTTTTTAAGTAATACACAGAACACTTATTTTTTTTAAGTGAATATACAGAATTCACTGTGAGAGGAGCAGGATTCAGTTTTCCAACTGTTCTTTTTTAAATTCAGGTTTCCAGCTCCAAGTCCAGCAACACCCAAGCATCTTACCACACTTGTATCAATTGCTCTTTATTGTCAACACATATTTGTTAGTAATTCTACCATGTTTTGAAAACTGCAGAACAAGGATTCAAGCTCTACAAACATAATTGTGCCTTAATAGCCATGAAAATATTTATTGTATTGCTGCATCAGACCCACTGCTATTCAAAGGAGCAGAACTTGTTAAATGTACTTTAGGTATAATTCTGTATCGGATGTTCAAGTGCCTAAATGAGTCAGACAAGCAAATCTAAGCTGTTTTCTTGAGTGGGTAATTCTGAAGTGGGGACTCTGTTTGATGTCAGCCCATAATGAAGCACTAATTCACAGCCCACTCGCCCTGGTAAAAGTCACATTATTAAAAGGAACGGAAATTCCACTCTCTCAGCTCTTGAGGGCAAATAACAGCCTCAGCACGTTGTAATAGCTATGTTGGTAATGAGAACTGCTGGAGAAAACAGAGGAACACCAATTTGTTTCTTTAAAAAGAAAAAAAAAAACAAACACGCTTATTTAAAAAGAAATAAAAAAACCCAGCAACCTTTACCACCATCTCCTAACTCACCTGTGTGCATGAACAAACCTTCTTCCCCACCCCCCTAAACCCCAAAATTGGCTATACTCAGGCACTGCTGCGGTCATGAACTTGGTATTTCAGACACCCAAAACTAAACTTGCACTTTGCATAATTAATTTCCACCAGGATATTTGGGATACACATCCTGTTAACCAAAACAGGAATCACCGCACCAGGGCTGCATGTGAGCCAGTGAAAAACCTCCTGCTGCCTTGCCAGGGCCTGCATGGAGCCTGGCAGGATCACACGGAGCTAGGAGCGAGGGATGAGACCAAAAATGATCTCTGCAATCAATTTCTGCTGGGCAGAACGAGAGGACAAAAATACTCAGAGTGCAGGAGTGAACATCACCCATCAGATCTGTCATTTGAGGAGAGATTCAGAAGCAGCTCCAGGGTTTCACTTGGTCAGGGTGGTGCTACAGGGAAACCACAGAATTCCACACCCACCAAATCCCCTTCTTCCATGCCACGTGGCTGAACTTGCATTTTATGCCCTGAAAGCTCCACGACAGAGCAAGCAGAACAAGCTCCCACCCTTCAAGGCTCATTTTACACCCAAAATGCTACTCAGACAACTTCTGAGTTTGGAATATTGTCCCCATCTCTGCCCACAACAGTCCCACCAGCAGAGCCCATCTGAGTGCCCACAGGACACCACAGAAATCCACTGAGTTTGAAATACAGAAATCCATAGAAATATTGCCAATAAAATGCAGCAGACCTCAGTGCAGAACAAACCCTGCAGGTTGTTTCCATCCCATGAAATGCTGAATATCTCACAGGTGAACAACAAGCCAACAGCAGCAAAAAAACCCCTACAAATCTTTGAAACTCTTCCCCTTCCCCTGAATCAACTTGAGGTGCAGGAAAAGATGAAACAGGAGACATTTAAATGCTCTTACACCAATTAAAGGAGAATAATTCAAAAGTCTGTGTTATATAAACACAGGCAGGAAAAGCTAAAAAATAAATTGGCACAGATGTATCAGAGTGCGGTGAACAGGAGATGCCAGCATGGGAAAAGGCAGAAGAATTTGCAATAATGAGGGGAAAGATGGACAGAAAGGGATGAGGTGATTTGTGGGCTCTGTGGAATGGAAGGAAAGGACCAGAGACAGCAGAGATTTTAAAAAAAGGCAGTAAAATAATATTAATAGCATAAAAGTTGAGTCAACATCTGATAAGCAAGGAGTATTTTTTTAAACATGTTTTGCACTGGCAAAAATGAACTGGAAAAAAAACCAAACCAAGGCCTAAGAGTGTTACTAGGGAAATGCATGTTTTGAAAGAAAAATGTTCTCCAATAGGTATTTCCAAAAATATGCCTTTCATAAATTCGTATTATCTGGGAATTACCACTCAACTCCAGGCAAACACAGCGCTGAACAAAGCAATTCAAGCAATTTGAGAAATATCTCAGGAGGCAAGGATGTTTGCTCAAGGAAATTATCCTACAGTCGACTTCTCAGATGCAACACAGATTTTTTTTTTCCCTCTAACACTTTCCCAAAACAAGCCCTAAGAACATCCTGGCAGTCTATTGAGCACCAGGCCTCGTAAGCACAAAGCAGGTTTAGTGCTGAAGAACACCAGGCTATTCACATTTTAATAGTTAAACAGATGGCTAAAGCCCTGCCAGATCTAGCTCTAATTATCTGAAGGTTTGTTTATTTATTAAATATGCAGCAATGTTCCCAAAAAGCCTTTCCTCAGTAAATAAATCAATGAAAACCATCCTACAACAGCTCAGTTTTAAAGCACTGGGAACATGCTGGTGACAGTGGGATTTGGGTTTTTTTTACTGTCACTGACTTCAGCCCTTTATGTTTCCAGAGATGGCACCTTCCACACAGAGAAATGCACAGATTCTGCCCCAAGTATTAAAAAATATCATCAGGAAGGATTCCTGGATAACCAGGATCTGTCTCCAAGGTGTGGAGCAGCTGGCACAGACCCCAGCTTTGACAGGGGCCACCTGGGCCAGCCCAGATGTGACAGTGACAAAGAACACACACAGCAGATGGAGAAGTGTCCTGCCCACAGATGTCCCACCCCGGCTGCTCTCCACACCTCCAAACCACCAACCTGAGTCAGCAGAAAAATCCAATGTTCACAGCTATTCCTGACAGCTGTGGGCTCATCCAAATGTGGGGCCTTACCTGGGCTGAGCAAAAAATAACATGAAATATTTTGTTCTGTGTGCAATGAAACACATCATCTGCCCATCCATCAAGAGTGGAATAATATTATTTCATTTATATTATATCAAAATTAATATATTATGTAATCTATATAATATATATTATCTATTAAATTATTATATGTTTATTTATTATTACCATTAATATATAACAGTGGAATAACAATTATTTCACAACAGTGAAAAAATAAGCCAAGAATAAGAGACCCAACCTTAACCCACAACTCACCCAGCCAGAATCACCTGTGCCATTTTCTGTTCCAAAATCAGCTGGGTTTATTTCCAGGTCCAGCTGCTATTCAGTATTTTTAACTGGACATGTTAAACACTGGACATTAACACACGTTAATGGACTCTTATTTTTTGTATTTGTTTTAATAATTCTCCTCTTTACTGGTTCTCAGCCTCAGGTATGTTATGCCTCAACTCTTTAATAAAAGAAATACAAGGGAACCTGGAGAAGGTGACTATTCCTACATAACTGAATTCAATAACCCACTCAAAGTGAGCTGTACAGAGGATAAGGTGCAAGGATTGATTCACACCGTAACAAAAATAATATTTACAGAGGAATTTAGGAGAAATTTAAACTCTTAATTCTATTACTGAAAATGAAAAAGAGGCAGAAATAAAAGTAATATGTTTTCAGAGTACATTTGCCTGGCCCATGCAGAGGAAGAACAGTTATTTCACTTATTGACCATTCACATGACAATTTGAAGGAAGAGGTGGGCGAATTTCCACGTTTGACAAATAAAGCACCTCAGACTCAGTATCCTGAACACAGCATTTGGGACTGACATTCATTGCTCCTGTGAAGTTCAAACTCCCCATTTCTGAATCAGGGACAGAATGTGCTCTGCCCTGGACTCCTCTCCAGCCCCAGCAGCACCTGAGTGAGCACCCAGATGCCACCACAGCATAGAACAGGTTCTGCAAAATCGCTGCAAACACTTCTGCCTGTGAATCTCTGGGATTAGACTACATTTACAGGCTCAGGAGGACAGCAGAGATAAGAAAAATGATCTATTTCTATCCCAGCACCATACAGCAACACTGAGCCTGTAGCTTAATGGATGTTCAGGAGCACATCAAAGCAAACCAGAAGAGATTTTGTTCTCTTCCTTCACAGTTGCAAAAATGTGGCTAAAGCAGACAGGCTGGAGTTATTTCCTTACAGACTTCAGGGAACAGGAATGCAGAGAAAGGCATTTCTTACCCTGATGTCATTTGCAGCTGACAAGCAAAACAGGTATTTTCTGCGGCAGATAAGGCAGAAAAATTGAAAGAAACCCCACGTTACTGTGATGGGGACAGTGGAGATGTTTAAAACAATACTAACTTGCCAGGTTCCCAAAAAAATGCAAAAATGAGAATTAGAACTTTATCTCCAGGAGACAGACCATGGAAGAGTCCATGAGGCACAATCATTTCTCCAGTGCTGAAGATGAAAGCCAAATGATGAAGTTTCCCACTGAAGTCACATCTCCAACCTGTGCACAAGCACGAGCTGGTAATTAATTATTTAATGAAAATAGCAGAAGAAAACCACTGCATAACCTAATTCAGCATTGTGCAAACTTATTACTCTCTAGTCCCTAATAAAATTAAAAGAACACACTGAGGCTGAAAACTCAATTATTTGGAGGTAGGAAATGCCAGAATTAAGGTTGCCTAAGACAACAAATGTTGGCAGAGGCACAAAGCAGCAGCCCCATCAGTGAGATTCCAGCACCATGGCTCACACCAGTGCCATGGACATATTATATGAAAAATTCTTTTGCTAGGATTTTCTCCTGAGAAGCTGAGAGGCCTCAGAAATGAAATGTAACCAATGGTTATCTGCTGCTGTGGGATGCAACAGGTGCATCTGTGATTGGGCTCATGGGGTTGTTTTAAATTAGTGGCCAATCACAGCCCAACTGTCTGGACTGTCTGGTCAGTCACAAGATTTCATTATTAATTCCTTTGTATTCACTTCAAGCCTTCTGATGAAATCCTTTCTTCTATTCTTTAATACAGTTTTAATATATCATTTTCTTTTCATATAATATATATCATAAAATAATAAATCAGCCTTCTGAAACGTGGAGACAAGATTCTCATCTCTTCCCTCATTCTGGGACCCCTGCAAACACAACCACCCACCAGGGCTTCCTGCTTTTAAAGCAGCCACTCTCTTGTCTTACCTGGAAACCTCTGAAGTGCTGCTGAGTGTGTTTAATGAGTTTAATTAGTTTCCAAGAGCCTGAGTGCCCAGTGGAAGGTGTGAGGCTGTTGTGCACCCAGGCTCTGCGCTCTGGCTCCGTGCTCCTGGGGGATGTTTGGGGGGACCAGAGGAGCACTGGCCACTTGTGGCTGCTCCAACAGGCAGAGCTGGACCTGTGCTTGCTGCTCTGCTGCTGTGGAGCTGTGTAAACGACTTTCTCAGCCGTGTACTTGCCACCAGCTGCTCCCAGCAGGCAGCACAGGCTCCCTGGTGCGGGATGAAGGGATTTGGGAGCAGCTCCAGGGGATGCCCAGAGCGGCTCTCGGCAGGATGCTCCCACCACAAGGTCAAAGCACTTGATCCTGGTGGCATTTCTGAGGCAGGGCACACCCAAAGGATGCAGCCAGGCAAACCCAAGCCAGAATGACAACCCCAGGGCAGTGACTGCAGAGTGGGGAAGGGCTAACACCAGGGTCACGCAGTAAAACCCTGCTGTGATACCTGTGAGGCCAACACAGAGCTCTGAACAACCTCTGGCACAGCTGATTTTCTCGACTCTAAGCACGGTAAACACCACCTTTCATCCCACTGCTCCTGCCAGTGACAAGCCCAGGCTGAACAGCCCAGCCAGGGTGACAAATTCCACCTGCTTGTCATAAAGCCCAAATTCCCCTTGCTCGGCCACACATCCACTTGTGCCCCTCTCTAAAATCACAGCAGCCTTTTCAGGACATGTGCTAGAGCTTCAGCCTGGTTACAAAAGCTCTCTTTCAATATTAATCATTGCTCTGACCCAGATGTAGCAGAGGCACTTGGAAAACGCAATCAGTGTAATCCCCAGGCAGATAGCAAATCCCAGGTTTTGCTTTATGAATCGTTACACAATTAAACAAAGGGGCAAAGAGATGACAGAACTGCATCTGGCCTGGCTCAGGCTGAACCGGGACCTGCAGAGTCTGGAGCAGGAGACCCTTGCAAACGTGACTTGGAATAAATTAAATCCATTACACAAAATGGTGAGAACTCACTCAGTACCTGGAGCTCCTGGGTCACCTTGGGCAGAGGCAGATGGATGGCACACCAGGAGCTCCCCGGGCCAGGCTCCCAGCCCTCTCCAGCCTCTGGGATGGGACAAACCAATCCCACCCTGGCCACAGAATCACTGAACACCACACTCTGCAAGGGTGCCCATGTCCCACAACTTTAGATATAAAGCTCAGACCTGCAATCACAAGACAAGTTGATTTTTTCTTTTCCCCCCCACTCATTCATTATAAGGCAATAAGGTTTCTTGAAGAAATAAAGACAGTAATTCTACTCAATCCTCATCAGGAAAGATAGGAGAAAAATAAGGGATGGACAAGATGCAACTGGCTCAACAAGGTGCTAAAGTTTCTCTTAAATGGAAGCAAAAAAGAGATACAGAAAAAGATGAAAGAGTAAGTTAGAGCATCATGTGTTATTAAGAGCTGAAGTTATGAAATAGTAAGGAGAAAAATGCTACATTTTGCTAACCAAAGCAGCATAAAAATTGTTCTGAAAAGCATCTGAAATAAAATCAGGGAGATGTAGTAAGAAATCAGACGTTCAAACCCAGCTGAATGCAAAGGAGTGTTAACAACTGATAAGAAAATGCAAAATATCACTGTTAAGATCAGATTATTAAGAATCAAAAGCATCATATCACACACTCATACACTCATTTGATACCCAGGGAAGCCTCTGGCAAATCACACACAAGAGTTCAGCTGGCAATGAGAGGCTGTGGCAGGGCAGAACCAGCCCCTACACCCAACAAATCACTGCCTCATTTGATTTTTTAGCTTAATTAGTGGGTAAAATAGCAGTGTATACAGTAGAGGCAATCAATGCCATTCCAAGTCATTAGCTGTGACAATGACAGCAAGTTCATCCAGGGAACCTGCACTCAGGGACAGGATTCCTGCTGGGGCTGGCTCCTTTCTGACCATCCCCTCCCAGCTCTCATTCCCAAAATCAGGAATCACTCTGACCCCAGCACTGCCCCTGCAGACATTCCCTGCAGGCTGGGGTTTTTTGCAGTGCTGCCACTTGGAAATGACAAATGGCTGTGGACAAAACACTGCTGCAACTTCAGACTGAAGTGATGCCCACACATCATTAATATTTCAACCTGGCTTAGCTTGCTTTGGGTAAAGAGGTTTTGACTCAGTTACTTCCATTTCAGGAAAACATCTGTACAACATTTTTGTAAAAAGCTGTAGAAATAAAAAGTGCTAGGGAAACAAATGAAGGCATTTGAAACACAAGTGGTAAAGCGAGCTTCTACCCAGCTGGTGAGTTCATCTTCCCAGCCTGCTCCATCCCCCAGAAGCCAGCCCAAACAGATTATCCAGGAACACTATTTTTTTTGCCCTTCTTGCAGCAAGGGAGCAAAAAGAAAAGGCAGGGATCACCTGAGCACATTAACCTCCCTGGAAGAGAAGGGAATGAGACAAGATCTTTAGAGAATTGCATTCTGTCTGCCTCCACAGTAATGGCATTACACTTGAATGAAAGCAAAATTATGTGCAAGACTGTTGGTTTACTGAGGGGTCAAAGAGATGACAGCTGTGGCACGAGGAGGCAAACCTTTAATATGCCATGATGGACCAATGTGCACACCCTGCAGTGGATGAATAAATGTGGCTGAACAGGATTACACCTGAGCAAGCAACAGCAGAGATTAATAAATTCAGCATCAGACCATTCAACAACAGAGGCTGCAGGAGTGGGAAAAAAAAAAAAACAACTCCTGAGAAACAGATGAGTTCTGCTACTCCATTTAGAGACATAAATACAATCCCAGTGTTGCTGAGGACAGTTTAATAGATTGAGACATGCAAGTAAGGAGAAAACCCCCAAAACCAAGGAGACCTCAAATCTTTTTGCTGGTATCTGAGCAGAATTGTTCCGTGGCAGATGCTCCATGTGCAGCCTGACCCCCAGCCCAAGCCACACTGCTCCTTGCAGGGTGATGCAATCCTCAGAAATATATCCTTAACCACAACTGAATAAAAAGTCATGGGCTGAAAAAATACAGTTCCATAAAAAAAGAGAGAAGATGTCTCGCTGCACAGGGCTGAGAGAAGCAATAACAGGAAAATAAAATCAGGTACTGCATCTCTTCTCCTAAGTACAGAGAATTTCCTTGGTTATTAAATGAGACTCCCCACAAGTGCCAGCCTGGGCTCTCTGTAACTGCTCAGTGCCACAGTGGATGAGAAACAAGACATAAATACATAATCAATACCAGAACAGAGACACAAGCAATGCAGGGTAATAGGAGCAGCTCTCTAACTTCCACTGCTTCAGCTTTAAGATGCCTACTTGGCTTTGTAATGAACATCAGAAAGCAAAATACACAAGCTGGCAGCAAACTGGAGCTCTGAAAAAGTATCTTTAAAGTAAGGTGATACCCAGTGAAGGCACTGAAATTGTTATTTGCAATCTGTCCACATTTATTGGGCTGCAGCCAGGGGTTAATTCAGCCAAACTTTGCTGTGTATTTCTTATAAATTCACTGAATGTCAGAGTAATTCTGTAGATCACAAGATCTGTGCTTGTTATAGATGACAGCATCATTTAGGCTGGGAAAGATCTCCAAGAAAGAGTCTCGAGTCCCCAGCACTGCCAAGTCCCACTAAACCACATCCCTAAATCTCCCTCTGCACATCTTCCAACTGACCTCAAAAGGACACCTGCTCTATCTTATTGAAGGTGTTCTTTAAATAATGTAATGTTGTCTAAAACCATGCCAGGGCACTCCACATCTCAAAACAAAAAAAAAAAAAAAAGAAAAACAAACCCTACATCTACTAAATGATGAAGTCAAAGCCTCTCAGCCACCCAGCCAAGCCTTCCCTTATTGCAGCTCCTCATCCAAAGCCTTTTAGCAACACCCTTTTTTTCTACATCACAGCCTGGTGCTGTCAAACACGTTCCAAATTGATATTCTAAATCTTTATTTCAGTTTGAGGAGGCTCCAGATCCAATAGCTCTATGAGCCATGAAGGGTGGGGTAGGGCACAGCACGGTCGTGTTTCTGTCAACTGGAA
Source organism: Passerina amoena (assembly GCA_013401095.1). Lineage (NCBI taxonomy): Eukaryota > Metazoa > Chordata > Aves > Passeriformes > Cardinalidae > Passerina > Passerina amoena. Next base: position 50,046 of record WBNP01001944.1, read on the forward strand.
CAATTTTCATGTTTGATTTTTTTTTTTTTCTAACTTGCAAAAAGTACAGTTGAGAGATCAAAGCATTCAGTGCCTACTGAACGTTCCTATTTACTTCAATGGGCTTCAGATCAGGCCCTTAATGGGGTAATAATGTAATGTAAACATTTCTAAGTATTATCTTAATATTATCAGAGGCATGTTAAATGGGCTAACAAGAGCCCATTAGGGTAATTCTGACAAACAAATCAAGAGCTGAAATACTTTCCTTAGCAAGGACTTTCTTTGATTTTTTTAGTGAATATATGGTCTGTTTTCCCAAATAATCCACATTTCAGAGTTTTAAGAACAGTCCTGCAATGCAAAAAATCCTAAGGAACATCACTACTTTTCTTAAACAAAGAAACCAAGCACACACACAAAAGAATTGAAGTAATTTGGATTTGAAGCTTTACCAGGTGAGGGGAGCTGTGCAGGAAATGCCAAAATTTTTTGTCGTTTATAAATATTTTTTACAGAAATGAAGCCAGCATTTCAAAAGGCCTCTGTTAAAAAAGATCTCAGAATTTAGGCATAAAGTCACAAAGCTGGGGGTCCTGCCCAAAACTCAACCTTCTCCTAAGAGACTCCACGTGGAGCAAAACCATGGCAAGGCAAGATTTACCTCTGCACTGTTCCCAAGTTATAGAAACCAACTTTTCCCAAGTTATAGTGCTACAGAGCATTAAATCTGCATTTCTGGCTGAGCACACAGGCTGGCCTAAACTGGAGGAGTTAAGCTCACACAACATCCTAAAACCGCACCAAAGCTTTTGCCTTCATGAAAAAAACTACATGGGAAAATGATGTAATAAATAGATTTGGGAGGAAAAAAAGTCTTCTTTAAGCTCTCTGTTTTTTGCTCAAAAATATTCTTTCCCTTATTTTCTGTGCCAGAAAGTCTCTGCTCTCTCCTTGCCACGCTCCTCTCCTTCACAAGCTATTCATGCACAAGCTTTGAAAGATAGCAAGAGACAACAGATTTACATCAAAAAAATAAAGAGAGATAAGGTTGCTATGGGAATAAGAAGACAAAAACTGTTACTTAATCCAACATAAAAAGGATAAGAACTGGAGAGAACTCAGATGGAATTGAAACTGTCACCCCAACCAATGAGGTTATGATCTGAAACAACTGCTTTTTCTCCCTCATTTCCTCTTTGCTTTTATGTAATTTCGTTTTCTCGTCAGAATCTCTTTACAGAATACAATATTTCACATTAAGATTCAAAAAATTTAAAAAATGAATTAGAAGTAAGATTTCCAATATGTTGCTCACTACTGTCACTCACTAGGCAAACTCTTGGAAAAACTGAAATACATAAATTCCCCTCTGCAGCAATGCTGTGGATGTAGATGGGAAATTGGAGATGAATCTTTGGATTTTACATATAAATTATGCATAAAAAAATAGAGCCAGCCATGTAGTTGTCTCACTTTTAACTACAGTCTGTGGTCTACAAGAAAGTTTTACATTGGCTAGCAAGCACATTCAGATTTGGGGTTTTTCTACAGCTGCAATCAAAGGCAATTCTTATGAACTCCGAAGGCAGAAAGAACTGTCAAACACCCCCTGCCCAAAAAGCCAGGGCACCATTACTGTCAGCAGTTTATCTCAGAAAACACTCTCTTATCAGTGCTTGCTGGAATCATCTCCCAGCCAGCACAAAACATCGTGGCAAGGCATGAATCTGTCCTATTTTCAAGTTGTTGATACAGGATAAATGCCTCTTCTCATTTTGAAGAGCGTAGGGAAAATGTCTCTCCTTCCATTCCACCCCCTCAGAGCTGCCCTGACTCAATAAATCCAGGGCCATGGGATCTCCCCACACAGCAAACCTTAAAAATGAGAAATGGGATGACACCTTAAAATACCCAATTCATAAAGTCTCTACCAGGGGATGATCTCTAGCTACATAAAGCCTGGAAATAATCTGGAATAATCAAGATAAAAACTTTTCCAGGACCTGCAGCAGAGCTTTGGAAGAGGAACTCTTTTTTGTACTTCATCTCTCCCAAGCTATGCCCATCATGTCCAGCACCCAAATTTGCCACTCAGGGGTTCAGTGAGATCTTTATGTGCCACCCCTGAGCTACGGGAGAATCCTTAACTGAATCAGACAACCAACTACCTGAGGATTTTCTTTACTGCTTTCAGAGTTATAAATAGCTCTAGGAGGATAAAACACACACTAATTACCCCTCACTATGCAAATGAAGCTGTTTTTAATTCAGGTTTAAACTATTTTCAAGTTCTCATTGCACAACAACTGCCAAAGACAAGGGAATGCCACACTTCTCTTAGCAGACCTTTGCAGTCCTTGCTGCATGCAGAGCACCCCAAGTTGCCCCCAATTATTTTGCAAAGCAGATGCAAGGTGTGATTTTGCAGCTCACAGTCTGAGAGGGTGGAGTGGCAGCACTGGAGATGCAACATTTTCTGATTATTTCGAACAGGATCCTGATACACTCTGCTGTGTCTGCTGAATAAACGTGATGCTCACTCCTGACATGGTATTTTTCAACAAAATGACACTTCAGAGATAGGAACCAACCCTGATGTGTATTTAGGATAACGTGGCAAGTCTCAGCTTTGGGACTCTTCACCCAGACACAGAAACTTCCAAAGTGTCACTGGGCTTTTTCCTGGCAATTTAAATGGAAACCTGAGTCACCTGCATGAGCTCACAGCCATCACAACCAAACCCTCAAAACTCCTTTATTGTGCTATAATTCCATGTTGCTGTGTCCCTGCCTGTGAAAGGAGGTGGAACTGGATGATCTTTAAGGTCTCCTCCAACCCAAACCATTCTGTCATTCTCATTTTACACACCCAGTTGGCTTCGATATGGAATTCCTTCATTTACACCACTGCACAAAGTCACTCTGTACCTCCCCCTCTCCACTAAGGTTTTCTGGCCCCAGCCACTGAGTAAAATACTAGAATTACTTGTAGTGGCTGCTTCAAAGAAAGTGGTTTCTACATTCAAATGCTCCTGAACATTTGACCCCCAACTATGCAGAAATTAAGGACTGCCAAGCACAAACACACTCACCTGCACTTCATCTTCTGCTTCCTATCCAAGGCACCAGAACTTTCCTGGAAAGAGTTCTGCTTCCCTGCCCAAAGGCCTGGCTTTGAAATGCCTTTGATTTTCCTGAAAGAGCCTAAAAAGTCACCAAGAAAGTCGTAACTCCATGTTCCATGCAAGGAGGGGAAAGGCATCATGCTCTGCTAGTCATCTGTATTTTAATATTCTGTTTATAGTTATGGAAATTTGGCTCGTTTTAGCATCAATAAGTTCTGATTGTGCTAATCAGACTGGAATATAAATGAGCTTTTATTTGCTTAGGTTTTCAAACACGTTTAGTAAATGTGGTTGAGGTTAAGCTTTAGACTCTACAATGTTGGGTTATTTTGTTACTGAAGAAACAGTGTGTAAATTGTGTTTTAATCCCTGATAAATACTGATCCCTGAAATCTCACTGATATGTACATCCTGGATTGGAGGAGCTAAAGGCTACTATTAACACATTTGTTATTACACAAAAAACTGAGAGGTTAATTATGGCACAAATAAAGCTTTTGTCCAAGGCACTGGCAGCCACATATTTAAAATCACCAAAAATTAAAAACCTAAAGCATTCATTTTGAACATCATCATTAAGAACAACAAGAAAAATCAGAACAGTTTCTACTGAAGAGCTTTTTTTAAATACAAACTGAATTATTCTCAGTTCTGCTGTTTTGCTGAACATCTGCCAAATTATTCAGCTTTAGATTCCAACCCACTGTACCTCCCCTGTTTTTCAACTGTCAGTCTCGGCCTCTTTCATCTGATTTTTTTAACTCCAGGCTGTCCTGAGCTTCCCAAGTTAAGGGTGGAAAGGATGGAAGCAAAGAGTCTTCCAACAACTTTCAGGACCTCACTTCTTCTGAAACTCTGACTGTGTTATTCCACGCTAAAACCCAAAAAACACCATGGAGAGGCTCCTGTGCTGTCCCTGTCACAAGGCAGGCAAGCTGGGAATCTTCAAAAGTCACTTTTTCCAAGGTGTCTGGGCAAAAAAAGGCTGAAGTCACACAGCAAATAAGTAGCCATAAACAAAATACCAGGCAATGATCTATCTACAAAAAAATTCAGCAAACAGAAGTTCTAAAGCACTGGGATTTACCACAATTCCTAATAAATCAATATTTATTTGTGGACTGGAGTAAGTATTCCAGTAGGGATTACTATTCAATGTGCCCAAGCTCTATAACCTTTTACATGAAATATATTGGAATTATTTGCTCTATTGTACTGCACTTCAAACTGCAGCAGGCAGAAGAACTGCAGAAGTACAAATGTGCAGCCTTCATGCTCAGTAATATTTGCAGTAACAGAATTTTATTGCAGGATAAGCCTCTTGGAAATTCCTTCTTGGTAATTTATGTGAAAATCAGAATTGCCACTAGCCAAAATTCCTCCATTCAAATGTCATCAAATCTGCAATGAGCTTAATTAATGGAGATAAAGGCAGCATTTGCCTCGTTCAAATGAGGCATTAATTGTCTGAAGGTGAGGATTCAGCTTTAAGGTTAGACAGTATCTGCAGCACCAGGGAGCTGCTCTGCAAGAGGAGGCTTCCCTCAGCTTTAAAGATAAAGCAGAGACCAAGGAGACTCTTCAAAAGCTATCAAAGGCCTCTCTCCAAAAAGAACCTGAATGTAACAGCATTTCCTGCACTTGTAGAATTCAATATTGTAACTGGTGAGAGCACACCCACCATGGAAACCCAGACTCCTGGAAATCCATGAACTTGGAGAAAGGCTGGGACATCAACAAAGGGCTTTTCATGGGCTTTGGGCTTAAATTTACATCCAGCTCCAAGTTTATATTCAGCTGACCAGAAAACACAGATCCTCATGAAGGAGACTCTTTTTTCACCTCTCTAATTCCAAGTGAATGGATTAAATGTGGTCACCTCACCCAGGAGTGCCCAAGGAGGCTACAGGAGGAAAAAAAGGAGCTGCAGAGGAAGGTGAGATTTACCCTGGGCCACAGCAAGACGTGAAGGCCCTGCAAGAATCAAAAACTGCAGCATGTTACACCTGGAATTAATTCATCACTTCAGCACAGCTCAGTTTGGCACTTCCACTGTTCGTGTTTTTGTGTTGTTCTGCATATTTTACTCATTTTTATCTCTGAAGTTGCTTTTCACAGTAATTTAAAAATAATAATTCTAAAGTTTGTGTTTTGAAATTTTGAACATGTTGAATGTTCAAAACTGACATGTTGAATATATACATACATACATATATAAATATATAAAAGTATAAATATTTAATTTTTTTTAATACTCACTAATCAACTTTTTGCTCCCCAAACACTTCAGGAAAAAAGCAGAACTCTCAAGGCCAGTTTCTCATTTTGTAACTGACTGAACCCAAACTTTCTGGCAGTGCAATGAATGCTGGTAGTGCTGCACAAGCCATCCCAGCTAAACAATTCTGACAGTCACTACTGGCATAGCTGCACTTGAACATGATGGCTGGGCATGTATAATGCACAAAAAGGAGATTACTATTAATATGCAAAAGCATTATGCATCAAAAGCCAGGCTGGCTCTGGCTGAAGGCTGTAACTCTTAATGAAAACTGAATTTGAACAAGAGTAGTAAATGATGTTATTTATTTTTTTTTTCTTACAAATGGACTTTTACCCATAAAGAAACTCCCCACCAAAGACTAAATGTGAAGGGGTATTTCTGCTCACCTTGTGGCATGATTTAATCCCAACATCAGAGCAGTAAGAACACAGAAGGTTTGTTTTCATGCTCTTTGGAAAATAAAGAAAGAATCATGATTTCCAATTTCATAAGTCTCCTAAACTTGATACTCAAAGAGAGAACTGTGAATCTGATACATGACATTGCTGTGCCTGAGGGCTTAACAGTTTATTTCTGTATTAGACTGAGAAAACAAAATGAAAAAATGACAATGAAAGCAATAAAAATACCTGAATTGACATAAAGAAATATACAAAATATGATCTAGTTTTTAACTCAAATGGACTGCTGAATAAGGAATTAGAAGAAAAATCTCCCTATTGGCAAACTTTAGTATAAAGTGACACAAGAGGAACCAGGCTTCAATGTGCAAATAATTTCTATATATTACAGTAGTGCATTGGCTGGGTTTTTTGTTTGTGGTTTTGTTTGGTTATTTTTTGACAAGGCTTGCAACGGCCGGAGGAAAAAAATTAATGATTATTTTTGGTTTTCTCTATTTAAATAAAGCGCAGCACAGCCAGTGTTAGGATACACAGTTTGCGATGGCAAGGAGTCAGAATTTCAGGAGGGAAAGTTAATCCAAGTGGCGTCTCCAGCCTCACCCTGGACACGATGTTTGAAATGTGCCCCTTCATCTCCTGAAGGAGAAAAAATTTATGCATTTACACACAGAGTCCTCCTTGTTTCGTTTCTTTGAACTCTCTCTTTATTCACAGCTTCCCTTCCCCTCCAACCACCCTTCAGAAGTTGTTTTTCTGTTAAATCTCGGAAGATTTAGGAACATCCATTTCTGGGGAGGAGAGCAGCTGGTTTCAGCAGGGAGAACAGCAGAGCACTGTGAGGGGGTGCAGAAAGCAGAGCCTGTGCTCTGCAGGGCTGGAGCAGCCCAGCACTGCCCTTGGTGCCTTCTCCTGCTCTCCAGGAGCAGGAAAATGAAGCCAAAAATGCACCAAAGTGGTCAGAAAATGCAGCTGCCTCACAAACTGCAGGGAGGTCTCTACACACTCATGAGATGGGGGTTCACAAAAGCATCACATTGCTCATCATATTCCTCCTCACACATTCCAGACAGGAATTCTACCCCAGCTCACAAAGACCAAGTGCAATCAGCACATCCAGGAGGGGTGAAGGCCCTACAAGAATCACAAGTTGCAGGAAGTTACACCTGGAATTAATTCATGAGTTCACCACAGCTTAGTTTGGCACTTTCATTGCTGATGCTGCTCTGCATGTTTTACTCATTTTTGTTCTTTGAAGTTGGTCTTCAGAGTAATTTAAAGATAATCATGCTAAAGTTTGTGTTTTGAAATGCCTCTGCTAACAAGGCAGACATTTGGAAACCCCAAATATATATAAATATTAAATACTCAGTAATCACCTTTTTGCTCCCCAAGGTAAATGGACAAAAAAACCCCATGGGATCATTAGTCATACAGATAATCATACTTCAGTAAACAAAAACCCAAGGGCCACTGGTTTTTTTTCATTAGATCCTCTCACATTCTCCTCCTTGATGAACTATGAAGATTCACAACAGATAAAGGAAAAGCAATTCAATATAGGACACTGCAATAAGGGTCCTAGTGTGAAATACATTATCTGCAAAGACAGACAATGTCAGGGTTCATAAGCCAAGATCAGCATCATCTCCTTTTCTGCAGCTGTGATGTTATTTCATAACACTGAACTGCACACAGCTCTTTCAAGAAGTGTCTCTTTGCTTATAGGCAAAGCAAAAGAAAAATGGTTTTCTATGGGCAGGCAGAATATCTGCTGATCTGTCTTAATAAGAGGTTAAAATAAAATTCTCCAAACTGTTTGACAACTTGTTTCCACATTCACAGAGTGCTCTTACTAAACCTGTTTTGAAATCAATTCAGCTCCAGGATTCCCAAGTGGATTTTAGGTCCACTGAAGGTCCAGTGAAGAGATTCATGCAACTGAAGAAAACAGGTCATGTTAGCATGAACACATGCACAAATAACAAGTTTTAATGTTAGGACTGAGCCCTTCTGCAGAGTTTTGAGGGAGATGGGCCAGGCAGCTGGAAATGCTCAGTTCCTTGAGCGGCATCTGGCTCAGCTCTTGTCTCTGCAGGTGCTGACAGGGACTCCACAGAACCCCCCCAGCGACACCAATCCAACATTAAATCTGGGATGTGCATCCTTGATGGGTGCTCCAGGCTCCCAAGCATGCCAGCTGGCTTTTGGAAACAGGAAAAACAGCTTTTCACTCGACTTTTTGCTGGCTCTCCAATTTACCAACTCCCCATGGCCACCAAACTGACACCTGGCAAGTGCCCAGCTGCAGGGAGCCACCTGAAATAGGTGCAGGGAGGGCTGGGAGGATGGACACCGGTTTAACAGTGTCACTTCCCCTTCCTGAAAGCTCCTGACAGCCAAAAACAAATCCTGGCCCTCTGAGCCTCCTTGAGAAGCTAAATCCATCTACCCTAGAGCTGTGTGCAGGACTCCAGCCCTGCTGAGCACAGCCAGGACACAAGGGATGGAAGGGGATGGAAGGGGACGGAAGGGGAGGCTGGCACAGCAGAGGATCAGGAGGAGATCCCAGCCAGGGGACAGCCCAGGGCAGCCACAGCATTTCTCCCCATTCCCCCTTGCAGTTCTTGGAAAGCAAACTCCTCTATGCACAGCAGGTCCTGGGGATAAACCACTCGATTTTCATGCTCCATGAAGTGCAGGCACTGCCCTGCTCCCAGAGCTGTCCTGCCCATCCTCAAGAGGATACACGGGGGGGATCTGGGCACTGCCCTGCTCCTGGCAGGCCTGGCAAAGCCAGGGGCACAGAATTCACCAGAACCAAGCTCTGAGGACAGGGCAGGAGCTGCTCCTCTCCCCTCACACCCTGGGCATCATCCCAGGGGAGGCTGGAGCAGGAGAAGCCGAGCAGAGAGATCCCCATGGTGAGCCCTGTGCTGCTGGGAGAGAGCACTGAGCTCCAAAAGGGAAAGGAAAAGGACTCTGCAGGGCTGGTGTGGCAGCACAGAGGAGACCTCAGCAGCAGCACCAGATCCAAACTCCCAGAGTTGCCTGGCACAGCAAGAAAAGCAAATCTCTGCACCAATTCAGCAGTTCAGCAACAACCTAGCACTGCTCCTCAGAATAAACCCCTTTCCAAAGCAGGGTTTTGGGAAAAGCTGCAGCAATCAGCCTCAGCAAGAATCTGCAGTGTCCAGTTAAAGACAAACACACATTGCAGCTCTTCAACCAGCACACCTACCAACAGCATCCTCAATGCAGCCCAGTATCTTCTGCCTGCTTGGAAAGCACATCCCTACTATATAGCAAAGGCTCTTTTCATTTGTTCACTTTTAGTATTTTGCATTATTTAACACAAATACTGCATGCTTGCTTTCTAAACTCTACATAACTTGTGCATTTCAAAGCCTCTGGGTTCTCCTCCTCAAGCGCAGCTGAAACCCTGAATCTGGGAACTCATGCACAGCTCTAAAAGAGAAATTAGAGATTGCTGTTACCTGCAAGGCAGCCAACAAATGACACCAGGAACAGCTGCTCCCACAGCAGCAGCAGCAGCATCTTCAGTCTCCTGGATGCAGTAATTCTGGCTGTCTCACAGGAACTGTGTGTTTGAGCCTTTCAGGAGGCAAGGTTTAACCTGTTAAAAGAACAGACATAAAATTGAATCCCTTGATGGTCCTTAAGAAGTGGCTTCCTTGATAATGGAATTTTAAATAAATACAAAGTTGACATATCCTTTAATGTTCCTTTTTTTTTCCAGGTCTTAATTCCCCAACAGAAGGGTACATCCATATTTCACATTTTTTCATCTCCATGAGGTGCTGGAAGTTTTATTTTCCAGCAGGAGCAGAGCTGACAGCAAAGTTGATTTTGCAGTTCCCACTTCCCACCAAGCTCCAGCAGTGATTTATTTGGGAGATACAGTGGATTTAAAGGAAGGGAGTAGATGAGGTGCACACATACACAGCTCAGCAGCTGAACACATCTGGGAGGAGCAGCTTGTGCTGCACTTGCCTTGTGCCAGCCATGCTGGCAACACCACAAACCTGGGACTGATTTAATTAAAGCCACATCCAACCCATCCTTTTTTGATGTACTGGAGTGTGAGGTGCTCACTGGTGGCTTTTTAGTTTTTAATTCCTCTTTGGACTTGTGCACCAGGTGCAATGAACCAATTTACTGCAATTTCTACCTCTGTCACTGGCCAGATGACAAACCTTGTGCCCAGCCTTACCAACCTATGACATTATTTCACTTGTATTTTCTTCCTAAAGCAGCTTTACAGTAATTTTTCTTTAGATGCAGGACAACTCTGGTCTATTTTCTGGATGTCACTTCCACAGCACTCTCTCTCTTCAGAGGAAGGGCAGACAGGCAGGACACAGCCCAGACTCAATGACTCCTTCTGGAATTAACCTACAGATCACTCTGTGGCCATATTAAGGTCAAGAAAGCAACTACTAACTGAGGAGCCATATCTGAGCTGTCTGAACTTGATGTTTCCATGTGAACTATCTTTTTTTTTTTTTTTCTTTTTTTTTTTTTTTTAACACTAGAATTAAGGGTTTAATATTGCTACAGAACAAGTGTTTGAATTTCTGGCTAAGCTCCCCAGAAAAAGAATTCAGAGGGTCCTCTCTGATACATCCCCAGCCTGTGATTAGCTAGGAGAATTTTCTCTCCTCCAAAACACAGCACCCTTTGCCATAAAGTGTTGTATTTGCAGGGATCCCCGTGGCAGGAAGGGGTGATGAATCTGACTCCATGTTCTCAGAAGGCTAATTCAATATTTTATGACACTATATTATATTAAGGAATACTATAGTAAACTATACTAATGAATGCAGAAAGGATACAGACAGAAGGCTGAAAAGATAATAATGAAAACTCGTGACTCTCTCCAGGGTCTCAACACAGCTTGGCACCATTTGGCCAAAGAGTGAAAACAACTCACACCAGAATCCTATCAGACAATCACCTGCTGGTAAACAAGGTCCAAACACATTCCAAAGCAGCACAACACAGGAGAAGCAAATCAGATAATTATTGTTTTCCTTTTTTCTCTGAGGCTTCTCAGCTTCCCAGGAGAAAATCCTGGGCGAAGGGATTTTTCCAGACAACGTGAATGCCACAACAAGGGGAGTATTTTTTTCCTCATCCTGCCATCCTGGGCTCCTGTGGGATCCCCACACAGCTGGCAGTGGCATCCTCAATTCAGTGTTGAAGTTCTTGCTCTCTCATTTCTCCCACGTGCTTCTAAACCAGAAGATAAGCAAATCCAAGCCCTCACATCTCTATCAGATATCAGCTACTGATCCCTGGCACAGAGGAAGGCTCACAGCAGGGATGCAGCAATTCCCAGGGACCTCAAATGGGAATATCCCACCTCAGGGCAGCTCCTGGGTACAATTTGAGGAGCCCCACCCAGGTTCTCACAGATCTCAGAAGGAAAATGTTGGTGACACACAACTAAAATGTCATTGGTTTCCAAAAGGAGTGATGGGAGTACAATAAATTCTGTTCATTTTGCACGGTAAAAACCTCAGAACAGTGCTTTGGCAATAGCTCTTCACAGAACATCCTGAGCAGGAGGGGACCCACAGAGCTCCTCAATCCAACTCTCAGGACACACGCCCTGTGCCTCAGAGCATTGTCCAAACTTTTCTTTGAGCCAAACAAAAAGTGAGGTCACAAAGAAACCTGTTCTGTGGCAGATCTTCAGTTCAAAGCTTTCCTCTTCTCCTTTTCTGTTTGTTTGGTTTTTGGTTCTGCTTTTTGCCTTCCTTGGCAAAGCAAATCCACGAAAAAATCCCAAACCAACAGAACCAAAACAACACAAAAACCCCACAAAAAAAAAAAAAAAAAGGGGCAAACTGGAACAACAAAAAAACAAACCCAACAACATAAAAAACTTCTCGTTGAAGCTGTAAACTTGGATTGGCCATTCCTCACCCTGTATTTCCAAGGGGCACCCACCCCACAGAGCCTTCCCAAGGGAATGTTACCCATGGATAACATTTATCACCATCCCAGCTCCTGGCACCCAGGAATTCCACAGCTGCCCGGAGCAGAAAGAGGGAACGAGGGGAAGCATCATTATTAAAGTGGGTCACTCTTGTGTCTCAGCTTCCTTGCAGTCTTGCAAGGGAAAAAAAAAATATGGAGAAGCTAAATTAATTTGGTTTTGTTCTCTAAGTGCTCTGGGCAAAGCAGAATGTGATGGATCCATTTCAGGCCAGGAAAAAACTGCTTTGGTAGAAGCTAAAGAAAAAAAAAATTGAAAAATTGAAAGCTTTGTATGTGGGTATAAAATCATAAAAATACATTTCAACCTCTGGCTGCATTATATTTTAATAAATTTTAATATCTAAAGAGAGAATAGTAGCTACCAGCCAACACTGTAAGACTTAAATTACTTTAAACACTTCATTTTCCCTGTGTTCTGTGAGGTTTTGCTAATCTAGGATCTATTCCTGAATACCACTGCTTCATTTTAAAAGCACCACACTTAGGAGTGCTCAAATTCCCAGCTCTAAGGCAGATAAATGCATCAATAATATCTGTTCTTTACAAAGATGCAAACCCAGATGTGCACACAAAGTGTGAAGTCATTCAAGTTCCTCCTCAGCTCATGGCTTTCCTCTCAAGGAAAGGAGCCCAAAGAAGTTTTTCTCTGCAGAGGGGAACATGAAGGGCTGCACAGCAGAGCTGCCCCTGGCCAAGTCAGTGGGATCAGGCTGTTTACAGAGCCTGGCACTGCAGAAAGCTTCTGCCTCGGACACTGCTCCAAAAAGAAAAAAAAAAAAAAAATCAAATTCTGAGCACCACAGCAGCTCAGCCTCACTGCAACCTTTTATTTCTTACCCCGATGATCTAAAAATGAAGATGTTAAAATCCCCAAATTTTGTATTAAAAAGGCAGCAGTGAGTTGCTTCTTGTAATGTACATATTCCAATAATTTCTGAGATGGAAATAACTGTGTAAAAGAAATCCACTGCCCATGCAGGGATCCAGAATCCAAGGGCAATGCTGAGCATCTCTGTCACCTTCACAGCTCCTCCACAACCCCAGCTGTTCCTCAGGTTCAGCCCCTTGCCTCTGGATTTTGTGCTCAAAATGTCATTTTAATATTACACTAAAATTTAATTTGCAAAATATCCATATTAATATTAATAAAGTATAAATTATTATAAAATTTCTCTGAATATTAACTGTCATTTTATGTCCCTTTTACAGAAGCAGAGGGGCAGATCCACAACATCCTCTGGGGGGTTTAGGAAATAAGATTTAAACTGGCTCCCCCTAAATTCAGCACTTACTGTGTAAAGACCAGGAAGAATAAAGACAAACAGCACCTGATGTGGTTGGAAAAGATTGCAAAGAAACAAAGTAATAGGCACAGAATATGCAAAAGGAAATAGAACTTTATTTTTAAATCAGAACTTTATTTTTAAATCCTATTATTAGGCAGTGCTCTGTTTTCAGAAACCAAAGTTATTTCAAGGCAATAAAAAAATAAAAGCTGTGAAGTGGTGAGAAAAACATCAGGAAAAATTAACAGAATACCCTGCTTTATGATTAATTTCTTCAACTTGCAGAGAAAAGTCAATTCTCATGAGTTGCTCCAACCATTTTCTTGATGGAAACAACCAATTTTCCAGAAGAAAAAAAAACCCCAAACAAACTCCCAGCCAAACAAATTAAGTAGGATAGGAGCACATACACATAGGAAAAAATTCATCTTCATTTTTTTTTCCTAAAAAATTTAGCCTTCCAAACCTTTGAACTTTCAGATCATATAATATGGCAAGTGATGCACACGAATGTCTGAAAGAAATAAAAAGGTTGGGAAAGGTTCAAGAGTCAGTCATTTTACTCAGTGACCTTAATTTTTACTATACAGAGTCAAACATAAAAAAGAAGTAGTTCCCTAAAGGTGGAATTTTAATTTCTAAATATATATAGAACTGGAACTTGTCAGAGCTGGCTGGCAAGTTCATTTTAAACTTGGAGTCTGAGCAGGAGGAATTTGTAGAGTCATCGAGTCTAAATTAATCAGAAATTCCTGGAACTCAGGAGAGCTGTGGAGACCCAGGACTTATTATTATTATTTTTCTGTATTGATCACAAAACCCAGCACAGAAAATCAAGTGATGTCCTGACACTAGAGGTCAGCAGACCTTTGCTAGGGCAGGGAATTATTAAAATCTCATAAAATCGTGGAATTATTTGTGTTGGAAAGGACCTTAAAGATCATTTCATTCCCACCTTGACATGGCAGGGACACCTTCCACTATCCCAGGCTGCTCCAAGCCCAACCTGGCCCAACATTCCAGGGATCCAGGGGCAGCTCCAGCTGTGCCAGGGCCTCATCTGGATAAAACCTGAGATTTACCCTCCAGTTAATGCTGAAGTCATCTCCACAGCGCAGCATGAGAAGGTGAGGTGCTGAACACTCCACAAGAAGCTCAAGCAGCCCATGTTATTTATTTTTCAGAGAGGGGAGCGCTATCCATTTCTGATTAGCCTCAGAATGAAATCAGCAGCTGTAGAAGTGACCAATCCACCAGGTTTACCTGGGGAGACAGCTGAGCTGGGAATTTCCTCATCACTGAGTCCAACCTCTGCCTCCCACTGTCCCTATCCAAGCCTGAAGGCACCAGGGCCATGATGAAAATATAAAAAATAATTAGAAAAATCCTACAGTCACAGGCTTTTGAAAACCCCAAGGAAAGAGAACAAATCCCCTGTGGTAGTTCTCCATTTGGACCTGATTTATCAAACTAATTTTTCTCTAATACCAGGGAACCCCCAGATTTTGCTTTGATACCAACACAGCCCAGTTCACTTGGATCTGTGTTGAGATGAATCCAACTCCAAAGTGCTAAAGGTATCTGCAAATACCCAGGCAAGGTTAGACTGTGCAATGGCACAGCTGACCACTAATTATTTACAAAAACCAAACTGGCATCTGTCATTTGTTGCACCGAAGCAGAGATGGTGCCAGTTTATGAAGAGAATTTAGAAGGGATTTTTGCCAGTTGAAGGAAAGAGTTAATTCAATTTGACATCATCTAGAGAGTAAGATATCAGAGTCAACTCATGGGAGAGATTGGAAAGGCTTTGGAAAACAAAACACAGAGGTAATATTGGCCAGCAGCTTCTGAAAGGAACACAAATGCACCCACTACACCTGCAAGGCTGTAAATAAAAAAGGACTGACCAGTTAAAAGCCACAGCAGCACGACAAGGAACAGAGTGACAAAACCTGCTGAGCAATGCTGTGCCCTGCTCCTCAGATAAATTTAAGTTTAAAAAAGTTGGATAAGCTTAAAATGGTGCTCCAAGGGAAAATGGGATTGCTCCAGCTCCTGTGGGGTCTCATTAGACGCCAGTTCCAGGGCAGCAGCACTCATTAGGGAGCTCTGGCCAGGGAGCCCCTGGCTCTTCCCCAGCCTCCTGTCCCTGCAGCCAAACCCCCCTGACCAAGCTGCAAGCACAAAATCAGCCAGGAACTTCCACAGAAACTCCTCCATTCCCGAGCACTGAGCAGGGTTAAAGCTCTCTCCAGCGTGCCATTAGCAGAGGCCTAGTTAAAAGCATCATTTTATACAAAATTAATTTACAACAGCTTAATGTGGAAGAAGCAGCAACTGTTCTGTGGAGAGTTTTATTACAGCTTCTCCTGTCTGGCTGCATTTATGGGCTCTGAGGCACGGTCCCCTGCCTCCCCAGCCCATCCATCCTCTGCACTCGATCCAAAGCTCCCTGGAACTCTGCTCACACAGGTGGTTCTGCTCTGCAGAACGCCCTCCCTGGCCCTGGAGCTGATTCCAGTCCCTCCCTCTCCCCGTGCAGCACAGAACATCTGTAGTGACTGAACGGCCACTCTGCCCACAGAACATTCCTGCTTTTTATCTCTGATTCCTCACCCAGCCCCTGCACACACAGCAGGGCTTGCTGAGCTCCCTCCTGCAGCTCTGCCATCCCACTCATCACTGAAACACCTTCAGCTCAGCTCAGCCTTTACCACAGGGAGTTATTCACCTCAACAAAAGCAGCACACTAGCAAGGAAAAAAAAATAAATTAAGGAGTGCTATTTATCTTGAAGTCCTCAGGAATCCTGCTCTGTTTTAAGCCCATCAGACTCTTCACATTCTGCCAGAGGTTTTGCTCTGCAGCACCTGTGGAGACAGCTCAGCTCCATCAATCCTGGCACACCCATGGGGAACGCTTCACCCAAGAACCAGCTCTGCATTCTCCCCAAAGTCTTCCAGGAAATGTTCACCAGGCTCTCCTTAAACTCTTGCCATTTTATCAGTTATGAGATACAATTCAAAATTAGTAAGTCTGAAGCAACAGCAACTCAAAACCCAGCAAACACTGAAGACCAATTCCCACCACAGTGACCAAATCTCATGCCACATGTGTCATGGACATATTTTATGGAAAATCCTTTTGACAGTATTTTTCCTCCTGAGAAGCTGAGAAGCCTCAGAGGAAAAGAAAAACAATGGTTATCTGCTGCTGTGGAATGCAACAGGGGCATCTTTGGTTGGTCCATGTGAGTTATTTCTACTTGATGATCAATCACAGTCCAGCTGGCTCGGACTCTCTGGTCAGTCACAAGATTTTATTATTAACTTCCTTTCCTTTTAAGCCTTCTGATGAAATCCTTTTCTTCTATTCTTTAGTATAGTTTTAATATATCATTTTAATATAATATATATAATAAAATAATAACTCAGCCTTCTGAAACATGGAGTCAGATTCTCATCTCTTCCTTCGTCCTGGGACCCCTGTGAACAGCACCACACACGTGGAAATGCTGGACACTATTTTTGGTGTTGGTGCAGTGAAGGTGTTACACTACTAGAGCAGATTAATTTTTCATGCAGCTATTAAATTAAATCAGAATTATATTGCCCTTTTCTGCATTGCTTAGCGAGACATCCACATTGGAACTGCTGTGGGAATCTGCTTTATCTCATCTGCAGACAGACTTTGTGTTTAACACCAAAATCACTCCCAGGCTCCAACCAAAACCTTCATTCAGTGCCAAAACTGTACTTCCCAAACATACAGGAGAGAAGGATGCTAAAGCCCAAATAGTTGCAGGAAAAATTCTTTACCTGTGGTAACCAAGAATTTTGTATATTTGGCACAAAGAAAAGTTTGAGATTCTGTACAAGCATTAATAAAATTGAAAAGCAGATAATCATATTCACCACTCAGCGCCCAAAGCCAACTTCAGCTGCTACTTTAAATATTTCCATTTATTACTCAGTAATTCAGTAATTATTAAATGCCTTCCCAACCAGTGACAGCACAAACTTGTGCATTTAAACCCATGCTGATGAACACAAAATGTAAAAACTGCAATGCACCCTTGATGATATGACCTGTGCTCTGCCCATTAATTCTTCCTTTCTTAGAGTAACAATATTTTAAACTAATAATCAAGACTAAAAGTCTTTTTTTTTTTTTCCCAGAAGAGTGACCTGTCAAAAATCAAGTATTTCCTGTTATTTTCAGGCCCCTGTTGTTGTAATTTGTGTGCCTGAGGCTTTTCCCCTGTGACCTACCAATTCCAGACCCCCTTTTGATAACATTTATGGGTCAACACCTTCAACCAGGCATCCCAAGGCAGGTACCTCCAGAGGTCAGGAATTCTGTGAACCCACATGACAGCATGTCACAAATCACTTCCAAATAATGTAGGGCTGGAGAATTATGATAAATAAATCAGAGCTGTTGGAATTTAAAAAAAAAAAATCAAATATGAAGTTGGGTGAACTCTGGCTTGTGCAGCTGCAGAGGGGGGAAAGGGTGAGATCTGATTGTTGTTTCCATGAGAGGAATGACTCCCATGTGTGCATTTGTGTTCCAAACTCTGCAGGGCTGCCAGGAGCACAGGGAGCCTTGGGGTGGAGGAGATGCTGCTGCTGGGTCAATCCTCAGTCCCTGAAAAGAAGGGTGACCATTGGAATCAGAATGGTTTGGGTTGGAAGGGACCTTAAAGATCACATTTCACCCCCTGCCATGGCAGGTGTTGACACCTTCCACTGTCCCAGGTGCTCCCAGCCCTGGCCTTGGGCACTGCCAGGGATCCAGGGGCAGCCCCAGCTGCTCTGGGCACCTGTGCCAGGGCTGCCCACCCTCACAGGGAAGGATTTATTCCCAATATCCCAACTAAACCCACTCCCTGGCAGTGTGAAGCCATTCCCTGTATCCTGTCCCTCCATCCCTTGTCAGTTGTCTCTCTCCATGTTTCCTGCAGGGCCACCCTGAGCTCAGCCCAAAGCTTCTCCTGTGCAGGTGAGCAATGCCAGCTGTGCCAGCCTTTCCTCCCAGCAGAGCTGCTCCATCCCTGGGATCATCCTGGAGCCTCCTCTGGGCTCTCTGAGCAGCTCCAGGGCTGGGGCAGCTCTGCAGGTGGGGTCTCACCTGGGAGGGGCAGGATCCCCCCTGTCCTGCTGGCACCAGCCCAGGGGGCTTCCATTCCTCATTCCTGAGTCCAGAGCCTTGCCCAGCACACTCAGAGCTGTCCCTGGTGAGGCACAAAAATCAGCATTTCTGTGCAAGCACCTTCCAGCCACCCAGCACAAATCACAGCTTCAAAAGCCTCTTTCATCCTGCACTGCTGCCCCAATAAAAACTCCTCACTTCCCCCTGCATACATAATTCCACTTTGATATTCCCTGGCCAGAACAAAGTTGATCTGTGCCTCTCTGGTGTCCAGCTGGAATGAACACCCACATCCCACACGGATCCCCAGGAATGCTGATCCACGCTGGCTGCCCTGGCTCCAAGGGTCACCTGCAGCAATTTGTCAACAGTTCCCTCCTCATCAAAAATTTACAGGCTGCTGAATTTCCAATGATGCTACAGCAAATGGTAAAAACATCTTCCTCAAATATGTTTTTTAACAGAATGGGCTGTTCTCCCTCATATCTCTACTCAAAATCACAGGGCAGGACAAGATCCTACACCTGAGCAAATCCCAGAAGTGAAATTCAAGCAGATCCTGAACTGAGGCATCCAGGGAGCGAAGTGACAACAGGCCAGCAAGCACTTGAATAAACAGAACAAAAAATCTGACACAAACATGAAGCCTGTCCTCAACTCCCTCCCAGCAAAAAGACTGAAAACAAATTAAAAATGAAACAACTAAAACCAACCATAGACAGCCCATTAAATGCCACAAAACGGCGACACACACATTCCACTTAAAAAGTGCTGACAATATTACTCTGCAACTTAAAAGAATGTAAAATTCAACACAAAGATACTCTCAACATCCAAATGTACCAAAACTGACATCAGGGCAGTGTTTAACTTCTCCTAAGAGGTTACTTTGATTTTCAGAGCTCCCTATTGCTGCTCTTAGTGCCAAAAGTCCTCATCAAAAGGAGCACTCAGCCTGCCTGGTCCCTCTCACTGCAGGAGAGGCTCAGAGTCCATCAGAGCAGGCAGGAACAGCATTTCCAACCCACAGAACTCCCCTTACACTGACAACTTAAACTGCAGCACACGAGGAAATCACTCTGGCCCGAATGCCTTTAGAGCTGACAAATTAAACAGTCAGACACTTTGGCATTGAAAAACTCCAGAGGCTTTTTAGGGTAAACAGGAAAATGTGTAGCTACCCACACATACACACATACGTATTTACAGAGGGATATAGGTACATATAAATGTATCAGTTTAATAATGTGTATTAAAGAGAGAATGGCAGAAAAAACTCTTCCTTCTCACCCTCTCTTTCTTCCTCCCAAGTCTCATTAATGCTCAAGCACCTACAAGAAAATTTATTCCATTTAAATGGCATTTCTGTCCTATGGCCATCCCAGTACAGGAAGAGATCCCCCACCACATCTTTAAAACACCCAACCCACCCTTAAACCATGACCTGTGCACTGCATTAGCCAGGAATTTTCCAGAAAATGCAGGACTGTCATTTCTTTTTCCCAAGAGAAATTAAAAAGAATTCCTAACAGATGGTGAGGATGAGAACCTGCACCTCTCCCAACCAAATGCCACCATGGCATTGGGGCTTCCCACAAAGCCCTGGCCTCAACTTGGCTTTTAAATGGAAAGTGCCGCCAAGACAGCAGATTTTAAACTCTTAAATAATGAATTTTAATGCAGACTTTTCTGGCCAATTTACTCAGAGCAAGACAGGACAGCTTTTCCCACTGCCCTGCAGATGATGTCTGATGGCTGGGTTGGTTTTATTTGGGGTTTTTAACATTAGGGAATCTAATCCATCAAAAAACTCAAACAAATAAATGTACTACATGACACAAAGGCAGATGATTGTCCTCTAAATTGATCCTGCACATGGTGTGAATTTGATATTTTATTATTATTACACATTTGTTTCTTCCTGACCAACATCAGTGAAACTCCCCAGACCAAAGCTGACATAAAATTGATGCTCCAGGATCACACTTGTTTACAGCCCAAGATGCAACAGGTAAGGAGATGTTTTGTCTCTGTTTAATCACAAAAGAACAATTAATTCCCAAAAAGTAATAAAGCAAGAGAGAAAAATGGGATAGATGCTTCAAGCAGGGAAGCAAACAAGAAAAATAAAGGAAAAAAAAGTGAAATTTACATTTCATATACAGCTTTGCCAGCTTCTTCTTATTCTTTTCAAATGTATATACACAGAGAGAGAGCAGGAATGGAGGAGCTTGATAGAAATATTCACCAATTTCAGCAAGGAACTGAGCTTTGGGAGATATGGCCACAGGTACCCTTAATCTATCCTGTCTGTGATTATCTCCCTCCAAGTCACATGCAGGAAAATAATCCCCTGCAGCACAGAGCACTGATGGGAAAGGAGAGAAAAGCTCAAAGTCACAGCTGAATGGTTAGAGCTGAACCCATTTCTGCACTTTCTTTTCCCCCCTTCTACTTCTTATTTGAGACCAAGGCAGCTTAATCTGCATTGATGTCTATGAAGTTTCACTTGAAAAGTTCTTCAGTCTGAGAGAGTTTCCTCTCTCTTATGAATAGGAATAAAATGCTCAAATATTTTTGTGAAAAAGTTTCTTTTCTTTTTTACAAAGGAAAACTGTGAGACATTGCCTGAGAACTTCAATACTGCATTTCAGCCAAATTTCAAACCAGTAGCACAGATATTAATCAAAAAGTGAGATTGTAAGAGAAAAAACACCCAACCAGGAGGCAGAACAAAACCCCCAGGAAAGCATGAGAATCCCACTAGAGATGCTCAGGGGATGAGTGTGGCTGATTTGAGTGCACATGACAGGAGAGCAAGAGAATCAAACCATTCTATGGTTATTATTAATAACACAGAATATGGGGTTTTTTTCAGTTATTATTTTCATTTTAACAAACACTTTGTCACCTCCTGCCACTCCTCACTTTCTCTGTGTTTTGCTGTCCACATCCCTGCTCCCCTTCATTAATCCATTTAATTCCAGTTTAGTTCAGATAGACATTTGCTTCATTAACTCAATGCTGGAGGAGGCCAGCACCCTGAGATGGAAAGGAAAGGGAATTTCATCTCAGTTTTGTACAGTCTAGATATTACAGTTATTATTATTTGGGGATCTTTGCTCCTTGTGTCTTCAGGAAAATGAGTCTCAGCAAGAGACCATAATTTCAAAAAAGGAGAAATTAGAGGTTAAATTCCAGTAAGTTTTCATCCACTGACACTAAGAGATGAATGTTACAGCCCATCCCAAGATTAATGCATGCAAATGTGGCTGATCCACCAAAAGCAGCAAAGAAAAACCTAAAGCTTTTTAACCAACAACCACTTTTATCTTTCCCATGTAATGAGGCCTCACTTTCAGGGAGAAAAAAAAACAAAAAACAAGCAAGTATTTAAATTACTTAACAAGATCTCTTTAAATATCAGTACAAGGTTAGATGTGATAAAGACTCCACTGGCTTTGCTGGGCAAGTTTGACAGCTTTGGTTTAAAAAAAACCACCAAAAACCCAAACAAAACTGGAAGGAGCAGAGAGCTACACTAAGATAACGTTCAGTGGTGATGAACCTAAGAGTATCTAAAGAGCTAAAAAAATCAATTTCTTGACTTAGAAACTAAATCCAAATTAGGAAATCTCTGTCTGACAAAGGTCTGAAAAACATGGAAGGAAAAGAAGATGGGGAGAGAGGTTAATTGGTTTGTAAAGTATTGAAAGCACCAAGATACAAAATGCCCTGGCAGGAAAACAAATCTGCAGAAGGGTGATGCAGACAGAGCCCATGCAGGGGGATGGAGAAACGAGCACAAATTTAAATTCTGAGGTTCAGGAGCTTTATTACATGATGCTGATGTTAAAATTGTTGTGAGGTTCATTATGGCACCAAAGTGAGTTTGAGGTTCAACTCCAGGAAAGTTACACTGGGAGCTTCACTAAGCAAAAAGCTCCACTTCCCAAATACCACTTTCCTTCAGAGACTAACAATTTTTTTGCACCATGTCTAACAGGAAAGCAGCAGCAAGCCCCAGGCCTGAGGAGATGCTGTTTTTCTTTCAGATCTCCAAGGTTCACTTCATGTCTTAATGCACTTGGCGTTGCTCTCACCATTAATCGTCTACTACAGACCAAGAGAAAGTGCTTTTGCAGAAATGACCTCAAACTAAATTCATAATTCTTTAAAAACCAATAAACCCACTGAACCAGAGAGCTCAGCCCTTCTGCACTGGGCTCCAGGCACACAAAGCTGCTTTATTCCCCTTTAGCAAGATCCACTAGCACCTTGATTTAAAGCACAGACTGGAAACTGTTTATATGGTTTAACAGCAGTCCTGTGGTTTGAGCCAGCAAAGCAAGGAAGAGGCCAGAAGACACCAGAGGTCCTTTAAAACAGAGACTAGAGATGTGCTACATAAATCCAATCCACCACTAAATCTGTATTTTTCTGTGCTAAAGCATAGCCCCACCTAATACTTCTCCCCCAAACCTCTCAGATCTAGGGGCAGCATTCCTGAACTCCTTCCAGATGGTCCCAGAGAACTCCAGATCTTCTGCACTTCACTTTTCTGGAGTTACCATCATCAGGAGGAAAGATCCTCTCTGAAAAATGGGTATTTGTATGTGTCACATATATTGGATGGGTTCTCATCTTCCTCACAGGGAGAGGTGATTTAGGCTGAATATGGAACTTGAGGAGTCACATCCTTTTCACATGGCCTGAAAGAGGCTGCAGCTGCTGAAATATTTGGGACCCCTCTGCATCCTTCAGTGAACGGGAGAGAAGGTGAAAATCAAGAGCCTTGAGGAACACTTTGTGCCTGGCTTGAAGAGGTGCCATTAACACAAGAACAAAGTATAAACTCATCAACGAAAAAACCTTGCACAAGAGTACTTGAAGCTGTGCCTGCAATGCATGTTTTTAACTCATAAAAAAGAATTTTAATTCTACAAAGGCTTTTGGAGCCTTTAGCTTTTTTCCTTTTTTTTTTTTTTTAATAAGCAGACCATTAAATTCACCTGACCACAATGAATCAGAGAAGCAGGATTTTTCAAAGCCTAATATTAAAGGAGACTTTCAAGACTTCTTTCACTTTCCTATAATATTAATTGGATCTCCATATATTGGACTTCATGGAGAGGAAAAACACAACCATAGAGCTTTGCCAATTGATGATAAAGCCTTGCTGGGATTTTGTTTCTAGAAGTACCAACCCCTTTTAATCAGGAACAGTCTCAGGTACATAAAAAAAAGGGCTGGATTTTTTAGAAATCCTCCACATAACACAAACAGAACTTGTGGAATGTATCAGAATGCATCCCTCAGGAGGGTTGGCAAGGAACCAGATAAATAACAAATAACAAGTGTGCCCAGAACTGCAGTTTCCTGCATCTGGAGAGAGGCACAGGCGCCCAGAGCAGCTGTGGCTGCCCCTGGATCCCTGGAGTGTCCAAGGCCAGGCTGGACAGGGCTTGGAGTACCCTGGGATAGTGGAAGGTGTCCCATGGATGGGAGTGGAATGACCTTTAAGGTCCCTTCCAACCCAAACCATTCTGGGATTCTCTGTAAGATCATTGTGAGTTAAACTTTACAAAAGGAAAGAGTAAATGGGTTTTCCATCAGTGCAACCTTAACATTTATTTTGTGACAGTAAGAAAACCACATCAGCTCTCTGCTGCCATCCCTGCTTGAATCTCAACCCCTTTGCACAGGTGCCATTTAACCAGTTCAAATCACTTTGCATAGCAATAAATCCATCTGAGAATGGAATGTCCATTACCATCTTTAATTAGGCTTATTGGACAAGCTGCTGAGCCTTTTGGAAAAGCAAAATGTGGATCTTTACCAATCTAGAATTAAAAGGAATTTGCATTAGAATTGCAGGCACTTAACTGTCTGCAGTGCTTATTCTGGGGGAATAATGCACCTCAAATTTTCCTGAAAATACAGAGCACTGCTGATTCCTCTGTCCCTGCTGCAGGGAGCCAAGGGCTGGCAGATGATGGCCCTTGTTACAACATTGTAAAGGGGCATCAGGACAGAGAAGACTTTTTTTCTTCTGCTTGTTTTGCTAGGTTCACTGCAGGGAAAAAAAAAAATCATTTTTATGCTTAGGGTGTTGTATGCTCCAAATAAAAATTCCAAGCCTGGTTCTCATAATAATGTCTCTCTCTGGACTATTTTCTGCTGGACAGAGAACATCCCTGGACACTAGAAGTAAGTAGGTCTGTGTCATTAGGGATTTATTAGTTTGAGACATATAATTTTTCAGGCTGGAAACACCTACTGTGACAATGCCCAAGGTTCCCAAAAAGGCAGCAGGTACCAGGTGAGGAATTAAAGGGATTCAATGACCCAGATCAGAACTGATGCCTATTCTGCATGAAGTAATCAAGAGCCCATCTCAGAAGTAGAACAGACTGGAGAAAACTCTGGATTTAATCCCAAACCACTGCACAGTTTTCTATCAGTTTCACACATTTTACTGTTGCGTTTTCATTCTGTATCCACAGCTACACAAAGGTCTGGGAGCTTTTTGTTCTTGCAGGAGGAGATAACTGAGCAGGTTATCAAAATCTGCACCATCAGGATGCTCAGATGCTGGGGGAAGAGAGGACTGAGCTAAAACAGCTCCACAGGAGAAGCACGAGGTGCTGGAGCTTTGCAACTTCCTAAAGCTGCTTAGCTCCAGATAAGGAGCTTACACAACTTTAACTCTGGAGAACATCCAGCAAGTGATGGCAAACAGTGCTCAGGTTAAGTTACACTTGGGACAGAAACTTCAGGAGCCCTCTGAGCAAGGAAAGAAGCAAAAAACCCAAGTCCCTTCCCAAGAAAAATCTGTTCAGGAAGAGTCAGGTATGGTTTAGTAGAGGAGATGAATGCCATGCTTGTTTTCCTTGATGTTTCCCTTGTATGACCTGGGAAATGGCACAGAAGGTGCAAACCAGCCAGAGCCAGAGATTATTTCACATTTCTATCTGGAGGATTACAGGTTTTTATACCTGACTGTGAAGAAGCTGCTTTGTGGTGCTACTTTTGAAAGCAGAAGAGCTTTAGAAAGGAGTTTGAACTCTGCAGCCATTCCAGTCACCAAACACAGCTACTGAGGGCTGTTCAGACCCTTCATCTGGAAATAAACCTGGAAATAAACCTGGAAATAAACCTATCAACCCACAATGGACATCATCAAGGGTATTTATGGGACAGGACAGCGACAGGGTCAAAGCCCTAAGGACTTACAGCAGGCTTGATTAAGTTCCATCCAAGCTGGGAATTGAATGAGTAACAAACAGGAGAGAGACGCTCCTGTTGAAGGAAGCCTGAAAAAAGCTTGGAGAAGTCCTTCCTTTCAGCTCAGTGCCTTCTGGAGAGGCACCAAGTGCCACCACCACCACTTCCAGGGGTGTCACTCACCAGGTCAGGGCTCAGCACCAGGGGCTGGCACCACTCCCCTCTCCAAGGCTGTGCTTCTGAAGAGGATGGGACATCTCCTTATCAAGGAGCACCTTATTTCAGCTGCTCTGTTGGAGGACACATCTGCAGAGTAACCTTCCAGCCTCCAAGTGCACCTGGTGAAAGACTGGAACGTTCTAATCTCAGGATTTTAGGGTGTGAACCAGAGCTCTGTGGCAGGGAAGAACCTGCTACAGAAAAAAGTGCCAAGCAAAATCCACAATCTCTTATTCCAGGAGCAGAGGGCATGAAACTTGACTTATCCTTCATTTAACAGTTGCAGAAGAACAGCACTGTTAGATGTAACACCTCTTCTGTTTGCATTTTAAGCTTATTGAGGAAAAGAGATGCTCAAAGAGACAATAAACTACAGCTTTTAAAGCATTAGAAACACTGCTCTTCACCAGGGCTGTAGCAATTTTTATTTTCTTCAGCAATACAATAGCAAAAATAGTCAATGTGAGATTCAAAATCAAACAGCTGCAAAAATTATAGTGAGAAATTGAAAAACTGCAAGATCTATAACCAGATTAAGCTCCCCAACTACAAGGAAAACTACCACATGTATGCAACCCCTCCAAGAACTGCATTTGATTCTACAGACAGTTTGCCAGCTCTCTGTAAGGCTTCACTGCTTTTTCCACTATAAAATTTCAACAGGATTTTTAGACCAGGAAGGATGTGACAATCAATGAGAGGAACAGTGCTGGGTGAGAATGCAGCCCCTCAAAAATGGGGGGAAGAGGAAAAGAACTCTGGTTTACATTAATTTAGCTCCTTCTAGAAGGAAAGTTAACTCCTGCTTAGTGAAGAGTAGAAAAGAAGTCAGTACCAAGAATGGCAAAGGGTTACACATGAGCAGCTGCTGCCCCTCATCTTTTCTTGAAGGATAAAAACCCATTTCAGTGCATTTCCCCTGCAGGCAGGCAGGGATGGCACAGAGCTCCTGGGGGCTGTGAATGCAGCCCTGGGCTAACACAGCTCCAGGTAAACTGCAATTCAACTCCAGCACACAAAACTCAAGTTTTCAGCATCATTCAGCCAGCCAACTTCTACCTTGTTTAACAGGAAGACATTAGGGCAGGTAAATCAAGGTAATCTTCCTTCATTTAGGATTAGTGATGAGATCTTGAGTCGAAAACAACAAAACATTTTCTGAGGGGTGGAAAGCTCAGTGTGCAAACAGGCGCTTTTCATACCCCACTGACACACACACAAACATAACAGCTCTGCAGCATCAATAAATCTTTAGCCAAAGGAGGTGCACACTGCTCAGAACATGCTCTTAAAGGCTCAACTGATGCACTTGAAGGACTGCATCCACAGAAGCTGGGGTCTTCTACTGATCCCAACAGTGCAAAGGAAAGCACCTGTGTCAGGGTAGATGCTAATGGTACTTCATCCTCTTTCTTTAGAGAACTTGGTTTTAGAAAGTGAAAAAAAGGTAATTTATTATTTAATTGTCCTGCTTGAGCACACAAACTTCAGAGGTAAAAGGTGCTGCTGGTCAGGCAGTGACCTGGCAGAAATGCTCCTGCTTTATACATTACCCTGGCAGAGCAAACATGCATATACAGCCTTTTCTTATTATTGTCATTTACAAGCGACACCAACACACTGGGCTGAGATGTTCAATTACCCAGGGTGCTGCAGAGAGCTCTCCTCCCACTCTGCTTTGCCCACACAACAACTTGCACCCCACTTGCAGCAGCAGGCACTGAAACATTTCATATTAAACAAAGAAAAAGTCATCACTGCAACGCTGATATTTCAGTCATGAGCTTCTGATGTGAGAACTACACCACCCAGGACCACACCAAGGGCTATCACCCGCTCCAGCATCCCACAAAAATCAAGTATTTACCCCACTCTGGCAAACACAGACCCTGTTTTCATGGGTTTACAATCCAACTCTCCTCAAGCAGCAGGACAGATGGACAGGTGGGACAGACACATCCAGGTGACTGCACCGAGCTTTAAGAAAGCAGGATAAAATCAAAATATTTTGCAATATCCAGGGGAATAAACAGTAGTTTCTGCAGCTAAATTTGCTGTTTTCTCCCTGTAAAATACTCCACAGTAATATGTCATTAGAGAAGCATTTTTCATCTTGCACATTTCACCAGGAATGCTAAGAGATGCCAACTCCAACAAATGGAATGTCTTCAAATGCAGAGATGCGTGATCCTTCTGCAAATGAACTATGAAAATCTGTATGCTTGCAAGCTAAACAGAATTTATCATTTACTGATCCACCCTGGATTGGATTAGACAGGAATTGCTCCTTATGTAGTCAAGTACTGCAGCACACTGGAAATTACTGTCCTGACCTCAGCACAAGCAAAAGGGATGCTGGACATGCTTCACATTAAACCAGACTGTGGAAAACCAGTTGATTTTCCCCACTAGTTTACTCCAATGAGAGGTTTACGGCTACAAACAGCTGTAATTTATTATATTTTACATTTCACAAAAGGCCTGAACATGTTGAGCAGCAATACTCTTCAGAATTGTCAAGGCCTATTGAAGTGAAATATGCTTCCCACATCAGGAACATGGCACTGTGATTTCAGCAGGGCTAGAAAAGCAGGAGGATTTTTTTTATTTTTTTCAAACAGGAATAGTGAGAGGAGAGTTTTTAGAATAGTTAATACCAGGGTAGCTCATTACTTGTAATATTGGTGGGTAAAAGAAGCTGGATTTAACCATAATGTTTCAACAAGGCTCAAACCACTTTTTCAAAGCTACAGTAAAATTCAAGATTTCTCACTTCTCTGTTAAAATTAACTCAACAAGTGGGTTTTTCCTCAATCATAGATCTCAAAACCAAGGGAACAGGATCTAGGAATAGATCTGTAGGAACAGATCTATAGGAATGGTAGGAGACCTGCGTTTACCTGGTGCCTCCTGCAGTGCTGCGTCCATCAGCCCTCGAGCAGCTCTGGACTCCACAGCTTCTTTTATGCAGCATACAAGGGGCTTACTAGGGATAAAAACTGCTTTATTTAGTTTTCTTCATTTAAACCCAACGTAGAGGGACTAATCTGGAAGAGCTGAACCAGTTTAGCTGTTCTGGACTCGTTCTGCAAATAAGCTGGGCTCAGGAAAGCGGGGTCGCACACCTGGTGAGGGCCTGCAGGAGCCCTGCTCCATCCTGGAATTGCAGATTATCAGCGGGCACAAGGGTCCCCAGGGTCTCAGGGAGGTTGGTGGCGCTGTCTTTAAGTCAGATTTCCCTTGCACAAAGATTTTTTTCAGCTCCTTCCTGCTCACACCTCCTTGCCATCACAGGCAGTGCTTCCCCCTCACACTGCAGTCAGAAATGCATTATTTGTATTTGCCAGCAACCAAGAACTGGCTGACAAAAAAAAAACAAAAAAAAAAACCAG
The DNA here is from genome assembly GCA_013401095.1 of Passerina amoena. Lineage (NCBI taxonomy): Eukaryota > Metazoa > Chordata > Aves > Passeriformes > Cardinalidae > Passerina > Passerina amoena. The sequence goes on from WBNP01001944.1 coordinate 79,145, forward strand.
ACAAGTCTGGTTATCCCTGCTTTTCTGCTCCTATCACCACTCACTCCCAGGCCTTTTACAGCCCACAGCTCATTTTCTGAGAGCCCCCAGCTCACACTGCAGTCCAGATTTTAAGCGTTTCACGATTCAGTCAAACACAGATAAAGTTCCTCCTGTGTGCAAGCAGGATTAAGAAAACACTAAAATACACGTCCAGGTTTCAAATCCTGGCTGTTCCCATTAAATGGGTTTCTCCAGAAGAGAATGAGCTACAGGTGGGATTGTCCAGGGCTGAGCACAGCTTCAGCAGCTCCCACTGCTGCCTCCCCCAGCTGGACGTGCAACACCTCTGCCAGTTAATTAATTATTCTTGACATTTAATTAATAGATAAATTTTTCAAGAGAAAAATACCTGGATGTTATAATCTGGGAAAAATTTCTACATCAGCTGTGCCAAATGAAAGTACTAGTTATTTTAAATAATATTATTATACTTTATTACACTTAAAAAATGAAATTTTAGGGGTATTAAACTAACTGCTGTTTAAAAATAAAGCAAATGTTGTAAACACTATGACCTGCATTTCAATTGACCAAATTTCAACGTGCAGATGTTAACTTTACACTAATAAAATACCACCTAACTCCATTATTTCATCAGCTGCCCACTACCTTCACTCAATCAAGAAGACAGAGAATCCATAAGACTTCTGATCTCCTGCCACTTCCCCTCACTCTGTACTAAGTCTTTTCTTTGCATTAGACAGCAAACTAAAAAAAAATAAATCAATATAAATAAATTTCAGTTGACTGTAGTCAAAGCTCAAAGGTTTTTCCCCCCCTTCCCACTCTTGTTACCCCAGCAGTGCTCTCCTGGGTACACTTCTGTTTAAAAGGCCATCAGCTCTGATCTGGTTTTCATCTGTCTCAGTGGACCAAGAACTGTGCGGCTTTTTGAGCTCTGAATCAGGAAAGTACTTCTCAGCTTATGCAAACCTGCAGCCTTTACCTCATCCTTTCCTGGTCTAGGCACATTACAAGGTATCACTGCTAATTATTTAAGTTTTTCCTGCAATTCATTTTCCTACACCACATCCTACCAAATGTGGACCATCAAATCTCCACTGAAAAGTTTGGACTACAATTCTCTACAGCTTCACTAAATCAAAGGTAGAGATGTTGGCACAGGAGGGAACTACAGCTCTTCGAATTTCATTTTTCTGCATTCCAGTTGTTTTTCAATGGGATAATCACTGACTGAACTATCCCTGATTTGGTTGAGAGAGGGAAACTCCAGCTGCAGAGCTGCAAAACCAACCAACCAACCAAAAATACCTGAAACAAGAACTGCTGTCACTGTGGATATATTTTAAAGACAGCAGCAACAGAGCACCAAGGCAAGTCCATTTCCAGAGCCAGTTCCTGTGGCACATTCAGTTCTGAAGAACCAAAACATTAAGTTCCTAAGCTTCTCCAAACCAAAGTTAATTTCACAGTATCATGCCATTTAACCCATCTTGACATCACCCATGCACAACAGGAGCTTAAGCAAGGCTTGCATCACACAGGTCCCTTGAAAGAGTCATTTTTCATCACTTGTACTACAGTAGTGTTCAACTTCCATGTGTGCATGAACCCCAGGGGACTCTAATCCACTGTTCCCTGGTTTCCCAACATGAACTGGTAGATTATGGATCTGGCAGCACAGTAAGACAGACCTAGCTCCAAGCTGAGCACCAAGAAGGATTAAAAATTACTTTATACATGAACAAACTTTCCATTTTCCCTGATTTTCTAATAAACCAAGACCAGGCTTATAATTCTTTCTCAAGTCATCCAAAGTCAGGAGGGATGCTCACCTCCAGCCCCAGTCACTCCTCATCACTGATCCCTGCAGGTTTGCTGGCTGCTCAGACTCCTCACACCACTGTGAATACACAAAAAAATCTCATTTGCAGACTGCAGTTAATCTGTGTCTTCTGGTATCAAAGTAAATGCTGATGATCACTTCCACACATATAAAACCACTGGCTTACGTCACTTGTAAGACTCAGCCTCTTCCAGGAAGAACAGTAAAAAGATTGAATCTATTTGCAGAAACCTCCCGTTGCTGTATCACAACAACATTAAGATGTTCTTGTGGTATTGCAATGGGAAAATTCCCACAAGAACATAAACATAAACAACATCAAAGACAGCAAAGCTAGCTCAGAAAAAACAAACAACCAAAACCACCGCCCCTGCACAAGTGGTTGGAAGCATTTGTGGGTGGAAACTTCAGAAGCATTATAGAAAAGTGACAAGAAAATATGGCACTGCTCCTTAGCTACGCTGACGTGATCTTCAGGAATTTAAAGAACAACTAGTTTAGGTAGGTCCATACTTCACATCCAGCTCAAGGGTTTGCAGGGTGTGCAGCCAGCTGGGTGCATGCCCGGATTTCTGGACAAGACCCCAACTTAGATGACCAACGCTGGAGCTGAGTGAGTGACAGAGCCACAGGAGTCACCACCAGAGCCTGCCACCACCCCACAGCAGCTCCAACCCTCCAAAATCCAGTGGTTTAACTTCCCTCACACAAGCTGCAGATCAGCTAGACAGCCCCTACCTGTTCTATCCATTGAGGTGACATCCACAAAACCCACTCTGGAAAAACCCCAGCGCCACTGGCAGCGCGCAGATCCTGCACTCCCAGCAGCACCTCCCACTGCTTTATTCCAGAAAACAGCCCAGCCGCCAGCAGCGCTTCCATCCATCCCCTGCTGGGCAAGGCAGCAAGAGGCAGAAGCAGCAGGAGCAGGGATCTTTGGGAGCCCTGGAAGAGCCAGCCTGGCAGGACAGAGCTCAGAGCACCTTTCACTGCAGCCCCAGCACCAAGTCAGCAGCGTTTTGGCAAGAGTTAAACACCTTCACCAATCATTCCCCTCAAATGCTTTCACAAATGCATTTGCCAGATTACTGTGGGAAGTTTCTTGCATGATAAACAACTTTCTGGAACAATTCCACATGGGTAGTAACACACTTTCAGTGCTTACAAGTTCAGTATTTCCATTCCTGATTTTAGTATTTCGTTCATAATTTCCCGTATACATTTAAAAAACACATCACTGAACAAGCCTGGCATGCAGCTTAAGCTGGAGTTCAAGTTTTTCTTGCAAAATACAGCAGTCAATACTTTGGAGAATTTCTTGTTCCGCATAAGATCTTGGTTTGGATTTTTGCACTCCGTAGAAATACTGACATTCTTTCCCCCCATGTAAAACACAACAAAAATTAGTATTGATTCTGTGCGTATGTCAGTGGCACCAATAAGGTAAACCTAACTAACCAGTTCCCACCCAAGGCTATCCCTGGATCATTCCCCATCAGGAGCGGGCGGATCTCCCTCCGACGCACCCGACAAAATGGTGCTTGGATTTGGGTTAACCACAGCAGGCACCCCGCCGGACTGCCAGCAAGGTGACACACCACGGTGCTGGGGACACCAGCAGCTCGCACCCAGCCAGCTATGAGCCGTGAAGTTGCAAGAGAAGGCAGATGAGCGATCAGAGAAGGAGCAGCAGAGCCGGGCAGTGCTGCAGGGGCTGCCGCGGGGAGCGGAGGCAGCGGCTGTGCCGAGCCACGGCTGAAACTTGGGGCCGGCTCGGTGTGCTCTGCCCGGCCGACAGCAAAGTTCCGCCGTGGCCACGACCCGGTCAAACCCGAACGGCCGCGGGGGACGTGTAGAAAGAGCGAAATTCTCATTCGAGAGGGAAAGGAAAGAGCTTTTCAGCGAGCGTTCACTGGCGCGGTGCGGGGGCTGTTTCAGACCAGCACCGCCACCAGAGCTGGGGGCGAGCTCCCGTAAGCGCCTTCTCGCATTCGAGACAATTAGCACTAAATTAAAAGCAAAGCCAGAGCCTCCCAGATTTAGAACTTGAGCAACTCCAGACTCAGAACAATTTTACAGGAGAAAAAGCCCAAACCCCGTGCAAACGCTCAGACCGCCGGCAGCCTCCCGCTCCAGCGCCGCCGGACCCGGAGCGCATCCCCAGCCCCGGGGGAGCCACGGGCGCCTGGCGGAGCCCTGACCCCGCGACAGGCGGACTGGGGGGACAGCAGCTCCCTGCAGGTAGGCGAGAAGCCTCGCAATGCCACCAGCCGGGATCACCCAGGCGGGCAGCGGCACGTACGGAGCGCCCGTGCCCGGCGCTGCATCCCCCGAGCCCGGCAGGGACGCGCCCGGAGCGGTGTCCGCGTCCCCGGTGCCGCTGCCCCGCTCCATCCCCCCGAGGGGATGCGGGGGGCTCTGCGCTCCCCTCAGCCGCTGCCCAACTTTGTTCCCCGAAGTTGCCCACCTGCAGCCGAGCCGTTCCGGCCGCCGCAGCGCCGTCCTTCCCCGCGGAGCCAGCTCCGTAATCCTGCGGCTCCCGCGGCTCCAGCCGCCTCTTCTGGAGCGGCGCTGGCCGCGCTCCCGGCGGCGGGGCGGGCCCGGCGCGATCTCCCGCCCACCGCTCCTCACGGCTCCTCAGCTCACCGCCCCGGGGCCGTACAGCCCAGCACGGCACAGCCCAACCCGGTACAGCCCAGCCCGGCCTCTCCGGACGCAGCCGGGCCCGCCGGCGCCGGGGATGCTCCGCTGGCGGCGGCCGCGGTTCCCCCGGGAGCCCCGCTGGACCCACCCGCTCAGGGGGGATGCGCTGCCGGGGAAAGTTGAGGCGTTATGGCTTAAATGAAAACTGCATCTCGTTTCTGGGCTGGAAGCCCAGGGATAGAGTCAGGTTCACGTAGGTCGCTGTGCAGGAGCCGGATGGAGGTTTTATTGGATCTGGCTCCGGCTGATCGCAGCATTAGAGCTGTGTGGTGTAATTAAGGCTGAGCAGAATTCCTTTAAGTTCCTTTTTTTTTTTTTTTTCCTTAGCAGGTAGTATTAAAATTTCCTGAACCCTGTATTATCTTTCAACATCCCAAAGCACACTGAAGTGTGTGTTATAATAAAGTGTGTGTTATAATAAAGTGTGCATTAGCTCCCTGTGCCTCAATTGAAGTCAAATTTTACCAGAGATGACTTTGTCTTCAGAGCCACAGTGGAGTGTTGATGTAAGAGAGTCGATCATAGCACCACAGAACGGTTTGGGTGGAAATGGATGTTAAAGCCCCTCCAGTGCCACCTCTGCCATGGCAGGGACACCTCCCACTGTCCCAGGTGCTCCCAGCCCCAATGTCCAGCCTGGCCTTGGGCACTGCCAGGGATCCAGGGGCAGCCCCAGCTGCTCTGGGCACCTGTGCCAGGGCCTGCCCACCCTGACAGGGAACAATTCCTGCCCAATATCCCATCCATCCCTGCCGTCTGGCAGTGTGAAGCCATTCCCTGTATCCCATCACTCCATTCCCTGGTCAATTGTCTCTCTCCATGTTTCCTGCAGCCCCCTCAGGCCCTGCAAGGCCACCCTGAGCTCAGCCCAAAGCTTCTCCTGTGCAGGTGAGCAATGCCAGCTGTGCCAGCCTTTCCTCCCAGCAGAGCTGCTCCATCCCTGGGATCATCCTGGAGCCTCCTCTGGGCTCTCTGAGCAGCTCCAGCTCCTCCCTGTGCTGGGATCTTCCCAGAAGGGAGAAAAGACTTAATGGCTGTCATTTTGTGCACAGAGGAATCCTGGACAGGGTGGTGATGCTCTGCTGTCATGACATAAGGAGGAAGGATGTGAAGAAAACAATTCACTTTTTCAGCAAATAAGATTTAAGTCACTGCCACCTCCGTTTCCCTTCCTGTCCAGTTGTGTCATGAATTATTGAAATGTGCTGGCTGAGAAACAATGACATCTCCTCTGGGGAAAGTAGAGACTTGACACAGCATCTGTTGACCCAGCCTTGGTGCAGGAGCCCTGACCTGAAGAGATGTCCTTACTTTTCCATGCATGTGCAGCTTTGTAATTAAGAAATGTCCAGCACAGAAGTGTAGCCACTTCTGTAATGAAATGTGGCACTGGTCTGAGGAAGGGATGTCAAAAAATAAATTATCTCAGGAAAACAAGATGCATTTTTAATTGGCAGAGTGTGATCAAATAGGACTCATAGAGATGATAGAATTACAGGGATTTAATGAGCTGCCCTGAGCTGAGCACAGAGGTTTGTAGCAGCAAGGTCCAGCTCAGCCCTGGCATGGAGCAGGAGGTGCTCCCAGCCTGTTTGGGCTGCTGTAGCACAGTCTGATCACTCCACCTCATCTCTGAAACTCCCCTTTGGGCTTTTCCCTGGAAGGTAATCCTAACTCCAGTTACTATTGCACTAATCCTCAGCTAGGACTGGGCTCAGCCTTAGTTCCCCACAAGCTGCAGCTCAGGCAGAAGGTGCCGGCTGTGAGCTGCTCTGTGGGGCAGTGGCTGAGCAGGGGCAGGAGCCAGCCCCAGATGCAGATTACTCAGAGCTGTGCTGCTCACGTCCTCACAGCACCCCAGTCTTATGAGAGCTGACAAGGTCAGGGACCTGTGGCACAGCTCTCCTCATGGAAATAGCAGCTTTAGCTGTGAAGGCCAGCGTGAGAAGGATAGCCTGTATTTTTATGCTTGACCAACCACAGAGGCTGTTCAAAGTTTAAAAATGCATCCTGCAGCTTGCCTTGCCTGGTGTCCTTTGTCACCTCCAGCCCAGCACCATTTTGGACTCCTTTGGCCAACTAATATATTTTTTTCAATTTCAGTTAAGTCAAGAACTTCAAATTCCTATCATAGGTATCAAGTTCGGCCACATAAAAGATACTTTTATTTTAAGTTTGTCAGAGAGGCACTTTATGAGATTGTGAGGTTGAAAAGATGACTCTAATCTTTAGGATGACAAGTTAAAAAGGACAAAACCCACTCTTCCCCTCACTTATTTTCCAGCGACCCAGGCATGCAGAAATAGTGGGTTTGTAAGTGCTTTTCCTGTATTCATTTCAGAAAACACAGCAAAGGAGCAGTATCACCATATACTTACTGAAGGGAAGCAATTTGCAGACAGTGAATTCTCTCAGGTTACCTGGAATGTTTTCACACAGCCCCTGAGCCTGTGCTGCCCTTCTGCCATCTGGGGCTTCTGAACCCACTGCAATATTCACCTTCAACAATAACAACTGAATTACCAGTCTCATGCTCCTGCCAGCTAATGATTTTTTTTTTTTTCATTTCCACTTGTCATTCAGACATCACTGTCAACAGCTCTCTGAAATTACATGTGAAGAACTGCAATGCTCCTACTCTAGTGTTGTCTAATTAAGGCTTCCTAAGAATCAAAGTGGGAAAAAAACCCTGCACAGGTGTAAGCAGGTACATGGAGATCATATTTAAACTTCCCAATTAATCATTTGTTTTGAAGACCTGGTTTAACCCTGTCCATCCTGATGGCAGCTGTAGACCTAAAATATCAACTGACTCTTGCTCCTATTGACTACAGCCTCTGACTGTTCTCTGCTTTAGTTGCTTTGTCCTTTTCCCATGTTCATCTTTTCACCACATGGATTGCCCACATAACTTTTCTGTCCTGCTTTGACAAATCTTGTTTTTTCAAATTTGAGATGGAAATTTAGCCATCAGTAACAAGCAGACTCAGATACACCATAAATTCCTCCAGAAAAAAAAAAAAAAAAGTGTTTTTCTCCCAGCTGCTTTAGTTTTTGAAGAGTTTCTCTTACCACTGGCAGAAACACCAAGGATCTCACCTCGAGCTTAAGCAGAACTTGGTTTGTACAACGTCTCTAGGACATTGCCAAAGTGGGATTTGGCCAGTGGGGCTCAATGAAAGACCTTAAGTCTGATCTTACCACTGACAATCACCATCAGTTTCAATTAACTGGAACAGCCTAGAAAGCAGAATATTAAAAATACATTTAAAACCTGTTGAACATTTAGTTTTTAGTCCTTCTAGGTATAAAGGTTAGAGCAGCCCACCTCTTCCAATCACACTTTCAGGCATTATATGTCAATGGCAAAAATATATGGACAAAGTATAAGATCCTTTAGATGCAGTTAAATGAGTAGAAAATCAACTCTTTCCAGTAATACTTATGGGATTGTTATTTACAGAGAACTGCTTAATGTCAATTTAATCTTCCTAATTTTTAAGTGACACATCCCTCCTTAAGCTGACACTGATACCAACTAATCTGAGGCCTTGATGTGCAGGCACAGTTAAGGGATTGTGCATTTCTCTCAAGATTGAGGTCAGCTGTAACAACTGGTTTTGGGGTTTTTTGGAATATCTGTATCACAAGCCCAGGGGAGATTCCTTGGGGTGGTGGTGCCACAGGAGAAGCAGAATTCACTCCCTTGCCTGATCCATGGTCACCAACATCAGCCGTGCTCCTCGTGCCCATGGCCACCTGGATTTTGGACAATCCTGCTCTCCACAGGCCTGGGAGGTGTTACCTTAAAATAACTGTTCTCAGAAGCAGCCAGCACAGCTCTGGTCCAATTTCACTGAATTCAATGGTAACACTTCTTTTGGCATCGAACCCAATTGATTAAATCACCAAGCATCTTAAAATTCCCATTTCAGTGCCTCCATGAGCTGCTGCTCGTGCTAATAAATGGAGAGTGCAACTGGTGTTGGGAGCAGCAGGAGGGAAGGGCCGGAAGGGGAGGCTTAATGAGTGGCCCTGGCTGTATGAAGGAAATTAATTCTGTGGCTGGATTAAAGAGCAGCACTGGAAGCCTCACTTTGCCCTGGCAGAATCTGCATTTCAGGGTTTACACCTCTGTAATCACCCCAGTGGTGTTCTGGGGATGCAAATGTCCTTAATGCAGGCAGGACCTGCAGCAGGCCGCAGTGACTATTCCAAAAGCCATCAAAGAAAGTGGATTATGTGCAATTGTGCTGGAGAGCATCTCCCAGAAAGAAAATGATAATAGGAAGGTTAAGTGCCCAGCAAGTGCAAACTGATATACAATATCTTGAAATCGCAGAGAAAGAAAATTAAAATGGGGAAATGATTTCACATATAGGTAGATGGAGGCATAAAAGCAATCTGTGAACTCTGGGAGGGAGAGCAATGAGAGTGGTGCTGTCAGATGTGCAGCCTCTTGCCCATTAGAAAGAAGTGATTGAAGGCTAATTCCAATAAACGGGCAATTTTAGTTTTGTCATTATTTCAGGCTTGGTTTTTTGACTCTGCTTTTGTGTGTCGTTGAAATATTTGTGTATTAATAGCTCCTGATTTTAATAGCATTACAGTAATTTGAACATCTGCAGCTACCAGGCATTAAAATACCATCACTCCCCTGTATTTCAAGTTATTTTTGCAGTACTTCTGCCTGATTTTGTCACACCCATTAAAATGCAAGGGATCAGTTCTTATCATTACCCATTAACTGGCAACCTTGAGCTGAAGTGTTCAGCAGGAACCAGGCTGATGCCTGGAGGCCTGGCCAGCAATTCAGTGGAAGGCAAAGACATTTTGTGGCTGTCCTGGAAGCTGAGTGATGGGCTGTGTAACTTTCCTAATCAAATCCAATTAAACACAAAATCGTATTCCCACCACCCCTGCCATCCTTTGTTCCAACAAATTGCCTGATGTACTATTCAAGTTTGCTAAATGTGGAACATTGTATTAATGAGAGGTTTTAATTCCACCAAAAGCTCAGCTTAGTTTATTAAAGAAATGAGATATTTTGTTTAGAGTTCTGAGGAGCTCTCACAGGGCAGGAGGCTCTGTCTGGAGGAGAAATGACTCCTCTCCTTGGCTCAGAGTGACTTTTGAGGAGGGGAACCCACAGAAGGTAAATGAATCCAAACAATGACTCTGAATTTGCTGTTCAGAGGGTGAAGACAGAAACCAAAACACAGAAAGCCGTTTCCAGTGAAATGTAGTTAGGAAATACTTGCCCAGCAAAGAAATACTCCTGAAAAGTGCTCTGAAATGTGATCACTGGCACTGTGAGGAGAGGAGGAAACAGCAGCTCCTCCTCCTTCTCTTCTCAGCCTCACAGGGATTTTTCATTCTACTCCAAAGAGCTTAACTCATATTTTTAAAGTGATTTCTGTAATGGGACAATATTTGCTTGCAAATGTGATGTAGGATTTTAGTTTTTTCCAAAGCTTTCCCTCCTAGCTGGGGAATTCATGGCAGCCAAACACCAGGAACTGTCTTCACCCCTTCAGCCATTTCTTACACAGCACCGTCCATGCAGCCAAGGAGTAATTCTGTAGAGCTTTAAAAATCATCTGACACTTCAAATGTTAATATAGTAAAGTAGGTTCAGGCTTCAGCATTATGCAGTTTCATTCATGAGTTAGCTCAGGCATCCCAAACATGTCTGAGGGAAAGAGAAGGTAAATGCATTTCATCCTTTGCCAGCAGGATCAGATGCAGCCAGATAAAACAAGGAGCATAAATAACAGTGACCTGGAAAGAAACAAAATGAAAACCAGCCTACCTGAGAGATAAATAAGGCAAAAAAGGACCCCAGGAGCTTGGATTTGGTGAAGTATTTCAAGCACTATTTACATTTGTCTCCATGAAAACACACGCCTTAATGCCTGTCCAGGTTAAGAATACTTCCCAAATCAAATATTAATAATTTTGAGATCTATAAATACCCTGATGGGAAAGCTCTGCATCAGTAATGAATACAAATGACCCTGTGCAAATGTCTTTGAGCAGGAAAAATAAGGAAAACAGCATGTCAGTGACCTCCAGCCAGAATGTTCCTGCAGCTCAGAGTGAGGGCACTTGTGAACACAAGCAGACTTTAAAATACTTGGAGAATGTTAAAATAAAAGGAAGATTCTAAGAGAATTCAAGTTGATAATATATTATTTTTCCCAGTTCCTGCTGTTGCTGATTCTTGTGCCCCTCTCCCAAACACCAATTCTGTCTGTGGCTGGCAATTTTCCACATTCTTCAATAATTCTGTCAAACTTTCCTTGACAGCAGAGTGCTGGCTGGCTGGAAGATAACATCTCTAATTTCAGCATTAGAATCAATCCAATATCAGATTTTCTACTCACTGAAACCCTGCTCAGAGCTGGCTCCAAAACTTTAGAGATGTTGGCCAGAAAGTGGAAGAAAACAAGTTTCTGTTTTTCTCTGTGTTTTATTAAACTTTGTCCCACTGGATGCTCTTGCTGTTAATTAATTTTTCCTTTACAATTCCAGGTAAGCTATTAATCTATTGACTTGAGGATTTTTCAAAGCCTTTCCAGAAATAAACTCTGGGATGAAAGGATCCTAAGCTATGCATGAAAAGTAGAACTGCTGTTTTGTCGTTTTCAAGCCCATGGTTTATCCCAAGCCTCTCTAATTCCCTTTACATGGATGTCAGGTGGAATAATACAATGAAAAATTACCCCAAGATTTTGTTTCCCATTGCAGAGGTGATTTGTACAGAAAGTTCACCAAGTTTTTTATATAAAAGTTGATTAAAAAGTCACAAACATTCCAACTCCTGTTATTTAAAAGCAGCAAATTAATGGGGTTTGGGTTTAAATTAATACTGGTTTTATTCTAGTCATGCAATTCCATCTCATTATCTTTCGTTCCCTTAATCCCATTGCCCAAAAATTTGCTTTCTGACAGTGAACTCAACAGAAACACTCAAACACTTGCAGCTGTGGAATGCAAAATCATTTAAATAATATTCTTTTAGCTATTAGCAGCTCCTGGATAATACAGGAAAATGCCACAAAATTTTCATTATTGGAAATAGATGGGGTTTTTTTCCAACGAATTTTTAAATTGCCTCTATTATGTCCCACTGTGTGTGAAATAAATGTGATTTAAACAGTTGTGCCCTCTACTGGCATAAAGAAAGTCATGAAAAAAGAGAAAGAAGTCCCTTGATTCCAGATATTGTACCAAAACACAGTGCTCAAATCGACTTTTTGTTGTTCCTTGGGGTTTTTTAAATTATGTTTTAGTCACATTTGAAGACTGGATTATTTTCATCATTAAATCTTAGCACATTAAATGCTTACAGATATTATTTTTAAAATAAAAAATCTGTTTATACTGTTGAGAGATTATAAAAAGGCTTTGCCAGAGAAGAATATGATGGTGGGGAGGTTGTTTTTACACCGTTAAAATAACTTCATTTTTATGAGACTTTGAAGAGCTGTGCTGTCAGAGACCATGAGAACAAAGCTGTGTGACAAAGTCCTTCATGAAGTTCAGAGAAGCTTTGGAGCATTCATTTTAAAGAAAATCTGGAGCATTCATTTTAAAGGAAATCTGTAGGATTTGATGCATATTGTGAATTTGAATATAGAATTTCATGTGGTAGAGAACAATCAAACCTCACCCTCTGCTGAAACCCTTCTAATCAACCCTTCACCTCCCATTTAAAAGAAAACTTGATTTTCTGTCCTATCCACCACTGCTGCAGTTGTCAACTGGCATTAAAATGGAATAATGAAGGAACAAAACCATCCCCTTTGGTGAGGAACTCACATGCTGCAACTTCCCAGCATGGGCAGGATTAGTCAGGGATGCTAATTGCAATCCTAATTGACAGATTTATGCCATCATATGGAAGCCATTCAGCACAGTGGCAATAATGTTCATATCTGAAGGAGCTGTGGGGAGCAGCCCCACACTGGGAGCCAGCTCCACACTTTTATCCAGCCTGCAGGAACACATCAGATCCCTCATTTTTCACCTTCTGTAAAATGTAGTTGCACACTGCAGATTAAATGGATACCAGACCACTCAGATCACAGAAGAAAAAAAAATAATTACATCCCAGAAAGCTTAATAGTCAGCAGATGAAGGGGCCAGTGTACTCTTGCCCCTTTCTTTGGCTCCAGCATTGTCCCTCTGCAGTGGAAAGAGTTTGTTTACCAGCAGAATCCAAATCATTAATCACAGAGTTAAGTTATAATGTCCGCTCTAAGTGGCTTTATTCATAAGGACCTGTATCAGGGGATGAGGTGGGTACAAACAGCACAGGGTCAGCCTTCAGAAATCTCAGGCTGCTATTAAGGGCTTCATTGCCAGAGAAAATGACACTGCCCAAATGAGCTGTAATCACCCAGGAAAGCAGAGGATGCACTTGTGCTTACAGCACAGTTCTTTCTGCCAACTTCTCCGTGCTGAACTGTGTCACAGTAGGAGTAAATATTAGTGTCTCAGGTATCACTGTTGCTTTGAACTGCTGTGTGTTTCAAACATATTTAGCTTTATAGCAGAACCTTTTTCTGGACAAAAAAAAATCCCTTAATATTCTAAGTTAGGAATCTACTGTGTGTCTTTGGTGAATCAGTGGAAAGCATTTTTTTTTTTAATGTATCACAGGAGTATCTCAGAGAAGAAAACCAATTCTGCTGCCATGATCATCTCCACCCCTGAGCCTGGTAACCAAACTCTCCACCTCCAGGCAGTGTTGCAGACAAGTTCATTCCTTGCTCCTGCAAAGAGCTGCATGGGGCTTTGCTAAGTGGACTCCAACTTATTAATTGGTCACAACAATTAGCCAGAGTGCCCAGGGCTTGATGGCCCTTCATGTCGTTCAATCAGGATCTTATGGATATTCATTCCACTTTATCCACACACCAGAGCTGCTGCCCCTTTCCTCTGCCCAGCTCCTCATCTCTGGCACAATCCCAGCCCTCTGTGAAGTGATAGTGGAAAGATTTTCCCTTCCTTTCACGTTTTATTGAAGTCAGGCATTTTCTGTGGCTATAACTCCCATGGTGGGAATGCAGGCAAAGGACATCTGAGAGGGCAGTGCTAAAGTGGCCTGGCCCTGGGAGGGAGAGAGGGATTGAGCTGGATCTTTCCCTGAAATTCCCTGGTGTAATAAATGAACCACAGTGTTTTGCTCCCCTGACTTCACCACAGGAGCATCAAGACTCAGAGAGAGCAGGCTCACCCCACAGAGCCATCTGAAAAGGGATTTTTCTGTTTCCCTCATATCATATCTGTGATTTGAGCTCACCCTGAGGTGAGGCTGCAGCTGAACCAGCCCCAGTCCCACTCCCGTGGTCAGTGAGGCAGTGCTGGGCCGTGGCTGCTGCTGGGACAAACCCCTCAAGGCAGCTCAGATAAGCCCAAACCTGCAGGCAGCCAGAGATCCCACATTCTGTGCCCACCCAGCCCTCAGTGGTGACTGTGGAAAGCTGTGCTGTGATCACCTGAGCAGCTTGAGCTTCGAGGCTCCCGGGGGAACACCTGGGGATGGCAAATCCTGGGATGTGTCACAGCATCTTCGGGCACAGTGTCACCTGTGACTGGTAAAACTTGATCTCTAAGGGCTTAATTCAGCTGCTCACCTCTCTGCAGCTTGCTTTCTCTTTTTCTGGCCCCTGGTTTACAATTCTTTCCCTTTCTGCTGCTGCGATTTTGCTGTTCTGGGAACTTTGCAGAAGAGAAAAACAAACAGATCAGTGTTTGATGTTGCACTTTCTGTTTAGAAGTTTGTTTTCCTTTCTTCTTCCATTGCATCAATATTAACATCTTGATTCATAAGTTAAATAAATAAAGGCTATAAATACATTCTTTCTATTTTGTTTTTTAAATTGTGAAAGCTCAAAGTTACAGTTCCCACAGCAACTGCACAATGTGCACATACATTAAAGGCAGGGATATTGCCACCCAAGGCAGCAATCAAATATGCATGAGGGACTTATTTACACGTGAGGACCCTGCAAGTTTGAAATCCCAGAATCAAGAAGCACCTTGGATCTCTCCCTGATGCTCTGTTGGGAAGAAAAATCCAAACATGTTGGTCCTTGTGGGCACAGGAGAACTCAAACTTGCCCTGTGCAGAAGTGCTTATGGAGAATGGGATGGTGGTGCCTTTACCAGAGCTAAAGATGCTGTGGATAAAGTAATTACTGTAATTAGCTGAAACCCACAGCCAGAAGGTGTCATAACAACCAAAGCATTACGAACAGAAATCATTGTTCACAGTCCTGACGATCCTTAAATGCTGTGCAAGAATTTCTCCCGGTTTGATTGAGCAGGAGTGAAGAGTGCTCTGTGTGTTGGAGAAGTCCATGCTGTCCAAATGCTCTATCTTTTGCCATCCATTAGTTGATTTAATCGCGGTTTTGGGTCTTCCACCAACTACTGCTTAATCAAAATTTATTTTTTAAGGTCATGAATTCAGCATTTCAGCCCCATACTCTTGCTCAATACTGGGATTCAGTTTGCAACTGATGATGTTCTCTGGGCCTTGCCATTTTAAACCCAGGTTTTCCAACAGTGCAGGCAGTGCTGGCATTGCACCCCAAGGCAGGAATTTGGGCATCTCCCTCAGCAAGTGCAGTGTTGCTTGGCAATCCAACATGTGCCCCCTGCTAATGAGGAGCAGCCCAGAGAGCCCAGTTCTCTGAGAGGTGCCCTGAGAGGAGAGAGAATTCAGATTTCAAAATGTAGCACTATAGATTTTCTTCTTTCCCATGGTTTCTATCTTCTTTTCCTGTTTCCTATCACAAATAGTAGAGGCTGTAGGCCTCAGATTTCTGTGATAAAAAGAGAAGCAGCATCTCATCAAGTGACTGAATTCTTGGTGCCATTAATGTCTTACAATCCAGTAATTAAAAAGAACTGCAGGATTCTGGAATTTGAAGGGAAGGGCCATTAGCATGTTTAACTATAAGCAGCTGGATATTTTAAAGGCAAAAATGGGTGAGTGTGATGAGTTTTTAGGCCTCTGCAGCCCATCTCAGCTGCTCTGGCAGCCAGAACACAAACCAGAGAGAGGATTTATGACCCAGAGGAGAGCCCTGTCCTCAAGTGTCACCTTGAACCTGCTCATACAGACAGGCCTCTGCATTATCATCCATATCCCTTGGATTCAGCACCAGCATGTGCCACGTTCTGGGAGGATACAGGAGCCTGGTGTCTGTTTCTGTAGAGAATGCATCAGATTTGTTTTGACAGAAATAAGAGTGATTAGCATAAATTTACCTTACCACAGGGACGGCATTTGAAAGCAGTTGTATCAAAGCACCATCATTTCTGTGGAGCAAGTTTGTGCTGCACTGTGAAAGATGCCTTTTAAAATGCTTTTATTTCTCTGGAAAGCAGCAGGATTTGCCAGGCAGATAATTTTTCAAAAATGTTCCAGGATTTCTTATGGATATTAATTTCTGTTTAAGCCTCTCCAAACTTTGGCAGGAAGACAAGTTTCATTTTTCTCTAACAATTCCTTTAGTTCTGCAGATGTTGTAGCCAGATTGGCAATAAATTTTGCTGGAACAGTTAACTCAACTTAGGGAAAGGTGCTGTTATTTAATAGTCTGTTTCTGTCTCACCTTTTGAACCTTAATTTATAGGTGGTGTCTTTTATAGCTACCATTCCATATAAGTCTGCAAAACTTATTAGATTATTATGTTCAATGCCAACGAGAATCTGATTGGTTTTCTAAATAAATATCTTCAGAAGCATGAGCATTAAACATGGTGTAAAGGGGAAAGTCCATTTTATGTCCCATTTCCAAATGGATACACGTGTTTCGATTACACCTCTCTAATTTCCACCAGTCTGTTTCTGTCTCCCCTTTATTGGCCTGATTAAAAGCTTACTGGAATGAGTGGGAAATCAAACCTCTCATTGACTTAAGTGGCTTTGAAGCAATTTTCAAATAGTTGCATGACATTTGTTCCTTTTTACACTCGAGAAAAGCTCTCTTTTCCTCCATTCTCCATTTTGCCCTGCCTAAAGATCAGGAATCTATCTTTGCTCTTTCATAACGTCAGACATCTGCACCAGTAACCATCCATGAAGTGCAACAGTTCACTCTCAGCTCAGAAAAAGACCTGACTGCCAAACATGTTTGATATTCCTGTGAAATGGAGTGTGGCCTTCACCCTGGGCAGCAGCCCAGCTCTGCAGGGTCACTTTTGGCTCTTTTGGGAGCACTGCACAGGAATTGCCTTTTTTTTTCTCTCCTCCCCCTACTCAGCAGAAAATCTAATCTGAGATTTTGGTCCTGTGTTCCACTGACTGTCAGAGGTTTGTGCATGACTTCTCAAAGCAGTCAAGGAAACCAAACCTGCTCCCAGTCAGTCCCAGTTCCCTGTACTGGGCTCTGCACCCTGACTGGGATGTGTTCAGGAGCACCACAGATCCCCAGAGCTCTGCCCTGGCTGTGCTGTTCCTGCCTGGCCCTGCAGGAACATTTCCTTGGCATTTCCACTGTGCTGGTGCCCAGCTGATGGAGTGATGGTATTTAAGCTGCCAGTTTTGGCAGCTGTTTTCTGTAATTCAGAGACAGGCTCTGAGTTTGGGGTTACAGGTGTTTGACCAACAGCAATTCAAGATGACAGGAGATGGCTGGAATTGTACCATAATGCCCATGACAACTGACATTTTCAAACAGACAGCAGAACCTCACCTGCAAAACGTGCTCAGCTTCAGTGCCTGGGTTCGCTGCAGCACCTGGACTTGCCGTGAGCTCAGGGAATTTTGTTTTGCTTCAGTACCTTGGGAAGTACAGAATCTATTCCAAACACAGAGAGCAGGAAAAGCAATCCCTTTGCATCCCAGACCAGTCTCTGCTGGCTGAGGAAATCCCTGGGGATTTTCCTGTCATGTGGAGGATGCAGAGTGAGGATCATGCTGGAGGTTACACACAACCCAACCGGGTGCTACAGCCTGGCTGACAACCCTATGAGACTGTCCCTGCCTCACTCCTTGCTTTCCTGGGTGGGTACTTCATTTGATCCAGCTGAGGAACTTTTTCTTCCCTTTCCTTCCCTCGGCCCTGGGCCAGCTCTGTGATCCCCAGGTGCTCTGCAGATGATTCCTCCATGACACACTGGCCATTACAGTCCAGCTTTATCTATTCTGAGCATCTCTTTTTGCTGCAGCGCTGCTCCTTCCTGCCAGGCTGTTGGACATCCCAGGTGACTGTACAGCCCCAGGGCACAGTGGTTGAAATTCAACCCAATTTTGCCTGAAGGTCAGGTGTATCCAATGCTCAGGATATTAAGTTTGTGAGCATTCTTGGGAAGAAGAGGTTAGGAGTGAATTTGGAGGTTTATATTCGGAGTTACCAGCAAAAGCTGATTCAAGGGGAAACAGCACACACCAATAAGTGTAAACAAACTCCATTTTCCCCTTGGAAATGAGGGGAAAAAAGAGCCTCTGTTCTGCTGCATCCCCATCAAACCTGACTTCTGAGGCTCAAAAGATAGCAGCTTCTACCTGAAATATTCCTTTGTTGCAGGGATTTAGGGAAGCTTCCATGCAGATTCTGCACTGGAGCCACTGTTCATCCTTGCAAATTTTGTAAAGTCCTTTTAGAAAAGCCAAGAGATGAACAGGCCAAGGTTTCTTCCGTGGGCAGATCGCTTTCTGTTGCACTGCAGTGAAATGGTTGGCACTCAGTTGGAGCTAAATTAATAAACTTCTTCCTGATGGCTTGAAGTTACAGCTGCTGTATTGTGGAGCAGGCAGATAATTGGAGTGGTCAGAGTTGTATCTGCCATGCTGGGAAATTGATGTAATAATTCTGGACCAGAAATAGTCTAAATAGAGAAGAAAGCGTAAGCATATGTATAATATATCTTCTAGAATTCTGCCAAGACCTCTAGTGAATTGGATTTGGAGTTAATAAACTGTTAAATAAAATGCCCATGACAAGAAAAAAAAAATTCATTAACTAGGCCTATTGACAGCTTCCCTGATAAGGTAAACAACAGTCTATAATCATTAACAGCTCGTGCAGAGATCTGCATGGGTTTGCTGATATGAGTTCTAATAGAGCCATTGAGAAGGAATTACAAACACAGGCAGAAAGGACAGCATTCTCATGTGTCACTTTTTATGGTGTTGATTTGTATTTTGATTCCTTTCACAGTGAAGGTTGCTTAGAGTTATAGCTGTCTGAGGGTCAACAAATTTCACAAGGAGCTGGTCCCCTCCATCGGCCTGAAACAATCCCAGAACCTTGAGCTCTGAAATTCATGACACCCACATGGAAAAGTATCATTTGCTGTGATTTATTCTGGCAGGTACATTATTGGGTGCATGTTAACCAGGACAGATGGCCGTGCACAGGGAGCACAAGGAGCTCCAAATCACACTTTTGGAAACTTTTCTCAGCATGGTGTATCAGGAGCAGAGAAGAGCAGAGCCTTTAGTGGGGTGAGGTGTCACCAGCCAACACGAATCCATCACTGCTGGCTGTCCCAGCAGAGCATGCCCAACGTGCTCTGCCAAACCTGCCAGGCTCTCTCTCCATTGGGTTCCTAAAGGCCTTAACAACATAATGAGTGCACAGAGAGCAGAAATACCAAATATTAATGTGGTGTCACTGCAGCCTCTTCTCTTTCACTGCTTTGCCCTGTGAGGCTGCTGTGTAATCTGGCAGCAACACAACCCTGTGCTCTACATTTCCTCTCAATGAAACATCCCTTGATGTCAAATTTGGTTTGCAGGCTTGCACTGGTGGAGCAATTCCTCTCAGCCAGGGGAGCAGCAGCAGTGGGAGGTTGTTGGCGTGTCTCCAGTACCATTGTTAACAATTATGACATGACTGTCAAACCTGATTATCAGCTTTTGAGGATCTCTGTGAGACCCTGTAAGTACAGCTGCTTGGCTTTTCCCTCAAACACTGCCCTTGGAAGGCAAGAGAAGAGGGAATGGGCTTGGCCTCTGGGTGCTTGCAGGAAGCCATGGCAATCAGGATTTTTGGGATCCTCTCTACCTGTGTTTATGTGGAAGTTTGAGAAGTTTATCTCCAAGAGCTTTGTTGTTCTTCAGAGCCCTCAGAGAGATATTTTGGCGAGTGGCCATAGCAGCAAGTCAAGGAAGGATGCTGCCCCAACTGAAATGTCTAAATTGGAAAGGAGAAGGTGTGGAAAAGGAGGAGAGGGTTGGAAAAGGGCCGTGCAGTGCTATGGTGACCTGCATTCCATGTTTGCACCTGGCTCTGTAAGCCAAGACCTCCCCTCTGCGTTCACCAAACTGAATCTGCCATCCCATCCATCACTTCCCATTGTGGCCAACTCTCACATTGCCCCAGTTGGTTCCTCTCAGGTGAAAATAAACTGGAAAATGTCCCCACAGGAGCACACCCAATGCACATCTTCAGGAAATTCATCCCAGGGGAGAAGACCAGCCCTGTTCTGCAGTTAAAAGCCCCAGGAATTGTAGAGCCAACACCCACTCCCCACAGCAGTGGATCTGCCCCATTAACTGGTGGTGACTGGGCCCCATCAGTACCTGTGTGCTTGGCATGGCACAGGACAGACCATCATGGTGAAAGAATAAGAAACCAGTGATCCCAGTGTTAAATGGTGAAGGGAAATCACCCATTATCTGTTGTTTTACCTAGTGAGGGATTTCTTGTCACATTTTACCCAAATGAAGCTCTGACAGGGAGTTCCAAAGGCTGCAAGGAAGGAGCATCTCAGGTACCTGCTGTGTGGGGAAGCAAATGTCTGCAGACATCCCTGGAAGATGGAGAATTATTATCCCATGCAGGTGTAAACTCTGCTTATTTGCTTTGCATCACCACCCCTAATCTGCCACGGGAGACGGAGGCTGGGGTTTTGAGCCGAGATGTTCAGCAGGCTCCTGTCTCACACCCTAATGGCACAAAAAATAACAGATATTACATTTCAAATGGTATTTCTTCAAGTCTTGAACATCCCTCTCCTGCTGGCCTTATCAAAACTCCCATTGTAATTGGCAAGTTTTCATTTCAGTGGGAATCTTGGGGGGGGATATTGGGGGGAGGTCATTGATTTCTCACAACTGATTCAATCTTTTTATATGCCTGACTGCCCTAAATCACTACAAGCAGGAAACTATTTTCAAAATTTCTCAAGAGCCCTGAATGTATTGATTGAGTCTAACTTTGACTTCAGACATTAAATTCTCTCTTTTCCTTGAGAAAAACAACCCCTAACCTTCTATAAGGCCACTTGGTTTTAGTTGTCTCTCTGTTCTTGCTCCATTTATTTATGCTCCTCTCAATGGCAGTCAGATTAAGCCTTTGACAGTTCGTTCAAAATTTCCTTATTATCGTTTTCCCATTTTCCAATGAAAGTTAATTTTATTCGAATTTTCTCCCATTGTGTTGGTTCAATTACTAGCCCCAAACAAACAGTTGTTGTATTTTGTGCTCAATAGCAGCATATTGCCTGTGTAGTCATGTTTATAATTATTTCTCCTAAATTCCACTATCTCCAATTAAACTGCAAGAACTTTGAAACTTAGAAGTTGGTTAATGGGGAAAAAACCCTTCACTGTTGGATAAATCTTTTTGCTAATATCCTCCCTTGCCTTTATAAATATACCCTGAGATTTAATGCAGTTAGCACGAAGATTAGTGATAACGTTTTACCTCATTTCCCCCAATCTATTACAGTGTGCAGCTCAATTAGAATTTTTAGAGGTGGTCCATCATGTTAAGGGCTTCCAGTTTGGGTTTTAAGTCATGCAAGAGCTCAGCATGCAGCGGGATCCTTGTGTCTGACCAACATGTGAAGACAGTAACTAACACTTTATAAGGAGTTCAGAGTTGTACACCAAAGCAGTTCAGGATTTGGAAAAAATACAAAAGCTGAAATCCCAAGGTGTCACTGCCACTCCAGGACAGTCCCGTATGTGACATCCCCGCGTGTCGCGGCCTGGCTGCCTCTGAGGCCTTGGTGGCATTTGAGCTGTGTCTCCTGTGACAGCCGCTCCCTCCTCAGCTCGGGGATGTCACTCCTGCTCCTGGGCACCGCTGACAGCTCATGATCAGAGCTGGGGATGCAATAAAGGTGTCCTGTGGATAATGGCACCGAGGGCAGCTGAAATCCAGGCAGCAATCACGGCATGGCCGGCCAGGCCCTCAGTGCAGGGATCTGTGAGGGAGGTTTCTCACCAGCTTTGCTCCAGCTTTGATAGGCCTTGAGCTCACACAGGAAAATTAAAGCTGTGAGATGTGATCTATAATCTAAAATTAGAGATGTGATAGCCACTTTTAAAGGACAGGTGTTTTAAACAGCTCCGTGGAACTCAGATGTTGAGCAGAAGTTCCTGAAGAAGAAGAAGGGAGAAGCAGAGCAATGATTTAGCTTTCTTCCTCTCTCCTGCATAATCACATTTGATTTTTGATTTTATTTTTGGATGAACATCATCTGAGCAATGAGATTTTTATACTGCCTGTCTTTTGGTTTCAGGTTCCTTTTCATGTGTTTGGTTTGATTGTTTTAAATAGGGTTGTTGGGCTGGGAGGTTTCAGCAGGAAGGAAGCAAACTATGAGGACTGCAGGATTGGTATTGCCCAGGGACTCTTGTCCAGGCTGGAAAGGGACATTTCACAAGGGCATAAAGTGATAGGACAAGTAGAAATGGTCTTAAGCTGAAGGTGAGAGGGTTTAGATGGGATATTAGGAAGAAATTTCTCCCTGTGAGGGTGGGCAGGCCCTGGCACAGGTGCCCAGAGCAGCTGGGGCTGCCCCTGGATCCCTGGCAATGCCCAAGGCCAGGTTGGACACTGGGGCTTGAAGCAGCCTGGAACAGTGGAAGTGTCCCTGCCCTGGTTGCACATTGCATCCCTTTGTCCTTAGATAAAGAGGAGCTGGAGAAGCCAGGGTGTATTTTATGGCATTGGGCAAATCTAAAACACTTCAAGCTCCTCCATACAGAAGCAAATTTTGGAGAGCATTCCCCCAGTCTGCCAATCTGTGCATCCAACTGTAGGCAGTGCTCAGGTGTAATCCCAAAGGCTTGCATGTGCCTTTACATGCAAATAAAAAAAGAAATGAGCACACACTGCAGTTTCCAGTGCTTGGATTATGGTTAGGCTTTAAGTACACACAGAAATCTTTGCAAAACCCTGGTCCCAGTGGGAAGCAGGCCTTGGGAGCACTGATACACAGTGACAGAACATCACTGAAAGGAGCTGCAGCCTCAGATCGTTCTGGTAACTTTGATGCAGCAACATAAAGTCTGTAAGAAACTGCACTTCATAAATACAGGCACTTCCACACACCCAAACTGTAATTCCCTATGAAAGTTAATCTTTTCTATTACTCTTATTCCATTTGTAAATGGAATGCTGCTTTGAATTATGGCCTGGTGCAGCACTCCTTTTATGCTTCAGTAGTCATGGCTTTGGTATTTCAGGTATTTATTGTAGAATCTTGTCTACTCCCATTCATCAAACACCTGCACACCAGTCCTGCCCAAGGAGAGCTCAGATCCACAGCAAACTGACTGTGGGGATATTGCAAGTCAGCGTTTCTGCTGCCTCTCTGCAATACATTAATTACAAAACAAATAATCAACAAGCACTTAAGCAGGTGTTCCAGCCAGCAGCATTTCCTATGTGCTTAAATCATAAAATCAGAGACTCATTCAGGTTGGAAAAGACCTTTAAGGTCATCAAGTCCAACCATCAACCCAGCACCACCATTAAACCATGTCCTCGAGTGCCAGATGTAAATTCTCTTTGTGCTGTAAGCTGAACCCTGACACAGCCATAAAATCCACTACACAAAATTGAATTTTGCCTTACATATATGATAACATTGATACTATTTTTTCGAGCTGTCATCTGCATGAAAATACACCTTCCTTTTCATGCAGAGAGCTCTTTATTCCGTGGGTGCTGTGGAGAATCTTGAAAAGACTCCTGCGAGCTGCCAGCCTCTGGTAGCAAATCGATGTAATCTGCATTACAATACTTGCATCATGACTTTGAAGAGGGACCGAACTTGGCTGGCTGGCTGTGCATCCAGAATCACTTCAAAGATCCCATTTCTGACATTCTGGGATGTCTCTGGCTTTGTTCCAATTCATTGCCTTGCAAACTGAATTCAGAGAAGCAGCCCCTCCGTTTATACCCGTGGAATGTGCAGCAGCACAGACCCTGTCCATGGGCTGGGCTGACAACCCAAGGATTTTGGCTTTGTGGGGAGGCAGGCAGGGTGACAGCAGCACCACTTCTTGTGTCACAGGTGTGCCCCAAGGCTTGCTGACCCCACAGGAAAAGCTCTGCAGGAGTGACTGGGAAAGAATCCAATTTATCCTCCTTTTTTAGAGGCTGGTGATGAACTGTTCACTGTAGCAACAGAAGATAATGCTGTCACATCTTACAGATATTGATATCCTCCCTCAAACCCTGGAAAAAGGTATAAATGTACTTTCATGCACATTCTGTAGTTCACATCATCTGAACATCCACAAAATAATGTCTGCACTGCTCCACTGAGAACAAACCACAGAAATCACAGAATATCCTGGGTGGGAAGGGAGCCAGAAACTCAGTGAAGTCCAGGATCTGCAGAGGACACCCCAAGGACCACACCCTGTTCCAAAGAGCAGGGAACAAGCTGTAAGAAAAAGCACTTTCTCCTCTGAGTTCCAGCGAGCTAACTAAATCATCATCATCATCATCTCATCATCATCCCTGCCCTGCAAGCTGTAAAACCCCAGAGCTCTCACACCTCCCCCCAAAATTCTTCATCACACCCAAAGGTCCCCAAACTCCAACCCTTCCCCAGCTCTCCTCCCATCATTTTGTGTTGCTGAGGTGCTGTTCACACACCTCACTCTCATCCAACCCCTGTACCACAGACTGCACATCCCAGCAAGTAATTTCTCCACTTTCTGCTGCTGGAAGATCTTCCTGAGGGGAATTCCTGCTTTGAAGCAGTCAGGCTTGAGTGCCACAGGAACAAAGGCAATGAGACAGCAACACTCAGAAAGAATCAAACGTGTACAAGCCATTCTTCCCTGGAAAACCCTTTTTTCTAGGAAACCTCCTTCTGAGAGCTTCAGATTTCTCCTGGCAACGCTTTATTGATTCTGTGTGAATAGATCCTTTTCTTCAAACATTTATTATCTTAATATCTCAGCAGCTTCTCGAGATGACACATGGAAAGCAGAGCCATTAGCCAAATTCTACGTTGGAGATTTCAAAGTGCAGGGAAACGTGGCATCAGCCACACTTTTGAAAAGGTTGATATTTCTGCTGGCAGTTTATAGAAAAGATTTCACCTGAATTAATATGGTTAGGAAGTATTTGAGTGGAATAAAATGTGGTAAGAGAAGCTGTCCCTGCAAAACAAAATAGACCTGCAGATTCCTTTGGTAAACTAATCCTGGCCTTTCTAGCACAGACCAGCTCTAGCTTTCATGACAACAATGGGAGAGAATAATTTTTTATGAACTCTTTACATATATTAAAGTGGATTTACCGAGGCTGAAAACCTTCTGTTGTCTCTTGGTGGACAAGTCAAATGTATTAAAATGGTAATTCTTTCCCATATTTTTAATCCTCTCAACATGTTTCCCTCACACATAGAGTATGAACCAAAGATAGCAGGATTTAGCAGAACATTTGCAAATTTTATTTTGGCAGATTGCGTAACGCAGGTTCAAGGTAATGGAATAAATTACAGATCCCTGAAGGAAAGGGAACATTGTCATTTCTGAAACTCAGCTGTAATAATTGGGCATCCCAATTATGTATAATCCTGTATGAATTAGTAACTACAATGGTTCCACTGAATAGGTCACAACCACTGCAAAGAAGCAGAATTCTGCTTGGCACTAATTTATCACTGCTTTTAATGAACCCACTGTGAATAAAGCCGGTCCATTATTTATGGGGTTACCTACCTGCCCATACATTTCTTTTAATCATAATTTTCAAATAACTCTGCCCTCCCATCTTTTCCTCTCCCTCTCTTATGTGGCAAGCTTCTCCATAAGGCAAAATGATTAATTCATATTTTCTTGATGTTTAGATTTACCAGCCTCACTTTATGGGGTCTTTCTATCTGAAACAACAAACCAGCACATTTTGTGCAGCGCAGTAAAATTTTGATATGGATGAAGGACAATACCTGTTCCTAAAGCACTATAAATTTTTTATTAGTCAATGAAAGAATACAGAGTAGCAAACTTTAACTTTTCAATGCAAAGTCTTTGGGAAGCCCCTTCCTCTCAAATAATTGATATTTTCTTTGGTCTGGATCTATATGAACCTGCCTGAAATGATACCACACTCAAAAAATGATCTCAGAAGCAGATGAGCCAACATGAGGCTGAGTGGTTTAAAACCTAAATTTTGCCTCCTGAATGGCATTTCTAATTTGCAGATTTACTCATTGCAATGTTCAGCCTTGTTGTAGAGGTAATTTTCCCCTGATTTTAATGGAGTAGAGCATCCTGCCTTCATTAGGAAACATCAGGCACATTTCCTAGTAAGAAGGGCAAGAAAGTAAATATTTTTAATTGGATTCTCAAACTAAGGCTAAATTAGATAAGGATGTCCTTGCCAATAGCACAGTTTAGCAACTTTTGCTAAATGTAAGAATCCAAGGTGGTGGCCCACGGGACTCCCAGGGCTCAGGCTGCTGCTGGAAGCCCAGATTCTCTGTCTCCCATGGCAGATGCTGCAGAGTGCTGCCCTGAAGTGCTTTTTGTGCCTTGGCACAGGGATACTGCCACTGACACAAGAAAATGCTTGTTAAGAGCTTTTCCTCCAACCCCTTCTCATATGGTGGCCCTCCCCTGCCTTCTGCACCTCCGTGGCTTCAACTGGTGCTGCTGAATTTACGAGGAACAAAACGCCCTAAGCTGTTCCATTCATGTTTTATTCATGTTCCCAACCTCTCATCTTATTTACCTGGTGTGCTGCCTGCCAGAAGTAGTTTTTGGCAGGCAGCAGATAATTTATTTTGTGGACATCTGCTCCAAATGTTTTGTGAATAATTAGAGAAGTCTGTAGGGTCTATTCAGTGGGATTGAGCTCTGACAACATCAAGGGATTTCTGATCCTCTGCTCCTCCTCTTCATAAAATAAAGATTTTAAATTTTTTTCTGTATGTAAAAAGAACATTTCCTCAGTAATTAAGGGTTTTTGTGGAGCAAAAGAGCTTCTGTTAGGACCTGTTGGGCTTCAGTCACTTCTGTGACATATTTCATTGCCTCCACTCTGATGGGGAAAGACAGAATAACTTGAGGAGCAGCTTCATAAAAAAGGAGAGGGGAGGACAAGAGCTCCTGTGTGAAGCTGATGCCACACTTTAAGAAAAAAACGCAGAGTTTTAAGCAAGGGATGAATCTGTCTTATCAGATTCATCATTTAGCCACCAAAATAAGCCAATGAAAATGAAGTTTCTCAAAGTGCATTTGTTCTTGCCTATCAGTGCAGCTCTTCATGATCATCAGGTTAGGGCTGGCCAGAAACATCTGGTGCAATTTAGATATTTGAGCCATTTTTGCAGCTTTGAGCTGCTTCCTATTCCTTCCTCCCTTCATGCTTTTGAATTCTCCACATTTTATTTTCCTTTTTTATCTTTAAATATGGTTGGTTTTTTTCTTAAATATTTACTTGCTTATTTTTACAAATGTAAAAGTGAGAAATAAATCTGTGGCCTGGGAGAGTGACATATGAATATTACTGGGTGTCTTACTTGTGGAGATATTGCATATCTTCAATGTTTATACCATTAATATTTAAGAACCAAGATTTACTGCAAGGCAATAGATATCTTAAAGAAGAGAACACTGGAAATGGCATGGCTGTGATTATCTGTATATGGGATCCTCTTTTTGGACTGCATTTTTGCATTTCTTAGCTGAGTAAGTAAGCCTCATGGGTTTCTCTCCTTGGTTAACGTGTGAAAAAAGCAGCTTTAACCCCAGGGAATTGCACTACAGCCCTGGTGGTGCTGGGCAATGCCCACTAACACAGATTTCCAGCAGATTTTAATCATAAGTGAGTCTTAGAGAGGATGGATTACACCCTTATTAAAGGCAATACACCCTGAAAATCTCTGGCTTTAATCAAAGGATATTTGGCTGTTTCTCTCTGCAGCTCATGAGGCACCAGGAGGGTGCCCACGTTCATCCTGATGGGGACAGCCATGGGCACAGCTCTCAGGTGCCCAGATGCTCCCAAGGGATCTGTATTTATTTTGTGGGTAATTATCTCCAGTTTATAAAGGACTCCAAGCAGAGTTGAGCATCCATTGAGGGGCCATCAGAGATATTCTTGTGAGCATTGTTGGCTCAGGCTAATTACAGAAAAGCAGAGTAGACAAGAGGGTTTCCAGAGAGGGTTTTTCCCATTCCCAGTGGGCATTGCAGGCATGCCAGTCAAAGGAAACTGGAATAATAAGACACCTTTACTAAGGATTTACTGTAATGTCAAAAGAACTTTAATTAAAGTTGGCTCCAGGACTCCGTCCCTGTAATTGTGCATCGGAGCTTTTCAGCCACTGCTCATCAGCAATATATTCAGCAAGAAATAGATCTTGTATCCCACTTTCCTCCTTCATGCCATGAATTATCTGGAGCTGGTGGAGAGCTCCAGCTTTGGCTTCACTGCCTCATGGAAAGTTCAGGATGAAAGGGAAGAATATATCTTTTTTTTTTCCCCTGCCCAGCTGCATTCAGGGACCTTTCCTCAGGGCTGTCTGGGCCCTTTCAGCTCTGCAGCAAAGTTCACATTCCTGTTAGGAGAATTCTCCTGGAATATTAAACTGCAGGGGTGGAGACAGGCCAGCAGCAAGCAATGTGATGAGCAGCTCATCCCTCCAGGGTCAGCGTGCACCTCTGAACAGTGAACAGCATTTCCTGGCAGTGCTGGGATCACTGCAGCCTGGCATGGGGCAGCAGCGTTTCATAGGCTGTGCCTGCCAACGTGGCAGGGGACCAAGTTCAGCTCAATGCACAAGGTTCCTTCCAGGCTGTGTTTTTCAAGGGATTTGATGCCAAGAACAAAAATAAATAAATCTCAGCCATTTCCTGGGGTGGAATTGGCAGAGCTCTGTCACCGTGCCAAGGCAGAGGTGACATCCCTGGCTGAGGAAGAGGAGCAGCTGCTGGTGAGGCAGTCAAGGAGCCACTTGAACTGCCCATGGCACTGGAACAGCCTGGCCACCCTCATCCAGCCCCTGGCCCACGGACTGGAACACAGCTACCTGGAAAAGAAACTGCAGCTCCTGCCTGGAAACCTGCAGATGGCCGAGTGAAGAAAGGGAGGAAGAGTCCAATCAACAGCAAACTGAAACTTGACACCTGAATTTTAAATAGACAGAATGCAATTACCCAGACTGGGCCTTGGCTGGGGTTCCAGGCAACTGAGGGGGTTTTGTGTGTGGTTTGGGAGTTTTATGGGCTCACACAGCCGTGGCATGTGAGTAGCAGGGACAAGAGAATGGCTGTGCTGAGAGAGCTGCTCAGGCTGTGCTGGCACATCCAGGGATGGAAGCTCACAGTCTAAAACTGTGCTGCCACAGCAGAGGCTGAAGTATTCAATGCTTTTGGAGATCAGAACCCACAGAAAAAAACCAAAGCCACAGCAAACAATAACTGAATGTACCAAGAGTCCACACTCCAGGCTAAGGCTGCCCTGCATCACTTGGTGGTAAACAGTCACTTTTGGCACAAGCACCAATTGAATTGCTGATTTCTCCTACCAAAAACAAAAGTAAAAAAATTCCTTAGAGGTCTCCTTGTAAAAATAGAAACACGCTGATGTGATTCAAACATAATTTTTTTAACCTCAAACAAGTATATAATGCAAGATAGCGCAGGTAAAGAGCTGCATTTTGTCTTTGCAGTTGTGTTTCTCCTCCTTGCAGTGCTCCCCAGCATCCCTGGCTGCCTGGCATCCTGCAAGGGCTGCATTGAAGGCAGGAGCAGCAGCCTGGGGCTGTCACATTTTGGCACTGACACAGAGGGATTTAACTGTTTGCATGGGAGGAGTTTAGTTAGGAAGTGACACAATTCCCAAGCTTTTCCAGTAGTGTTGTCTGAATGATTAGCTCCTGTTTTCTGTCTTTTTTTGGAGAAAAATGCACTTAAAGAGAAGTTATTTTCATTGTGGTCTGCCTGAGTGACTGCCTTCACCAGCGAGGTTGCCTCACCTGTCTAAAATTTCAAGTCTCTAAGTACATAACTGAATTTTCATTATGCAGCAGTTTCTTAATCAGTTCAGAAAACTAATCCTGATTTAAAGTAATCCTGCAGAGATATCAGCTCTCACAGCCTCAGGTGCTAATTCCAGTTCTGACACCAGCTAAGCTCTGTCCAGTTTCTCTTCTGCCTTCTCTCCACTGTAGCTTTTCCCTTGTTCCCAGCAGTGTTGCCACAGTGGGGTTTTTCCCTTCTTCCTTTAGGGGGTTTAAGTATAGAAACTCTGGACAGGTTGAAATCTGTCATTTAATAAATCACCAAATTCTAATGTGAAAAATTAGTTTGTTTTGTTTTTCTCTATCTTCTTCCAGGAATTTAACCTATGTTAATGCATTCAATGCCCATTGTCCCAATGTAAATCAAATTTATAAGGGCAATGCTTTAGTTCTACAAATTGCCTTCCAAATCAGCATGAGCTAAACCAAGTAAACACCCTCTCTGTTGGATATATACATTCCTAATTTTTGCCTGCAATTCAGCACTGAGATTTCCTGCCTCATGGCATGTCAGGAGCAGAAGGGATGAGTGAGCTCAGAGCTGCTTCTGAGCTTGGCTCTTCTGGGCTTTGAGGTTGGTACATGGAGGCTGTGCCTGGGAAACCACTGGTAGTTACTAAGCAACTCTTGGGGCCAGGGTTGGTGGAAATTCCAGCAGATTTTCTGCCTGCAGCAGCATCTCTGCAAGCCTGGAAGAGCAGCTTCCAGGAAGGAAAGCTTCTCCTAAATAAAAAATAAAATAATATTAAAAAAAAATAAAGCATGTGTAGAGCATTGCACAGCCCAGCTCACAAATCAGGGGGTTTGTGTTTAGATGTCATTTGTAGATTCTGTGAAGTGCTCAAAGCAAGCTAAATCTCATAAATCTTGAAAGAAGCCAGCACTGCTTCCAGCTCATCTATCACAAGAGGCATGGAGCAGTGTCCAGAGGCTGGAGGAGCAGGGGGAGCAGCCTGGGGCTGGCACAGAGCAGGGGACAGGGGGAGGCAGATGTGCCCCCACGAGCAGAGGATGTTCACAAGCTGTCACCACAAACCCTGGGCACGGGGAGGAGCAGGGTGAGAGGCAGAGGGACAAGGCAGGGACACCCAGGTGACACCAGGGGCTGCAGGAAGGTGCCACAGGCCAGGCAGTGAAAGCCCAGAGTGTTCCAGGTTCAGAGCACCAGCTCAGGAGGGTTCCTGATGCATTTCTGCTTTGCACTGATGCCATGATGATTTTTTGCCTTTTCTTTTATATACCTCTTATGTATTCTCACTACCCTTAGCATGCATACTTGTAAAGTTAAAATCTTGCTTCTTTCTAAATTCATTTTTTCATGAGAAATATTTGAACTCTTGGATGGTTCCTCTTAAAATAACAAATATACAGCAGGGTTCACTCCACTAATTAACACTTCACTAGGAGAAAGGGGATTCACCACTGAATTCTTCTACTTTGCTACTTAAAGATGAGGATTTGTTTGCACACAATTGTAGAGGACTCCTTACCAAGGACTCAGATTTATCAGGCAGCAGTGTCAACCCCCTGGAAGTCCCTGGACTTGCCAACCATGAATTGAAGGCGAAACAAAATGGGGGAAGAAAAAAACCCCGAGTTGAACATCTGTTGGCTGTGCAGAGATTCAAAATTTATATCAAAACAGAGGCAGTGATCCCTCTTTAAAGTATCACAAATCTAAACCTCAGCCTGGTGGGTGTCACAGCACACCATCTGTTAAATTAATACAGTTTAATTAATCAAAGTTAAATGTTCTTACGTGTTTTCACTTTTGCATCTGAAGAAGCATTCACTCTACAGAATAGTGAACATCCTGCAAGTGGATCTGGGATGATGCAGGGTGATTAATGTGTTTACACTCCACATCCAGCCAATGGAAATGCTGAACCTGAAGATCTGTGGGGAAATCTGTAAAAAGTGCCAAATATAGTGCAGCAAGTATTTAATGTACCATGGAAAGGAAGGGAGAAGAGTGAGGCTGGGGATGGCAGCTGCCATCCAGGTGACCACCATGTGGAGAATATCCATGTTTTACGCATGTTCCTAAAGTCTGATATTGAAGATTTTTCCACATGGAGAAGCTGTGTCTCTTTGTATGGCCAGGTAATATTGACCTGTAGCCATCTTTGACTCCTAGGGAAATTTCCTGGGTTTGGATAAAGAGTAGTACTCCTAAAATTCCTCTCTCTAAAAAGATCAATTCCTAAAATATTCCTTTGAAACAAATACAAGATCTGCACTGAATTAAACCCCCGAGAGATGAGGGCAATGAGCTTTGAATTCCCAATCCAATCCCTTTGTTGTTTGCCCTGTACCAGCACAAAGACTCCCCTGCTGAAGGACCTCATGGGGTGACGTGTAATATCCTGACATTAAAAAATTAAATAGAAAATTCAAAAATAACAAAAAGAGCACCCAAAAGTGTTCTTTCACCCAAATACAAAGCCAGCAGAGGTGCCCACTCCCTCATCATCCCTCTAAAAGTGCAATTGGCTTCCCCAGCACAAGCAGAACACCTGGCTTTTATTGTGTCCTGCTCCACAGGACCAGAGCAGGGAGTGCTGGGGACACACAGATGTTGCTGGGGGCACACAGATGATGGGATTGGCACACACAGATAATGCTGGGGGCACAGAGGTGATGGGATTGGCACACACAGATGATGGGACTGGAACAATCTTCTCAGAGATGAGATTGGGCTTCATTATTTTCTGAGAAGGAGAGAATTTGAACATTTGTTTCTCTTTATTCTGCATAAGCAACTACTGAATTATTGCTGAAGTAGAGACACAAGAGTAGAGAGGAAAAAAGAGTTTGATTATTCCTGGAGCAGGACTGTGAAATTCATCCCTCCAAAGCATGGCACGCAGCTGAATTCTTCACTTCTCTTGGTGAGAAAGAGCGAGGAAAAACAAATAATGTTTTCCCTGTTCTATTTTTCTTTTCTCTCCTTTATGCTTTAGTTCACCTGATAAAGCAATTTAGGCAACAAAGTCAAGCAGAAAACCAGGATTCCCTTCGTTTTTTTTTCTTTTTTTGCTTTGCACTTTGTTTATCCATTCCCACCTATGAGAGCTGGGTTTAATCTCACGCCTGCCTTGGCTGGGCAGAGTTTTGTAGGGAAAACCACGAGCCCTGCTCAGGGCATGGGGTGTTCCCTGCTCCATCTGCTCTGCTCCCGGTGTGGAGAGGCTGGTCCAGGAGCCCCAGAGTGGCTGCACAGATCCCTTGGCCAGCTGCAGGATTAGAGGGAAAGGGAAGAAGCTTTTCCTTGGGAATGGGGAGGCAAGGAGAGCACCTGGAGTTCACTCCATGGCTGAGTCACAGCTCAGCTGCTCTGGCCATAAAGTTATCAAAAATACAGGCTTGGATTTTGTTCTGGTTACTGCTTCATTCCCAAATGCTTCAGTGATTTATGACCCTGAGACTGAACCAAAAAAAAAAAAAAAAAAAAAGGATTGCTTTGTGTTCCTGCTAAAACTCTGTCCCTGTGAGGCAGGGGGAGAACAGGTCACTGCTTAGGATGCAGGGCTGGGACCAGGGAGATTTTGTTTCTCTCCTTGCTCTGTCCAAAACTTCCTGTGTGACTTTAGAAAACAGCTTTGCCTTGCATGTCCAGCGTTACTCAGTTAGTAGTTGAGATTCAGGAGCTGCCTGGTCTCTGGAAGGGTAAAAAAAAGCACCTTTCTCCTTTGCTGGGGTATGGTGAGGAGGAATAGATGGGATTTTGAGGAGCTCAGCTCTCAGCAGAACAGGCTGATCAATATCTGGAGCAGATTCGAGCTATCTGCTGATGGATGGCAGGGAGGGATTTACCAACAGAGCTCAGCACAAGCTTAATGAAGCTTTTGCACAGCATGAACTAACAACTATTATCACCTCAGCACCTCCTGCATTCATCAGTGGATCCTTGAGGTGTGGGGACGAAGGGGAAAACATAGAATTTATTTACTTTTTCTGTTTCAAGCTGATGTCCTGATTAAATGAGTAATTTGGTGCTAATTAAATTGCTGAGATGGTGCATGCAGAGTTCCCACTGCTGGTCCCAGTGTGCAGATCCACTGCTGAAGGACCAGAGCAGATCTCCAGAGGCAGACTGTGCTCCCTGAGAACTGCAGCATCTCCTGCAGCTTTCCTCCTGAGAGGAAAACCAGATTTGTTTTTATTCATCAGGTTTGAGCAGGCTGAGCTAGAAAGCTCTAGAAGTTGCTCCTTCGCCTGATTTCTCATTTTCTCTCCCCAAAGAAATCCAATCAGTAGCACTGAAAGTTGCTCAAATACAGAGGTTTTCACATTTGCAGGGGATTGTTGCTGGCTCTGCAGAAATTCAGAATATTTGTGTATAAAAAATCAGAACTGGAAACACATGGCTGCATAGGGGTCACATGAGCAATATGTGAATAAACATATTCACATATCTGTGAATAAACTCATCCTTTCCAATGCAAATTTTCTACTGTCTACAGGATTTCTTTCCTCATATTTTTCCCTGCACTGTATATTTATAAGAACCTCAGCAAGCTGTCAAGCAAAATAGTTTTTATCAACAAAAAGGAATTCATAACTGTAATTTCCTTTCAAAGACTGAATCAGTTTCTTGCTGGATAGTGTTTACTCTAGATTTCTTAGTGACTATCACTTAATTTCAGAATAGTTTATTGCTGCTGTGCTCTAACTTTGGAGATAATTTTTAAACTCTCTTTAAAAGAACATAGACAGAAGGGTTTCCTGTTCAAATCCTCACTATTTATCAACTTTCTTCCTGAAATTCCTCTGTAGATAACATTGCCTCTCCTGAGAGTAACTGTTGGTAAAACAGGAATAATTAAATTTATAGTTGAGACTATTATTCCTACTGCTGTCATTTTGTGACTGACACAAGCCCTGATGTGTAGGTTGACACTCAGAGATTTAATTTTTTAAGAGATGATGACATCAGGCATCATCTACCCCCAGCCAGCCCCCAAAAAAGCATCATGAAGTCAATCTCTTGTGCCAGGAGAGATTTAAATTGGATTTTAGGAAAATTTTCCTTGTGGAAAGGTTTGTCCAGCCCTGGCAGAGCTGCCCAGGGAGTGGTGGAGTCCCCATCCCTCAGGGGGTTGAGAGAGGTGTGGATGTGACACCTGGGGACAGGGACAGTGCTGAGGTTGGGCTCAGTGATCTTTGGGGGTTTTTCCAACCTTAAATATTCCACGATTCCCTGGTATTTGGGGTGTGAGTCTCAGCCAAACTCCATGGGCAGATCCAGACCTGGTGGTTGTCACCCAGATCTGCCCCTGCACAGAACATCCCCTCCTCTAGGCCACTTTTGGGACAAGTTTTGGGGAATATTCCTGGTTTGGTGTGAGTCCCACTGGAATCAGCAGACTGGGGATGCTCAGGGTGTTCCCAGCATTGAATCCTGCTGGATCCAAGGGAATGGGAAGCATCCAGGCAGAGCTGCAGCTCCCTCCAAGACACACTCCTTGATTACAAAGTCACCATTAAAATTACATTATGGGATGTGACTGGGGTCAACAATCCTGGTAAACAAGAGGTAAAAGCAACCATTAAAAGACATTTGCTGGAGGCAAATCTTTGTAGTCTTAGAGGAGGCCAGGTAGGTCACTGGATGTGAAACAGTGAGATCAAGCAAGAGGATGAATTATTAATTGCCAGGATTCATTATTTATTTCCTCAGTGCTACAGTTTACCCAGAGCTTTGTAGGCAAACAAAGGGATCGGAGCCCTCAAATCAAACTTCACTTCTGACAGTTTGGTTTTGTAGCATTTATAGCCAGCCTCGTGTCAGAAATTCAGGGCAGCATTCAAAGGACACTCCACTCCGTGGCAAATCTCCCTCCTCATTAAGATAGGAGCCAATTAATGTTCTCTAATCAGCTTTATTCCTGCCATGCCAGCACATGACTGTGTCTACAAACCAGATTAACCTCCTGGCTGCCAGGCTGTCTCACACCCCTGTGCTCAGCAGTATTTTGGAAAGATATTGTGTACAAAGGATTTAAAATTATATTTTACTATCAAAACTTTCTCTGGAAATTTCGTTCCCTATGTCCAGTGGGCAAGTGCTGACTCTGCAGCTGTTTGGATTGAAGGAGTGGAAAATTAAAAGTTAGTCTTGGATAAAAATTTGAGTTGTTTGACCCCGTGCATTTAAAGTTAGGTTAATTGGTTTAATTTAAACTTAGATTCATTAGGACTAGATATAGTCCAAATTAACAATCACCTTAGTCTTAAAAATTCAGATTTAGATGAGGGTTTTAAACTTATGAGCAGTATCTGCAGGTTTTGGTTTAGGCTGAGCTCAGTGAGATGTGCACACATATTTACCATCCCTTTGTGGGTTGGGATCAATATTAGTCTGAAAAACAGGGAAGGGATTTTTTCCTTTGAATGGAAATAAGGATTTCATTCCCTGTGAAAACCACTGAGTTTGTAAATCTAGGATAGGACCTTTCTAGGAAATCTAGGAAAGGATTTTTACAGGATTAGATCTTTGGGAAAAGTTCCTCTGTATGGTCTGCTGAGTTACAGAGATGAAGTTTTCAGTGAATTCAGAGGAAAAGGAACTTTTTCAGCTTTGCCTTCTGTAAATGATGATTCTCCTATCCTTGGACTAACAGTAAAAACAGTTTATGTTGAATGATAAAGTCTTTTAAAAGTCTGCCATTCACTGATGTTGTTCCCTATTCATTTCACCTCATGAGTTACATCCAAGTAAGGACCAATTGATTTGTTCTGACAGTCTGGACTAACCTAAGCTGGTGGGAACGTGTTTAAAGAGGAGCTCAGTGGTCTCCCATCAGCAGAGAAAATTCTGTTTTTAAACATGAGGTGCTGACAGAAGCCTGACAGCCACGACTCTGAGAGGAAAAATGTTGCAGCAGTAGATGTGTGGGTTATTTATCTGTTTAATTAAGGAGCAAATTAATTCCTGTTAGGAGGGCAGGGAGCATTTGACAACCCCAGAATCTGTTGCCTAAACCCCTTGGGAAGTAGAACTCATCCAGAGCCAGAAAATGAAAGCCTGTATTGGGATCTCAGACATCACTGAGGATCCAGAAGATGAGGAAGTTCCTGTGATGATCGAATATTCTAATTCAGAAATCCAGAATTAGGGAATGGAGCTGTACCAGGTGCATGACTGACCATTAATATGCATCCTGGCAAGTAAAGAGGGAGAAAATAATTTTATTTCTAAATATTAATATGGGGGAAAAAACAAGTTGAATATTATTTAGTAATGAATGAGACTTTTGGGTGTTTTAATGAGCCCCCTGTACTTCAGGAGAGGGTGCTGGTGCTGGAGCACACACCAGGCATTTACAAGAGAGCAGAAATGAATAGCCTGTCTGATTCTGACAAATTATCCTTGGAGAGGAAAATAACTCCATAAGAAATATAGTTGGTGTTAAACTTAATAAAAACAGACCCTGATGGACTCCCCTTGGAATTGTGGCAGACCTTGCACTCCATCCCTGCTCCTGTCAGAGAGCTCCATGAACTTATAATACATGTGAAAAAAATATTCCTTTCATCCATTAAGTCATAATTACTTTTCCCTTCCCCCCAGAAGAAATTTGGAGGTGAAGCTCTATCCCTTGATGGAGCTGCTGGATGAAGAACTTACAATTCCAGCTAAAACAGGAGTAGCTTAAACCACTCACTCCTTTTTTCCAGAGACTCAGCAAGATATATTTCAGAAGAATTTGCTGCTCTCCTGGGAAATCCGTAGGATTTGCTTACCACGAGGAAAAACCCAGCTTTCCTTCCAGCTCCATGCAGAAGGGGTCACCCAGAGCTGCTGCACGTGTTAAACCTTTGGAAACTCTGCATATGTGGGATGCACTGGGGGTTAACCTCTGTGCTGCAGGAGATGCTTCACCTCTCATCCTTTTTGGTGGCCACTTGTCAAGATTTTGTCACTATTTCTGCAAGCAGCTGCTGCCTGCTGGGGCTGTGAGAGGCACTGCTTATCCTGAGGGGAAGAATTGCCTTCCCAAAAAGATGTGGGAGGGATGGAAAGGTGAAAGTTCTGCAAAGCTCAGGGAGAGGAGGGGATGGCGGTGAGAGATGGAATCAGGGTGTGCTGGGTTCTGTTAAAATGTGCTGCCTGGCAAGTCCTTCAGGAGGGATCCAGGGCTTCCCATGGGCTGGTGGGATCTTGTGTGAGATATGGGTCTCCTTAAGCCAGGACTTAAAATCTCTTGGAGATCTATATCACACCCAAGATAGCTCAGCCACCTCAGGTGGCATGAAATCAGCAGGATGGCTTCTGCGGCAGTGTTGGAAACAGAAAAAGTTTTAATAAAAGGCAAAATAACAAAGCTCTTTACAGAGAAAAACCGAGCCAGGGCAAGAGGTTCTTGCTCCTGGTAAAACACCTCACAAAAGTGATCAGTTCCTTTTGTTCTCTTATTTTTTAGTGAATTGCTTACATGGGACTTTTGGCTTCTGTCCAATAGGCTATCCTTAAGTCTGAGGTGAAGTCCCCAAGGTCCTATGGGGTGTCTTTTTACCTGATTGAGGAGAGAAGCTTCTGGGCTTTTTTTCTTTTTTAGGAGATAAAGGATAATTTTGTCACTCTGTCAAGAGAGGCACATTCCTATGCCCGTGGATCACAGGCAGTGTGATTCCAACCTGGACTTCCCTGCTGCTGCTGCTGCTGCTCTGGGGGCTCTGGGGTCACTTTGTGCTGCAGTTTTCACTCTGTGGTGGGATTTGGGCCCCTCTCCTCCATCCCTGCCCCCTCAGCACACAGGGGGTGCAGGATCCCATTTCCATGTGCTCATGGCCTGCTCCAAGCACTGCCTTATTCTGTGCTCAGAGCCACCATCAGCCATAGATTATATTTAGCCCTGTTAAAACTGTAAATTTAACAGCAAGCGTGCACTGGTAGAAGCCTCCTTTGCATGGTTTATGGAGGGCTGGAAGGATTTATTTCTTCCACCCAGAAAAATTTCTTCACTAATGCTCAGAGATTTACAATCCCCCAGATCGGGAGAAAGTCTTCTCCCAGCTTTATTTGAATATCTGCTGATGGATCAACAGATCTTTCTGCCATGAAATCCTCCCTTTGCTGCTTCCTTGTTTGTTTAAAGTGTGGAATATGTGGGCTCAAAAGTACCAAATTCCCACAGCTGCTCTCCTTGGGAGGTAATAGGGGAAAAAAAAGGGGGAAGAAAAGAAAAAAAGTCAGTTAATTTACTTTCTGCATAGGGCACACTCCAAATGTTGAATACTGCATTATGTGCACAGCAAAGATTCCAGGCTTAAGTTGTCTGATATGAACAGACTAATGGCATGTTATGGAATTGATTTTCTATCAGCCTTTTCAGGGATATCACTCCTGCTTTGTTCTTCTAATAGATAACATCACCTCCTCG
This sequence comes from Passerina amoena, assembly GCA_013401095.1. NCBI lineage: Eukaryota > Metazoa > Chordata > Aves > Passeriformes > Cardinalidae > Passerina > Passerina amoena. Next base: position 118,340 of record WBNP01001944.1, read on the forward strand.
AACCTCTCCTCTCTGCGTCTCCTGGCTGGCATGTGCATTCCTCCCCTTCCCCCTCACCTTTTCCACATTCTGTGCCTTGATGGGAATCTCATTTTTCAAATGGGTAATATCTCAATAATAAAGGGACAGGTCTGATGCAGATATGAGCCTTTTTCACAAAAGAAGAAGGAAAAATTGCTGAGCTGAGACTGATGCTTTCATGATACAGAATGAACACTGGTGCAGAACACTGCAGCCACCAGCCTTGGGCTTGATATAAAATTACAGCTTAGTTTTAAGAATCTGATCTAAGAGAGCACCTCAGTCCTGGGGTTTGAAATTATATCTAAGCTATTAATTCCTATTAGTTTCTCTCAGATGCTTTTGCACTAGCATTAAATATGCATATTAAAAAATCATATAAATTTTCAAGTACATCCTGGAAGATTTCTTTGGCCTTTGGGTTAAGCCCTAATTGATTTATACCAGTAAAATACTTAATATATATATTAAATTGTACAAGGAGAGGACTATTCTGGGACATCTTTAAAGGCAAAGAAGCAGCTAAGAAACAGTGGAAGATTTTGAAATGTATCATTAATATATATTACAGAGAGGGGAGAAACAAGCTCTAAGTATTTTTTCTGGAAGGCTTTTGGTTACATTTCCATTGCCTCTTCAAACATAACATGTCCTTACCCTTGAAGCAAACACACTCCCATATTCATGGGGAAATATTTCATGTTGAAATTAGCAAGTTGCTGAATTGATGTCACCTGGTCCACCTTTAATGTATTCTCCTCTGTTCCAATCTGTAATATCATCCCAGTTATGCAAAGCTGACTGAAGGTTGTGCCAAGTTCAAATGAAGTGTCTATTTATCAATGGGAGGTTTCCTGCTGGAGCCAGAGATGTTAATATTGAATATGCCTAATAGCATTTTTCAAACTCAAACAGTCCTGACTCACTGCTGAACATTTTTGAAACAGAAATCTCAACTGATGGGTGCATTCTGCCTCGGAAATGCCTTCTGGAATTATGGCTTGTCACATTATACAGTTCTCCCCATAAAACTAAGCAGGGAAGGGGCCTGAGGAAGTCCAGGTTATTCACAAAACAGGCAGCAGAATTTAGATTTTCATGTGCCAAAGAATATTTACGTAGTATATGAAGTGGAGGTTGTTAATTACACACTTTACTTACACCTGTCTTGGGAGAGAAGTGTCAGCTCCTGATGCTGAAATGGGAATTGCTCTTTTCTTCACTTCTGCTTTATCATCCTAATACACCATGAAATTGGACAAGAATTTAAAAAGTATAATCCTGTTTGCCTAAAACCCCCCAAACCTACTCAATCCACCTCCTCTTCCTGTCCTGTCCTCCCTCATGCAGCTTTTGAGCTCCATGACCAATTCTTACCAATTTTCAGGGATTGTGTAACCATCTCAAAACTAAGGGATCTCTCCAAGCTCTACAAAAATAGAAACCTAAAGTTTGCATTAGGAACACATCCTGCCTTTGTATTGAAAACAGAGGGGGAGAAAAATAATACCTTCATTTGTCCTGTCCCTTTCCTCCTCTCCAGGAAGGGGATGTTCTGAGCACCTCCTTTGTGTGAGAAACTTGGGCTGGAATTCACTTTAGTGGGCACCAGAGAATCCAACGCCGAGAGACAAAGCCATAAGAAAGCAAAGCTTCATTAGTTTCATTGCTCATGGAAGTGCTTGTTAATACAGACACTCCATTTTTAAAATGTGTTTCTCTGAGCACAGAGCCTGTCTGGTGGAATTAGAGCTCTGCAGCAAATGGGCCCCTTGCCAGTTCCAAGGAACACAAATTAAGGGCTCTGATGTTGGGAGCGTTTATGCCCGTGCTTAATTTTACAAACCAGAGGGAGTCGTCATAGATCTGAAGCTGAAGCATTTTGTAAGTGTTTGCAGGCTGTTTGTGGGGCCTGTGGAAATAACCATCCTTTTGGGGTGTGGTGTGTTTGTACTGTGCCAGCCGAGTGCAGCATTTACAGATCCACCTCTGGAGTGAAACTGGAGGGAGGCATTTAAGGACTCTGCCATGGACATTTGTAATTCCAAGTTTTCTGATGAGATGCTGGATTTGGGTTCAGCAGTTACAAAGTCTACACAGGTTGTACTGTCCTTAAAAACAGAAAAAATTGTTCTCTTTGGGAGAACAATTAGTGGAGCCAAGTTAGTTACAGTCAGCAACAGCAACATTAGAGGGGGAAAAAACGATAACAAATAACTGATAACTGATAACCTGTGGGATCTGCCCAAAGGCAACTCTTCATTTTCAGTCTTTTCCTCCATGATTTCTCCTTCTCTCAGTCCCATGCTCCATTCAGAAGTGCAGCCTTGGAGTGGGTGCTCCAGGAAGGGAGGGAACAGAGCTCTCCTTGTTCCTCCACCACTGTCTCCTCTGCTCTGATGAGCCTCAGCTCACCTTTCTCAGACCTCTCCTTCCTTGGCTGTCTTTTTGAATCAACAGCTCATTTTCATTTGCTCCCTGAGGCTGGGAGAGTCATCTTTTCTGTACACACCAAACATTGTATTGTATTATATTATATTACATTATATTATATTATATTATATTAGCCTTCTAAGAACATGGAGTCAGATTAATCACTCCTCTCTTCGACAGGGCTCTGAGAAAATACCACATCAACCCTCTCTTCCAAAAATACCTGAGTGGGTTTAAAAATACCTGTTCAAAGATTTAGACAGAATTTATCTGAATTCTCAATCCAGCCTCTAGTAAAACCATGGATGCTGGAAGGGGAATGGACTCATCAGGAATTCAGCATGGATGCACTCAGATCATACCTCCAATGAATTGGAAACACTCTGCCTGTTCCTCCCCGTTTAGGACTCCAGGATGTTATAATTTATGTCTAAATATTGCAGCCCACATTTGTCTGTGACATTGAACTACTGCTCATTGTTTGGAAATAGAAGGGGACTATTTTTCAAACTCTGAGAAGATGAACAGGTAAGGAAGGCTCTCTGGGAAGATTTTATCTCACAGGCTCTGCTTCCAAGCACAATTAATGAAAATGTATATAATAGTTATAGAAACAATTTACTTAAACCCCCCAGCCTTTCAGCCCGATTCTCCCTCTCATTTCCATTAATATAGTTTGGGACCATCTCCCTCTGAATCCCAAGGTAAATTATCAGCTGATTTCTGTTAACTCAGTGAGGTAAAACTAATGGAGCAAGAATTAGACCCTTTCCATTAACTGCTATATGTTCTTTCACATTGGAAATTAAGATTATACCTGACTGTGAGAGTAATAAAACATTACAGCCATTCTGCTGAGTTATTTCACTGACCTTAGTTGTTCCATTAAAAATTATTGCCATCAACATCAGCCTTCCCATTTTGGGTCATTTTTATACAGGTCTTGCCTGTGGATGCCAGAAAATTTGGCAGCACCTCCTTAAAACTCTCAGAAAATGGATGAAAACCCCCAGAAAACCCCAATATCAAACACGGGGTTTTTTTCATAAGGCATCTCAGAATAAACTCAGCCTTGTCCAAGAAAAAAGGAAGAAGAGAAAGCTGAGGGGGAAGGGAAGAAACTGTAAATCCAGGTGTCATTTTTGCTTGATTAAGGATTCCTTTAGGATTCTGAAGAACTGAAAATTTTGAAAAATCAAATACAAAAAAAACCTGCAAAATTCAATCTTAGAGGGTTGAGGGAAAGGCTACTGACACTCTCCCCATTTGCTGGGAATAAAGTGAAAAGAAATTTCCCTGGCTATATCTTTCATAGGCTGCCATTATTATGTTTATATGCTTGTTTTCCTCCACTGTGTATTTTGGAAAACAACCTCAATCTTTCCAATGGCATCTGCAGCAGGAGCCAGAGCTCTCCCTGCACACATTTTGGAGCTGTTAGCCTCGTTTGTAGTCTGGAGGATTTTCTGTAAGCTTGAACTATCCATTGTGTTGAAGTACCTGGTTTCCATTAAAGTTTGATTAGATTTTAATGCCCAACTTTCTCGGGCTTCTTGGGAAATCCCAGCTATCAGGCATAAATAATTTCCCAACTACTTCAAACAGCCCCGACTTGTAATTAAGCAGAGCTATATTCAGGTTAGGGAAGAACTGATGTGAAATGAAGGTGACCCAAACTTCAGAGGAATTTTAGTGAAAGCTGAGACTTCGATTAGTTCAACTGTTGACAGCCTGTCCTCCTGGCTATGGGCTTGAGAGAGGATTTTAAATATGCACTGCACAGGCATGTTCACACAGATTGTGCAGATATGGGATTAAAAGCAGCTCTTTGGCTCTGAAAATGAGTTCTAACCTATCAGTGCATCCTCTCTGCATGTGGCACCTGAGCAGATGCCCACAGAATGACAAAAATGCAGCGATGGGAAGCGGTGTTTGTGTCTGGGGACCTTGGGAGCAGCAGAGGCAGATCCCAGAAGGAAGCACTGGCTGGTCGACCACGGTGTCTCTGAGCAACCTTGATGATTACAGAGCTGCTTTACCTCCCTCAGGTATTTCCACCAGGCTGTAGAAGCAAAAACCCCAAGCTTGAACGAGGAACGTGTGCTCATGGATAGCACTAACACTGACTGGGGGGAATGGGAGCCGATTTCTGCTCTGTGGTTTGGACCTCAAAATAATCTTCCCCAGCATATGAGAGATGATGCAGGAGGAGGCAAAGCAAAGCAGAGGCAGCCCAGTGACACGAGGTGCATGTGTAATGCTGCCAGCAAGCCTTGGGAAAGGAAATATTCCATGTGCAGGCAAGAGCAGACAGTGAGTGCAGAGCGAGGAGCCAGGGGCAGACTGGCAGCACATGGCTCAGTCTCACTCCTGCCGTCCCAGCCTCTCCAGATTTCATCCTGGCTCTTTCTGCATTACATCTCTGAGGTGTCAAGCACTGGCAGGAACAGGCAAGCAAGGCCTGTCTTAGTTGTGAGATGTTTTGTCCCAAATTATCTTCATTATGGTTACCTGCATCAAAACCCTCCTTCAGTTTCTTGCCTCCCTGTTTCTTGTTATTCCAACTACTTAGGACATTATTACCTTTCCTATCTTACTTTAGGGATCTTCCTGCATGATACTGCAACATTAAATAATATTTATTAACTATAAAAGCAACAATTTTTTTTATAAACTTTGATCGTGCTTCCAGTGAAATAATGTCAATAATTTTCAGCCAGCAGGAGCTGGGAAGTTTTCCTTCATCCTCTTTACAAAGTAAAGATAGAAGAGCTCTCCTTCAGCATGGATTATGGAATGAAAAGCTGTGTTTAGCAACAAAATATCTAAGACTTTTTGGGTATATGAAGACAGTAAAATTTAGAATAATAAACCCAGCTTTTTTTTCCCCTCATGCTATTGGCCTGTTTATTACTGTTTCTCCTCTATTTTCTTCTCCTATTTTTCTCCCGTCCTCCTTCTCAAGAGAAGGCTTCTGTAATTTCTCTTACTTAGACCTCCATTTTCTTGTATACTGTCAGCTGGGATAAAATGGGATAAAACCAGTTCTTGATCTCTCCTGAACATTTTCAGCAGAGGAATGAGTTGCTGCTTATGCCAAAACTGATTTCTAAACTAAGGAACAGACATGAGAATAATCAATTCCAGATTCTCAGATCACTACAATCATTGTCTGTCACCTTGGATAATGAGGGTTGAACAGCTTTCCTCAGTAATTCATCCACCATTCTCTATGGTTGTACTTCCTTCAAGCCAACTGCTTTTGATTCAAGGGTATCACAGAGCAGAAAGTCCATTTAATTCCAAAAATAAGTCATTTTAATAGCTAGAATGTTCATTTCAAACTTGAGTTAGCCTCACTTCAGCAAAAATCTTTTTAATACCTTTTCTTTCTGCTCGATCAAAGACTTGTTTACCACCACAAGTTCCTCGTTCATCACTGAAATGGAGCCAGGAGTGAGGAATGGGAGCCTGCAGGAGCACCAGGAGCTCCCCCTGCCACAGCACCAATATTTATTGTGGAGCTGTGATAATCTACCCCCACAGCAAATCCACCCTGGGTATGGTTATTATTTAATGGCTCAGTGTGTCTTTCTTGTGTGAAAAGAAAGGCAAAATATAAAGGGCCTGTGTTGCCTCTTGCTCTTTATCAGCTGCAGCTCTGTGGTTGCTCAGGTGGGGTCTGCAGCCCTTGATCTTTGTGCTCTGCATCCTAAGCCAGCTCATCCCTGCTGCCTTCTGACCTTTGTGCACAGGTAAAGGGCTGTCCAAGAGCAGGGCAGGTGGCAGAGGGGCTCCCCACATTCCCCATCCTGGTGTCCCACCTGCAGAGCTCTGAGGGCTGGGGGCCATCAGTCACAACCCCAGGGCTGATTTTCTGATCCATGCTCCTTCTCCAGGCACCAAGAATTCCTCTCCATAACCACTGGCACCTGTCCTGCCATGCCGGTCTCCAGCAAACAGAGAAGCCAAACACGAAACCTGGGGTCAAACAGCCCCTGTTCTGCTCACAGATCCAGGGCTGTAACTCGCTGGTTGGGAGGGCAGACACAGCCAAGTGCTGCACTTTGTCTCCAGACAATGACTGTAGTGATCTGGGAATCTGGAATTTATTATTCCCATGTCTGTTCCCTAGTTTAGAAATCAGTTTTGGAGTGTTCGAACATAAGCAGCATCTTATTCCTATGCTGAAAATGTTCAGGAGACATCAAGAACTGGTTTTATCCCATTTTTTCCCAATTAAGAGTAGAGAAGAAAATGGCTTTCTGGAGTCTCCAAACACTTCTCTCCATCATTTGTTCAAGACAAAGTGTCACAGACATATTTTATGAAAAATCCTTTCATTAGGATCTTTTCTCCTGAGAAGATGAGAAGTTTCAGCTTCTCCATGTTTTGCTGCTTTGGAATGTGATTTAGAGAATTGTTTACCCAGCATGTGAAATTGTTTTTATTGATGACCAATGACAGCCACCTGTGTCGAGGCTGTGAGCAGTTACAAGATTTTATTATCATTCCATTCCTTTATTTTCCTTGCTAGCCTTCTGATGAAATCCTTTCTTCCATTCTTTAATATAGTTTTAATGGATCATTTTCTTTTAATATATCATAAAATAATAAATCAGCCTTCTGAAACATGGAGCCAAGATTCTCATCTCTTCCCTTGTCCTGGGACCCCTGTGAACAGCACCACAACAAAGAAACATGGGCTGATCCTATGAAGGATTTATCTCCAGGACAGGGAATTCTGTGGCATGATTCCCATTATCAGCTGGGTGACAGAAAAACCCAAACCCTGGGGAAGGCAACGTGGCCAGAACATTTCCTTCTCTTGCCACACCAAATATTGCACTGCACCACTGTCTGGTAACAGAAAAAGAAAAGGGGAAAAGTGGATTTTGGGGATATATTTGTGAATAAATCAGCGAGCTGCTCTATCTCTTTGCAAACACATTAACTGTGAGTGACAGAGAGACACCCAGATTGCTCAAGTGTTTGCCTCAGACTGCTCTCAACCTCACTTAAGTAGCACTTGAAGGAAATAATGGGTATTAATTTAGACACTTGGATAGACTTTCCAAAACTACAGCAAAAAATTGACTGCAGATTTGTGCTGGAGGAATGTGAGACATCAGCATTTAGATAAAGATGAGAGTTGAATTTTTAAAATAGCACCTTTTTTTTTTTTTTTGGTGCCTGTACTAATTGCAGAAGCATTTTATATTTGGAATAATTGTCCTACATTTGTTTCCTGCTATGCACACATCTGCAGGAAAAGAAAAGGAGAAGAAAGGGAGGTTTCAAAGAATCCTAAATGCTCAAATACAATTTATAGATATTTTCATGAATAAAACTCAGCTCATGGCCAAGAATTCATTTCCTCCTTTCTTTCTTTTCCATGTCACACCTTTTTTCTCTCACACTGCAACTGTTTATGTGCTTCACATGCAAACCAGCCTGACTAAAGAAGGGACATTGAACCAAACCCTAATCAGGAAATCCATTCATTTAGGATTCCGCTCTGACAATGCTGTCTTACTCTGCCCCAAATGTTTTGTCTGAAGTAAACAAGGTTTCAGCTTTAAATTTTGCAAGGCAAAATTGTCTTTTAGAAAGAAATTTATGACCAAGCACTGCCTGGGACTGTGGCTTAGCAGTGATGTACCTGATTTAATATGTCATGTTTTAATAGGCAAGGCATTTACCTATCTCAATAGGAACTCTGTCTCCCTATAATGTATTTATTTCAGTGTAGTCTGAGGCATCTCTTGCCCAGGATATATGTTTCAATTACATTTCAGTGCAAAACACATCCTCTGCAAGAATCTTCATACTCCATGATCTTGAGTAATGGAACATTTTAAGTGCTGGAGAGCCCAGCTCTGAAATCTTTATTCAGCCAATCTCCCCCAAAGGCAACTATTCCTCTCAGCAACGCTGATCAATACCCCAATATGCCAGTCCAAACAGCCTTTGCAGGAATGTGGATTCCTTCTGTTCCTATCAATAACATATGTAATTAATTGAAAATTGAAAACTTTATTAATTTGAGTTTGATTTTTTTTTTCCTTTCCATCAGCCCAGTTTTCAGAGGTGCATGGATCCAGCCCAGATTGGATTCTGGCACTGAGGCAGGGAAGCTCCAGCAAGGTTTATAAAATCAGATTGAACCTAAGATCTAGAAGACAGAAAGGACTGGAAAATGAAATAGCTCCAGTGCACTGGTGGTGAATTTACTTTCTATATACAAGTACCTCTGATGCAAGAGCCTGCTTGGCATGAGCATTAAATCAGAAGCTTCCAACACCCAAATACCCCAAGGTAAGCAGTGCTGGCAGCACACAGCTGTGCCTTGCTGGCACTGAGGGCTTGGAGGGCTCTCCAGAGGAGCAGGAACCATCCAGTGATCCCAAATCCATCCCAAAGCCAGGGGGAGCTGGGGAGATGCAGAACTGGGGGAGTCAAGACAAAATCCCGCCTGAATTTCTGCCCTCTCAGAGCTGTTTTATGCCAGTGTAAATCCACTGATGACTCCACAAGAGGAAAAGCTGTGAAGGGGGAAAAATGTGGGAAGGATTTAAGGATTTGACCAATTTACCCTGTGTCACACCCTCAGCTGCCTGGAGAGACTCAGGGTGAGCCAAGGGCTGCAGGAGTGGCAGGAGAGCCCTTCATCACCACAGCCTCCTCATGAAGCTGCTGAATCTGACACCTCCCAAAGCTGGGGATAAACACTGCTTTGGTTTTTTTCATTCAGTTAAACTGGAGAGCTTTTGAAAAACACAAGTTGCAAATTTCCCTGCTGCATTCTTGGTACAGCCGTTGGATTTTTGTTCACAAGAGTTGTTTCCTACTGGAGTTAAAGCCTGAACCAAGAGAAAATAATCTTGTAAAGACAGGCAATAGATACAGATATATGAGATTTATATGCTTTCCACATTAACAGAGCTTCTGTTATAAATCCCTATTAATCAGGCATTCCATCAATATAAAGTTTTCCATTAAATCCAGAGAGGAACTGTAGCAAGTGTAATCATAGAGCTTGTTTAATACAGTGCAATGATGGCAACATTTTCATCTCATCTATCTGGCTGCAGAGCTCTTCCCCTCCTGAGCTCATTGCTGAGTGGCTGAACAGCTCAGTGACAAAGTGGAAAATTCTCCTGAGTATCAACAGGGGAAAAAAAAAAAATTAAAATCCTCCTCTCTGACTCTCAGCAGTTGTAAAGCAAAGCCAGAATGGTGAATTACAAGTTTCAGAACAGATATTTACAGGTTTTTTAGACCCACAGCTCAACAGTTGAAAAAAAAACAAACCCTCAAATGTTTTTGTGCAGCTTCTTCCTCCTTTTGGTTTTCCAGGTGACACCTGGACACTTGGCAGGAGCAGAAGTGAAAAGCTGCCCTGACTTGGCTGAGGCACAAATGGGAAAAGTGTTTTTATTTTGTATGCTCTGTATATTTGTTATTGTCCAGTGTCAATGCAGGAGGAGAACAAAACAAGGAAAAGAGACAAAAGGAAGGGATTGAACAACTCAGGTCTTGTAATGAAGTGCTGTGGAACAAAGCCACGAGTTTTAAAGGAAACATTACACAGACTTGTTGAAATTAAATAGTAGGTACTGAGTTAGATTAGACCTGAGAGAGAAGACAATGAAATGGCACAGCACTGGGGGGAGGGATTTTTAACTCCCCTGGCTTCACTGGGGAGAAGTGAATGAGGAGGAGAGAAGCTGCTCAGGGATCAGCAGCTCCTGCTCCCTTGGTGTGAAGTGAGACGTGGGCAGTGCTCCACCTCAGGGCGCTCCTGAGGCTGGCAACACCTGCAAGGCTTCAGAGTCTCCCATCAGAGGGGTTTTTTTTGCTTGAAAAAAGGTTAAAAACCCTGATATTTTTCATTTCTTCATCATCTCAAGCCATTCTTTTGGTATGTCCCCAGTGGAGATTTTTTCCTGTTCTGTCTTGTTTGCCTCAGGCAAAACATCCAGGGCTTGACTCTCAGCTCTGCCCTGGCATCTTCAGCTCCTGAGACCAAGGGCATTTCCAGAGAAGCTGGATTTATCTTTCTTCCCCCTCAGGAAGAAATGCCAGCAGAGCAGAAAAGCTTTTCTTCCAGTTGGTCTTCAGGGTGATTTTTGGGGTGTTTCCAGTGTCTCTGGCATTCCAGCACCCCCAGGAAGGCTCTTTTACACCCTGTGTTGCATTTCCAGTACAATTAGTGCCCTATCCCAGTAGATTTCGGAGTGCAAAGAGTGTCACCAGCCAGACCTCTCCCAATATTTGGGCTGTGCCACCTCCCCTTGCTGCTTTTCCTCCCAGCCCTGGGTCACCACCTGCCCACCTGTGGTGCTGACAGGGACACATGCCAGAAGATTTAACACCGAGTGAAAACTCTGGAGAACCCAAACTGGGAACTTGGAGGAATATCTGATGCATTTGCCCACAGCTGAGGATATTTTGATGATATTTTGCTGCACAGCCCCAGCCCAGTGACCGTCCTGTTGCTAGATGGAGCATAAGCAGCAGGCAGATGAAGAGGAAAACACAGGGAAAGGGCCAGAACAAATTTATTTTCCCCTGCTGAAGACAATCCCACACACCTGGCTCAGCTCAGTGCTGTGCTGCACCTCTCAGCAGCTTCACCCTCCCAGGGGAGAGCTGTTTGTCCATCCTGGATTTCTGCACCCTGCTCTGCACGAGCACGGGCACACCAGCAGAGATAAACCATTCTCTGGCCTCTCTCTTATTGTTTTAGCATGGCTGAGCTTGGCTGTCTGCTCTAACACCATCATTTTTCCCATCAGGAAAAATGCAAAGGGATTTCAGAGCAGGTGGAACAGCAAAGGAAGAGCCAAACATTTTCAAACAAGGGCAGCACAGAGTCTTTACCCTTTCCTTACACTTCTCTCTTCCTCCTGTGCCAGCTCCATGTCTTTCTGCAGGCTGGGGTGCAGACAATGAGGTTTCTTTTCAGGAAAAGTCTGATATTTCTGCCCAAGAACAGCTGCTGTGCTTCAATTTTGATATGTTCTAAGGCATCCCTGCCTCACGACCCCAGATATCCCCTGGCAGAGAAAATCTCCCTCCCTGTTTCTCTCTTGGAGCTAATGAGGCTGTGCATTTACACAGCAAATTCAATCCAGCCCCAGCCCCAGTTCTGCAAGCAGTACATTATTATTTCCTGGCCTTTCAAAGGCTTTTTAGACTAGAATATAATGGAATGGCTTTTAACAAGGACTGCCCAAAAGAAGAAAAGTCAGGAGAGAGTAGACCTTGCTATCAACATATTAAGCAACTCAGCTGAAACCCAAGTTTCTTTTACAAGCTCTATTTTCAGGTGTATTCTTAAATCATAAGGCAACCAACAGAAAGTTAAATCACAGTGACAGCAAAATGCAGTTTAATTCAAAGTTAGCAGGTCAAGAAGGGCTATGAAGGATCCTCACATTCACCTCAAGCTATTAATTCAGATAAAACCCACCAGCTGCTGCAGCCCTCGAGGATTTTATTTGCCATGTTTCTGCTTGTTAGCTCACACAAACGAAGAAAGGAGGATTTTTTTTCCCCTCCAAGATAGGATTTTCAATTGACTTGTCCAACTTCATGGCACTGTAGCACTCAGGAAATGTCCACATTCCAGTGGCACAGGCAGAGATCTGGGAGCAGCCCTCTGTCCTGGCACGGCCACAGGAACAGAGCTGCTCCACCCTGGGCTGCTGGGAGCCCTCGGTGCCTTCAGCATCCTTGAAGATGAATAGCAGCTGCCAGCAGCTGTCCCCTGAGCTCCCCAGAGAACAATGAAGCAAATAATTTCTTTAATTATTTATCAAGGGCTGCTTCCTCAGTCAATAAATTTGTTTGGCTGTCTCCTGGAGGCCTGGATTTCTGCTTTATTGGGTTCTTCCACGTGCATTTGAAACA
>WBNP01001945.1:0-13144 GCA_013401095.1 Passerina amoena
GGTGTTTCCCAGCCGGGAGCTGCAAAGGCCCTGGGGAAAGGGAATCTGTGAGGCTGAAATGATGAATCCCCAAAGGGTTTGGGATGGCTGGAGCCAGCGCTGCTCAGCAGCACACAGCTGGCTCTGCTCTCCTCACCCGGACCTCGGCGTTGTGTCGGTCTCATGGACCACACGGGGCTGTGCTCTGTCTGTAGGGAGGGTTTTTCTGTAGCTGGAGCGCAGGGATTTGGGTAAAACCCTGTCCTGTGACCTCTCCCCAGGTGAGATCTCCATCCCTTGCCCCTTTTCCTGCCTCTTTGGGTTTTGGTCTCTGGGCTGCACCCCCTGCTCCCCAAGGGTTTCTGGGGTTCTGCTGGTCTCGGTGGAATTTTTAACCTGAGGCTGCTCCCACCAGCACCCCGGGGAGAGGAGAGCCTTAACTAACACTGATTCCATGAACCAGAGAATGGCACGGAGCAGGGTCCCACCACCCCTCTGTCCCTCCCTGGCTGCTCCATCCTCCGCAGCTCCCATCGCTCCTGCTCCGTGTCCTGCTGACGCCACCTTTGTCCCCAGCCCCTTCCCCTCGCTCCCGGCCGTTCTCCCCCCTCAGTTCCCCGCGGTATCACCGGGCGGCGAGGAGCGCTCGGTGCCGAAGAGGTTAATCCGTGTCCCGGTGGACTGAAAGCCCGGAGCTTCATGGGATGCCATATAAAGCGCGTTCCGCCGGGCCGGCCCCGGCTCCGGGAGCTGCCGGGACGCGCGGAGCGGAGCCGGGCACGGAGCGGAGCCACCGGAGCCGGGCACGGAGCGGAGCCACCGGAGCCGCGCACGGAGCGGAGCCGCCGGAGCCCCGGAGCCGCCGGGCCATGGAGCCGCCGGGCCCCGCCGGGGCGCCGGGCCGGCCCTGGGATGAAGCCAAAGCTTTCTACGACAACCTCGCCCCCAAGAAGAAACCCAAATCGGTGAGAGCAGCGCTCCCCGCCGGCCCCATCTCCTGCCGGGGCTCTCCAGGTGTCCCATCTCCTGCAGGTTCTCATCTTCCCTGGATCCCCCATGCAACCCCCCCGGGTGTCTGTGGGTGCTCCAGGATCCCTCCCGGTGCCCCATTTCCTCCAGGGTCTCTGGGTCCCTCCGGTTCCTCATCTCCTCCTCCTGTTTTGGGGTCCCCCTGAGTCTCTCCGTGTTCCCCATCTCCTCCAGGATCTCTGGGATCCCTCCTGCTGCCCCATTTCCTCCACAAGTTTTGGGGTCCCCCCGAGTGTCTCCATGTTCCCCGTCTCCTCCAGGCTCTGTGGGGTCCCCCGTGGTGTCTCTGGTGTTTCTCTGACCCCCGGCCTCCATCCAGCTCCTTGGGGATGCCCCCTCTCTCTCCAGGTGCTCCCTCTCCTCCATGGCATCGCTCGGTTTCTGGGCTCTCTCCGGATCCCCCTGGGTTCCCGCAGGTCCCCGTGGTGCTCCTGGCTCCCTCCTGGGCTGAGCTGTCCTTGCAGAGTGGCCCGGTGCCCCATGAGCTGCCTGTGCCCTGTGCCAAGGCAGGAGGCCCTGGCAGGGACAGGAGGGGTGGCACTGACAGAGCTGGGGACAGCCAGGGGGTGGCACAGGGGTGTCGCTGCCCCTCGCTGCCCCCAGAGCTGTGCCAGCCTCTCCTGGGTGCCCTGTGGGGCTGGGGGTGATGCCAGGAGCTGTGCCAGCCTCTCCTGGGTGCCCTGTGGCTGTGGGCACAGCTCAGCTGCCCTCCCACAGCTGCCAGCCCCCGGTGGACGGCTGCAGGGCGCTTTTCTGCAGTATAAATAATGTTCTTGGAAAACTCCAAACCAGCCTGAACTTTAATCTGATCCCCGAGCAGGGGCTCGAGGCTCCTTCAGGAAATGGGGTTTGGTGTCGTCTGTCTGTGCCCTTGGGCTGCCAGCTCCGTCTGTCTGTCTGTCTGTCCTCCTGGCCCTACAGGAGCAGGAGAGAGCAGTGGGCTGGCAGGAGAAAAGGTGATTTGGGGCAGCCCTTCCTGGCTGGGGAATGGGCTAATGGGGCATTCCTGCTTTGCAGTGGTCGAAGCTCTTCCCACAGGCTGGCTCCTGCCAGGGAGGTCAGCAATGAGACCTGTCACCCTTCAGCAATGCTGGAAATGTCCCCAGCCTCTCTGGTGACGGTGGGAGCTGGTTTTCTGCTGGCTCCCTTCCTCTGGGCACCCTTTGGGGCCCATCCCTCTCACCCATGTGTGGTTTTTGGGATGCTGGAATGGGGACAGTGCTTGACCCCGGAGCAAACCCTTCCTCTTCCCTTTCCGTGACCAAAAATCCTCTGAATATTGAATGAATCACAAGAATTTGGTCTTCTGCAGCATCCAGGGAAGTGCCCAGAATTCCTGCAGGATTTTAGGATGGAGCTGGGTCCAACCATAAGGATCCAGGGGTGCAGAATGGGGTCCCCAGTGTGGCTCCTGCTGGGGTTGGGTGGCACCGTGGGCACCTGTGGCTCTCCTGGGTGGGAGGACACGGTCCCACTGCACATCCTGGGAGCCTGTGGGATTTCCAAAAATCTGCCTCTAATCCTTGGGGGGCTGCTGGGGATTTACTGATTAGAGCAGCGATTTAAAGGCTGCCAGCTGTTGGGTCTGCAGGCAGAAAATTGGGCTGTTTCCAGTCACTCCTGAAATACACCTGCACCCCAAAACTGGGGGGTTCGGGGGCTGGGCTGGGGTGTGCACTCAGTGGAGCTGGAGCCTGCTGGAAAGGCCTTTTTACCCTTTTCAGGTGGGATTTGGGCCTTGTGAAGCTCCTGGAGCTGTGCCAGTGGCTGATGTCCCTCTGGCACGTCCCTGGTTGTCCCTCCTGTTTGGCTGAACTTATGGATGGACCCAGGGTTGGGGTGGGACCTTCCCCACACCCTCACACTCCTCTTAAACCCATCATTGATCCCTTGCTCGAGGTTCAGGAGGGGGCTGGATCTGACCTTCCCATGGGAATCACCATGAATCCCCCAATTCAGCTGGATTCGGCTGAGCAGAGCCTGGGCTGGTGTTGGATGAGCTTTCACTGACCTTGGCTGGCCTTGGATGCTGCTTGGAGGGGAAAGCAGAGTTTGTGATTCAGCCCAAAGCCTGCAGGGCTGAGGCAGCCAGGGCAGGAGGCTGTGGCACCAAATCCAGCCAGGGCTGGGAGTGGGACCCCTCCCATGCACACATTTCCCCTTACAAAAGAAGAATATTTGCCTTGAAACATCTCAGTTTCTGGGGAAAAGTGGGGTTGGCTGGGTTGTTAGCAGCACTCAGAGGGAGGATTTGAGGTGCTGTGGTTCCTGAGGCTTTTTAAAGCTCATTTTTGAGCCTTGCAATGACCATCTGCAGCACTAATGGGGACGGAGAGGCATCCAAACAACCTTGAGGAGGGAACGCTTCCAAATGAAACCCACTTCAAAGAAATGTCAAAATGCAGATTCCCTCCTCGCAGCGCAGAATCGCCTCGTTTTCCCAAATGTCAGCATTTCCCAGGGAACAGCAGCAGGGCTGTTCCAGCCCAGCCAGAGCTGGGAGCTGCCTTAGCACCCGGGTGAGACTTTCCTGCCCCGAGTGCTGCACAAGGTGCAAATCTTCCTTGGCAGGATCCCATTCCCAGGGCTCCCTGCCCTCTGGGGCTCCAGCTGCCCACGCTGCTGCCGGGGCAGAGGCAGGGCCTGGAGCTGAGGGTTATTTTTATTGCTGTGTTTATTGCCTCTTCAATGAACCTCCCCCAGGGCTGGTGCCTTTCAGAGGCGGGGAAGGGACCTTGAGCAGCCGGGGCTGTTGTGCAAGGTGAGAGAGGGAGATGGAAATTCCCTCTGGGCACCCAGCTTGGCTTGTGGCCCCAAACATCCTCCTCACCCCCCTGAACACGCCTCAGTGCTGTCACCTCTGGGCTGCTGAGCTGTTTTCTCTCCTGGGAATCTCCCTGCAGGGCTGACCCCGGTCCAGGGTCGGGGAGCAAACACACCTGGAAGATTTCCTGCACTGCAGGATGGAGCAGCAGGACTCCAGCTAATGGCCGGATGTCCCAAGACCTTTCAGAGTTATTAATATTTTCAGCTAATAAATGGCCCATGACGCCAGAGTTATTAATTAATGAGCTGAAGTGCCAAGGCTTGGCCTGTGACCAGTTAATAGCTGACACTCCTTGGGGACCTGGCTGTGGTTCAGTGCTGGTGTCCTGGATCAGGTCCTGCCTGTCCTGGGGGCTGCTCCCCTGCTTTCCTAAAAGAGCCACTTCCAAACAGGACCTGATTCCCTGAAAGTGCCGTGGGAGAGGGATCCCTGTGCCCACACTGATCTTCTCAGCCCCAATCTGGGTCTCATCCTAATCGCCCGCTGTTTAATCGCTTTGCTGGGGATTTGGGGGATTTTGGGAGCGGACGCAGCCCCTGCAGAGGTGCCTGGGATGGATCTGCTGTGGGGCTGGTGCTGGGAATGGCGTGGAGGCTCCCACTGACTCATTCCTGGGTGGGGCAGGGGGCAGAGGCAGCCCCAGGGCGAGCCCAGTGCGGATGGGGCACCCTGGCCCTTGCAAAGTTCAGCCCCGGGCAGGGTGGGAGCTTGAACTTTGGAGCACCTGGAGAGGAGGCACCCTCCACCCTGAGCAAATGGCATTGCCAGAGGATTACTCATGGCACAGAGGATCCTGGAAGCCACGGGGGAGCAGGGGGTGAGGTGTTCCTGCAGTGCTCACAGCCAGGGTTTCTCAGAGAGCCCCCAAGCCCTGTCCTGCTCGCTGGACTCCTCTGGAGGGGACAGGACTCCCTGTGCCACTGTCCCTCTGTAGGATTTGCTGTCCTGGCAGCCAGGATAGCTCACTGGCCATCAGTAATTAACTGATTTTTGTGCTTGCAAGTGAGCAATGGGGATTAACAGGGGAGAGAGGGAGGATGGGTGGGGGGTCAAGATGAGCTTGACTCCCCCTCTGTCCCCTCTGTCCCTGCCACGTCCCTCTGGAGCCGCCGCCTCGTTGGCTTCAGCTGGAGGAGGTTTTGGGTTTTGGATGGAGCCCTCGAACATCAATAATAATGACTCATAAATCGTTGCACCACCTGTTTGTCATGTTTCCTCCCACCATAACTGTATCAAGTGTTCGGAGGAGCTGAGCTGGCGCGGGCTGTTTGGCACATCTGGACGGCATCACGGGGTGCGGATCTGGCTCAGCCGCAGAGCGCAGCTCGTTCCTGCCTGGGGGGTGGGAAAAGCCACACAAATTCCATCTGCACGGCCTTCAGCAGCTCCTCCTGGGGTCTGCACGGGTTCTGGGAGCCTGCTTGCAGCGGGAGGGCTTGGCAGTGGGATCTGAGGCGTCCCGAATGTGTGGGGATGGAGCATCAGGGCTTTGTGACCGTGTTCACAGGGGTCTGAGGATGAGGGAAGAGATGAGGATCTGACTCCATGTTTCAGAAGGCTGATTTATTATTTTATGATATATATTATATTAAAACTGTACTAAAAGAATAGAAGAAAGGATTTCATCAGAAGGCTGGCTAAGAATAGAAAAAGAAAGAATGGTAACAAAGGTTTGTGGGTTGGGCTCTCTGTCCGAGCCAGCTGGGCTGTGGTTTGCCATTAATTAGAAACAACCACATGAGGCCAATCTCAGATGCACCTGTTGCATTCCACAGCAGCAGATAACCATTGTTTGCATTTTGTTCCTGAAGCCTCTCAGCTTCTCAGGAGGAAAAATCCAAAGGAGAGGATTTTTCATAAAAGATGTCCGTGACAGTGCTGGGATGCAGCCGCTCTGTCGTTCTCCAAATCATTTCAGAGGTGTCACCCACCTCGTGGCCTTTCGTGGCTGGGAGATCCAGGCAGGGGCTGCCTCCCTGATTTGTCCCTGTGCCCGCAGCCCAAGCCTGAGAACGCCATCACCATCGCCGTGTCCTCGCGGGCGCTGTTCCGCATGGAGGAGGAGCAGAAGATCTACACGGAGCAGGGCGTGGAGGCCTACGTGAAATACCAGCTGGACCACGAGAACGAGCCCTTCCTCCCCGGGGCTGCCTTCCCCTTCGTCAAGGTGAGCAGCCACAGCTCCCCAGAAATTCTGGGGAAGGGGCAGAGCTCGTGTGGGGCCAGGACGGACACGAGCCATGGAGCAAACAGAGGGCAGACAAACCTCCCAGCAAGTGATGTGCTGTTTCCAGGGCTGCATTTTCCATCCTGAGCCCAAGAATTGAACAAATCATCTCCTTGGATCACATTTAAAGTTTCCCTTTAGGGAATTGTCTTTTTTTTTTTTTTTTTTTTGTAATTATGATTATTATTTATTCTTGTAAATTGGCTGAGTTTAGCCTTGCTCCCGAGTCGGCCAATTTCTAATTCTGACGTGTTGAAATGAGGCATTTCAAACTTGAAAATTATTTTCTGACTCCTGTAGCAGTTAGTGCAGTTTTGGGTGCTGGAGCCCATTCCAAATAAATAGATTAATCAGCTCAGTGGGGCAAGACTTGTTTCTGATTGCTTGAAAAACACTTATCTGTAACTTGGAGCTAATTTAGCCTCTTTTAATAACTCCAAACCTTTTGTGTTTAAAAACAGAGGAGTAGCTAGGTGGAATTTTTTCCCCTCCACTAAAATGAATCTATTTTTTCCCAGCTGATGTCAGCTTGGCTCGGGGTGTAGTTGAGGTGGGGATTTTGGTGACCAGGCGTGTTTTGATGGGAAGGGGTGAGCCCCACACCTAGGGCTGACCAGATTTGTGGATTTTTTGACCAGGAGTGTTTTGCTGGGTGGGAAGGGGGTCAGGGCCATGCCTGGGGGGGCCTGGCTGACACCCACCCCCTCTCCCTGGGGTGCTGCAGGCTCTGGAGGCAGTGAATGCTCAGCTCCGTGAGCTCTACCCCGACAGCGAGGAGCTCTTCGACATCGTCCTCATGACCAACAACCACGCCCAGGTTGGGGTTCGCTTGATCAACAGCATCAACCACTACGGTGAGATGGGGACACAGCTGCCCTTGGTGGCTCCTGGGTGGTGGCATTGCTGGGCACCAAGAAAAGGAGATGTTTTCTTGCTTCTCCTGCATTTTCTGGGTGTTGAGCAGGAACTGGCTGGTGGGGAGGAGCTCTGGGTGCTGGCCCTGCTGTTGGGCAGCAGAACCAGAATTAACCTCAGCCCTTCCAGCACCAAGGCTGGGTTTGGGGGGCAGCCAGGCTCACGCCGGGGTCCCTCTTGTCCCCAGATCTGTTCATTGAGAGGTTCTGCATGACGGGAGGGAACAGCCCCATCTGTTACCTCAAGGCCTATCACACCAACCTCTACCTCTCCTCCGACGCCGAGAAAGTGAGTGGGGCCATTGAAGAGGGTGAGTCTGGGGTCCAGCTCAGGGGGGGGGGCAGTGGGGGGAACCTGGAGCCCTCAGGGGGTTGATCCCAGGAAGGATAACTCCAATTTCCATGTCCCTAATCCAACGTGCACTTAAGGTTTGCCTCGCCCCACATCTCTGACGCTCCAAAGAGCCTCCAGTTTCCATAGAAATGAGCCTTTCCTCCAGCTCCACAGCTCTCCCGAGGCAAAGGCGGTGTTTTTCCTCCTTAATTCTTGTATGCAAAGGGTGATTTGTCATCTGGGGGTTTGTTTTTTGCTGTGGAAGCTCTCGGGGCCAAGCTGCAGGTGCTCCCGCTCGCGTTTCCTTGCGGCGTTTTGCTCCCAGCCCGTCGTGTTTTGCTCTGCTCCTCGCTGCTGAGCCACGAGGACGGATCCTTGGATAACTGCCACCTCCTGCCTCATCCTCAGGGATTGCTGCAGCCACCATCTTCAGCCCCAGCAGGGACCTGGAGGTGTCAGAGAAGCAGCTGAGGGTGGCGTTCGACGGGGACGCCGTGCTCTTCTCGGATGAGTCGGAGCAGATCGTGAAGGCTCACGGCCTGGACATGTTCTTTGAGCACGAAAAGGCTCATGAGAACAAGCCCCTGGCACAGGTAGAGATGGGCTGAGGGCAGGAAAAGGCTCTGGGAGAGAGGCAGCTCCCATGGGATGCTCCAAACTCTGGGATCAAGCCACAGTGGGGTGCGAGGTTGTGACCGTGTTCACAGGGGTCTGAGGATGAGGGAAGAGATGAGGATCTGACTCCAGGTTTCAGAAGGCTGATTTATTATTTTATCATACATATTATATTAAAACTATACTAAAAGAATAGAAGAAAGGATTTCATCAGAAGGCTAGCTAAGAATAGAAAAAGAAAGAATGATCACAAAGGTTTGTGGGTTGGGCTCTCTGTCCGGGCCAGCTGACTGTGATTGGCCATTAATTAGAAACCACATGAGACCAATCCCAGCTGCACCTGTTGCATTCCACAGCAGCAGATAACCATTGGTTACATTTTGTTCCTGAAGCCTCTCAGCTTCTCAGGATTAAAAATCCTAAGGAAAGGATTTATTATAAAACCTGTCTGTGACACAGGGGTGGCACAGGGGATGGTTTGGGGTCATTTTCTGGGGTGATGACAGGAAGCTGACAGAAGATTTCTTGCTCCTTCAGGGCCCCCTCAAGGGCTTCCTGGAGGCTCTGGGGAAGCTGCAGAAGAAGTTCTACTCCAAGGGGCTGAGGCTGGAGTGCCCCATCCGCACGTACCTGGTGACGGCGCGCAGCGCGGCCAGCTCGGGCGCCTGCGCCCTAAAGACTCTGCGCAGCTGGGGCCTGGAGACGGACGAGGCTCTGTTCCTGGCAGGGGCTCCCAAGGGCCCTCTGCTCAGGAAGATCAGGCCCCACATCTTCTTCGACGACCAGATGTTCCACGTGGAGGGGGCGCAGGAGATGGGCGCCGTGGCCGCCCACGTCCCCTACGGCGTGGCCCAGAGGCAGCACAAGCGGCCGGCGCAGGAGAAGCAGCAGACCCCAAACAGCAAATAGTGGCCTTGGGGGGGATCCCCCAAAGCCCAGCATGGACCTCATCCCGTGAGCCAGGCTCCCTGCTCGTGCAGGGAATGTTTGTTCTGGGGATGGGGGCTCATCCCCCCGCCGGGTTAGGGGCGGGAGAGAGGAGGGAAATGTCCTTGGTGCCTCTGTTTGCTGCTGCTCCTCGTGGGGCCGGGGGCTCCTCTGTGCCAGGGGATGTTTTCCCAGTTTGTCTGTGCACTCTGCACTTGCTTCGGGCAAAAAACCCCTCGAGGATGGGTCTGCCTTGTGTGGAATCTTTGTGCCAGGCAGGTTTAAGCTATTTATTTTAACCTATTTATTTAAAACCCCCCAGCGACTCCCAAAGCCTTCTGGCTTTCCCAAGCAAATGTTGATGCTGAACTGGAAAATTGGGAGCACTCAAAAGCCTTGCAAGCGGCTTTGAAACAAAATTTTGTCCCTTTGAACTGGAATTAAACCGTGATATTGTTCCTTTACAGCCCCAGCTGCTGCTCCCCAACCAGAAAACACTCAGTGTCTGTCCTTTCACCAAGACTTTCCCAGCTTAAATTTGGAAAAATAGAAACAAATACTTAACATACTAAAAAAAAAAAAAATCCTGTTTCCTGCTTGGAGCTTTGGGCTGGTGTATTGTTGGGCCAGGTTTTTCTATGTGGGTTTCACACTTGCATGATTTGGCACTTAAAACTAATAATCTCAGTGAGCATCCAAAGCCCAGCTTGTCCAAGGGCTGCAGACACATGCCCAGGGCTTGAATTAAGTTAAAAGCAGGCCTTGATATATTAGGGACATCATTTGAGGTCCACTTAGGTAAATCTGCACAGAATTTCAGCCTGGGGATTTCAATTAAAGGATTTTTCCCTCCCTTTCCAGGCTGAGCCCATATGAGTTGATAATCTTTTTCTCCTCAGCTTCTTAAAACCTCTGGTGTTTCCTAAAATAGACACCTCTGTTAGCGATGCTGTGAGAGAACCAAATCTCTGATTAAAAAACAGGATGGGAAATCAATGGGAGAGAAACTGGTGTGAAAATCACACTGACATTTCTGCTCAAAGCCCTGTCCCAAAGGAGACACTCGGGAGGAAATTTAAAGATTTTTTTTTTTCCTCGTGGGTTTTTCTTTTCCTCTTTTTATTATTAATTTTTTTTTTTTTTGGCACGACATCCCATGGCTGAGCAGGAAGGGTGCTCAGTATTATCAGCCAGTTTTCTACAAATTCCAATTTTCCAGGTTGTGTGTCTGGCTCTTTCCAGGGAAGTTTCAGCTCAGACAGCGAGGCTGGAGCTGGAGTTACCCCCCTTTTGAGGAATATGTGAATAACCAAGCTGGTGATGCCTTCAGTGGCTCTGGAGACTTTTCTCATTGCACTAAATCCTGCTCTAGCAGTGAAAAGCAAATTGCACTTTTTTTCCCCCCCCCCCCCAAAAAAAATTCTTTGGCAGACTTAGCTGTCACATCTGGGTGACAAACACCTCAGAGGAAGGTCTAAAATCCAAACAACCAACAGAAAAATCTTGGGAGAAAGGAGTTTCTGAGTGTCACATCCGCCAGCACTCGGGTTTAGAGAGAGGTCTTGTCTTTTTGAGTGTGAACCCAAGATTTTGGGATCCAAACTGGATCTTGGAGGCCTTTCTGGCAGCTGGGAGGGGGAGCACAGCCAGTAAACATTTCCAAGGTGTTTCCTGAAGATGGTGGAAGGCCAGCCAAGCCCAGCTCGTGCAGGGGAGAGGATGTTGCAGGAGGAATGGAATTGTCAGCCAGCCCTGGGGAGCAGGGCAGGGTGCCAGAGGGGCTGTGGGATGATCCAGAGGTGATGCTGCTGCTGGCAGGAGGAGGTGGATGCCCAGGGAAGCACTGGGATGTGGTTTTGGGGTAGAACCCTGCATTTGAGCAGATTCCTGCTGCCTCTCCAGGCCCTGAGGTGCACAGGGAGCTGGGTGCAAGCTGGGCACAGCCTTTTGGTGACCCTGCTTTGGGTCCTCCTGCTGCCAGGGCAGTTTAGGGGCTCCCTGGGAGATGTGGGGCTCAGGAAAGGGGCCCCAGGTGAGCCAGACCTGCCCACATCCCCCCCAAGCTGGGAGGATTCTCCATTCCCACCATGGCTGCCCCTTCTGCTTTTCTCCACGTGGCTTCCTCTGGTTTCGGTTTTTATTTTTCCTCCTCCATCCCTACAACTGGAAGACAAGGACTTGCTGCTCGTGCACTTCCCTGGGGTCACCCCTGGGATGGGCTCTCCTCTCACAGCCTCCTGGCTGACAACTGGACTTTTCCTGCTGTGTGTTGTTGCTGTGGATTTCACTTCATTGTCCCCCCGGTGGTTTTTTTGCCATGTAAATGGGATCCCTCGGGGTGTTTTTCCATAATAAACCAGTGCTGGTCCCAGCCCTGCTCCCTCTGTTCTCACAATGAGTGTTTGGCTCCCTGCTTGGGACCTCCCAGGTTTTTTATGGTGATGGGGCAGGCGTGACAAGAAGGAAAAAGGGGTTTTGGGGGGGTTTCAGGGAATTCAGGAAATGTGATCCAAGCTCCTGCTTTGGGAGAGGTGGGATTCCAGGGGTGGGATGATCCAAACACCTCCCTGTGCTTCGTGAGCAGCTTTTGTGGGGCACCTGGGCTCGTGATGGAGCCCTGGATAAAAATACAGCTTGGCAGGAGACTTTTGTCAGCTTGATCTTCTCCCAGCCAACAGGTGGGAGGCAGCACAGGCTCAGCAGAGGAGATTTGTGAGATTTATGGCTGCTGAAGCACTGGAGCAGCCACACTGCAGCTCCTCCCTGCCAGCCAGGGGAACAGATGGACCGAGGGGAAGCAGCAAATTCTCCATCCAGCACCAAATATAGCCAAGGAATGCCCGTGGGCCCCGGGGGCAGCATCCCTGCTATGGGTGTTCATTTAAGGGGTGCATGGATGGATGGATGGCCCTCAGCAGCACTCCTGCCTCCCCCCAACCCTGTTCCTCCACCAGATGCTTGAAGAGGAAAAAAAAAGAAAAATAAATTAAATTCCAGCACAGATGATGCACCAGGGAAAGGCCAGGTGTGTCCATGCAGCCCTGGGAGCCAAAAGCTGCGAGGACAACCCCAAGCCCTTGGTTCTGAGAACATGAGGGACAGGGGGGAGCTTTGTGCAGGTGGATTTGGGATTTGCTGCAGGGCTGAGGTTTTGATTCTGCTGCCTGTCTTCCAAGCTTTTCCCTTGATCAGGCATGGCAGGGCTTTGCAGGGAGCGTGCTTTGAAATGAAGCCCGTGGAGGAGGAGGAGGAGGAGGAGGAGGAGGCAGAGCTGGTGGGAATTATGCTGCCACTCAGCGATTGTCAGCACAGATGTTCCCGAGGTAATCAGCACCCTGAACAGCAGGAGCTGCTGCTCATGGCAAAGCAGGATTTAACCCCCACAGCTCGTGGGGTGTCTGGAGAGAGTGGGACAGCCCTGGTGAGCGTGGCAGGGAGGTTGGGCAGAGCCTGGACTCTGCTCTCCTGGTTCTTTCTGGGCACCAGGGGGGTTGTGAGACATCCCTGCCTCAGTTTCCCCATCAGCGTGGCAGAATCATGGGATCCCAGAGTGGTTTGGGAAGGGAACTTAAAGATCACCCAGTGCCACTTAAAGATCACCCAGAGCCACTTAAAGATCATCCAGTGCCACTCCCTGCCATGGGCAGGGACACCTCCCACTGTCCCAGGGTGCTCCAAGCCCTGTCCAACCTGGCCTTGAGCATTTCCTAGGATGGTGAATCCAAATCTGATGAATGATCCAGAGGGAACAGAGGATGATTCCGGCTCCTTAGGGAGGGAAAGCAGAAACCCAGGAGTGCTCTGAAGTGCAGCGAAACCCCTGCAGATCCTGGTGTGGGGGGGTCACACAAATCCAGGTCTGTCCTGTGGCCCAGCTGGGAACTCCTCTGCAGCTTTACATCCTCCCTGGAGGGCAGAATAGGCACCAACCACCCCGAGCAGGAACCTGCAGGATAAAATGTCAGGGCAGGGGACCTGGTGACAGGGTGACAGAAACACCCGGGGCTCGAGGGACAGATAAGGGGACCTGGAGGCAGGAGAACAAGCAAAGGGCACTCGCTATCAGCGCCGGCGGGGCCGTGCCAGGATTTGAGCAGCCCGAGCATCTCGTCCCTTCAGCACCGCTATTTTTAGCCGTGCTCGCTGACACCTCTGTCACCAGCGCCTAAAATGGTCCCCCCTGAGCACGGCCAGGGCCACCGAGGGAGCCGTGACTCAACGGGGCGGGTGTGGAGCCGCTGATGGAGCTGGGCCGGCTCCTCCGGAGCTGCTCTCTCGGGAGTTCTGCTGTT
>WBNP01001945.1:13244-57061 GCA_013401095.1 Passerina amoena
TTTTATTTTCTTATTTCTTATTTCTTATTTCTTATTTCTTATTTCTTATTTTTATTATTATTTTATTATTTATTATTTATTATTCATTATATTATTTATTATTATTTATTTATTATTATCTTAATATTTATTTTATATATTATTATTATTATTATTATTATTATTATTATTATTAATATTAACATTAATATTAATATTAATATTAATATATTATTGTGGTTTATCTAATCTATAACAATTTTTCTCCTATCCAGCCAAGGTCCGCTCGGCTGGGCAGAAAGAAAATTTTATAGATAAGGATTAACGAACAACCTCGAGACCGAAAAGTGAAGAGTCCAGACTCTTCTCTCTCGAAGCAGAGACACCCTGCACATCTCGGGGCAGCGATTCACAACCAAAACCCGAGAGGGCTGGAGCCAGAGGGCGAAGATCTTGGACCCACAGAGCAAACCAACCCCCCCTGCTGCCCCTGCCTGGAGATCCCCTTTTAGGAAAAGCTGCCTGGTTTTCCCAGCTCTGCCCACGGGGGCGGAGATCTGTCCGTCCTGGCGCTTTCCCATTCCTGCAGCGAGGGCTCCGTTACCGGGGCTGCGCTCAAAGCTCTGCTGGCAGCGCTGGGCCGGATGGGGCTGTGCCATAATCCCCCCTGGGAGCAGAGCAGAGCAGAGCAGGGGGGTCTCGGGACCTTCTGGGGCTGCAGGAGGGCTGGGGAGGGATTTGGACGAGGGCATGGAGTGATAGGGTGAGGGAGAATGGGTTTAAACTGAAGGAATGTAGATTTAGATTGGATATTGGGAAGAAATCCTCCTCTCTGAGGGTGGTGAGGCCCTGGCACCAGCTGCACAGAGAAGCTGAGGATGCCAGGGAGGATAAATGAGAGAAAATCTGCTCCTAATGCACTGCGAGGGAAGCTTGGCTTCCCCGACGTGCGCTGACTTTCGGTGGGAATTGGAGCACGAGTGGACATTGCTGGAATTCGGGTCCATCCTGATGGGGATGCGTCTGCCCCAGGGACGGGGACAGGGACAGGGACAGGGACAGGGACAGTTGTGGTGCTGAGCAGGTGCCACGAGAGGGCGTGGAGGGCTGCGAGTGCCGCCGGAGGTGACCTGGTGGCCGCTGTCCCCTCCCTTGGCGCCCCAAGTGGCATCACCGCCTTCCCCCGGTGCCACCCGGTGCCCCTTCCCTTCAGGTGCGTGTTTGGGGGCTGTGAACGAGCATCTCCGCCACCTGAGCCCCCGGAATGTCCCCAAGCCACCCCCTCCGCGGGGAGGGGCAGCTGCCTGAAGCCCACCAAGCTGGGCGTGCAGAGATTTTCCTCAGTGCCAATTCTGGCGTGGGACACACGTCCTCAAACGCCACCTCGGGCACTTTGTCACCCGGGGTGACCCGGCTGTGGGGCTGTGGGGCCACCCCATGTGGCAGGGGTGGGGTGATGGGGGCTTGTCCTGCTGGCTGCACAAACAGGCCTCCTCCAGGTGCGGCTGGGAATCATTAGGAGCTCTCTGCTGAGTGTGGGAACTGGAAGAGAAAGCTGGAGAGAGGCCTTCTTTCATCTCCCCACTCCCTCCTCCCCCCGTGTCTGCCAAGCCTGGCTTCCTTTTGAATCCTTTAGCTTGTGCCAAGCGAGGGAGAGGAGGAGGAGGAGGGGGGAAGAAAGAAAAAAAGGGGAAAAAAAAAAAAAAAAAAAAAAAAAAAAAAAAAAAAAAAGCAACAACCACAGGAATGTGTCCAGGGATCTGGCTTCATTCAGGCTGTGAGCCCTGAATAACCCAGCTCCACTCGGGGAGGCAGCGGTGGGAAAACAAACAGGGAAGGGCTGCGAGGTGGGGACAAAGGGTGTCAGGGAGGGGGGCACGTCCCCTGCCATGGTGCCAGGAGTTAGGGTGGCACAGGTGCCATGCTGGGCGCAGAGCTGCCGTGTCTGGGTGAATCCTGGCCGTGCTCCATCCCAGGACGGGGACACGGCGCCCACCCCATCCACATCCCACCGCCCTGGGGCCGTGGTGCCCCCGTGCCAGCCTGGACCAAGGCAGCAGGGCTGCTGCCAGGGGAGCCTGGGAGCCTTTCCTCCACCACATCAGGGGAGAAGGATGGTTTTTAACTCGCTGCCGACTTTATTCCCCGCAAATTAATAATTTCCTCTTGTGGCAGCAGCGCTGGCCTGAGCGTGTGCGCGCTGGTGGCTCCGGAGGGTCCGCGCCGCGCCTCCCTCCATCCCCATCCCCAGCTGGGCTCCCTCCAGCTGTGCCGAGCTGTCAGATCCAGCCCAGCTGTGCCGGCCGCGGCCTCGGCAGCGTCCCGGCGGGAGCAGGGGCCCGGCTGCGAGCTGATGCTGTGAGCTGATGCTGTGAACTGAGGCTGTGAACTGAACTGATGCTGCGAGTGCCGGGGAAGCGCCTTGGGTGGCGGCGAGGGAGGCGCAGCTCCAGGAAGGAGCTCTCGCTGCCTCTTGGCTCCGCAGCAGCTTTGGCAGCGCTCGGAGAAACGGGAAAAAAGCAGCGAGGGAGCCGCCAGCACGCTCCGGACTCTGTCCTGGGGACACGGACAATCCCAGCGCGGGATGGGAGCAGAAAGCTGCGCTTTGGCACCCGAGTCCTCGCAGAGCTCCACGAGCGCTCCCCGCTCCCCCCGTGCGCTCCGTGCATCCCCCCCGCGCATGGAAGGCGCTCCCGGGGCTGTCCGTGTGTCCGGCCGCGGCACAGACAGACGCCTCTCCCCAGCGCGGGCACTCGCTATCGGCAGATCTGCTGGGAACGCCAGCCATTCCTCGGGCTGCGATTGTGTTTTGTTCCTTATTTATATCCCCGGGGCGGTGCCACAGGTGGGCGATTGTTCCAGCTGACAGCCCGAGAGGCGAAGGAACGAGGCTGAGCTTCCTGCCATTCAATCGGAGAAAGTGAGCGCTCAGCAGCAGCTGCTGGCTGCTGGCAGCGGCCGAGCCCCTCCGCGGTGCGCGCAGGAAAAGGCAGGAAAAGCTGCCTGGTGCCGTGGGCACGGCGGGTCCGAGCCCCTGCTCTCTCCTGAGTTTGTTTTTTAGGAGATTTCCTCCGAAATCGGGTGAAGAGGAGCTGGGAGGAAAAGGGGGCTCAGGGGGGACCTCCTGGCCCTGCATAACTCCCTGACAGGAGGGGACAGCCAGGAGGGCGTCAGGCTCTGCTCTCAAAGAACCAGATGAGAGGAAACAGCAGCAGGGGAAGTTTAGATTGAATAATAGAAAAAAAAAAATCTTCACTGAAAGGGTGGTCAGGCACTGGAATGAGCTGCCCCGGGCAGTGGTGGAATCCCCATCCCTGGAAGTGCACAAAACCACACGGATGTGGCATTTGGGGACAGGGTTTAACCGAGAGCATGGCGGTGCTGGGTTAAGGGTTAGACTCCAACTCAAGGGCCTCTCACAGCTTTAATGACTCTGTGGGAAGCACCAGCATGGAAAACAGCAGCGTGCGGTGGTGGGGGACGCTCTGACCATGCCAGGAGGCAAAGCCAGGAGCTGGAAGCGCCGGAGGGAGCGGCTCCCCCCTCCCCGGGCCAGCCCGAGCGCTGCAGCTTCGCCCCTGCCCTGAACTCTGCGTGATCCCTGACCCCGGGGCCTCTGTGGCGGAGGGCTGGTGGCTTTGGGAGCCCTCTGGATGTGCACATCCCCTGCTCTGTGCTGGAAGGGCCAGGCGATGATCCCTTCCCGTGCTGGCTGGGAGCCTCCTTGTCCCTGTTTCCCCAGACGTGTCTGCGCTCCCGCCTGGAGGCCGGCAAGGGAGGGAGGAGTGTGTGCTCCTGCGAGCTCCACATGCAGAACAAACCTCTCTCCCTCCTCCCCTCACTGCCTGGGTCCCTTCTGAAGCATCCATGGCCTTGTGGAAACCCCTGCAGCACCCAGGGTGCGGTGAGATTTTAGGGCCAGGAGCCCAAGGCATCCCTGCTCCATTTCCTTCCCTCACTCTCCCCCTCCTGGGGCCGATCCAATTGCAGAAGAGTCTCCTGCTGCCACCTCTCCCTGTCCCTTCCCCGTGCCATCTGTCCCCAGCATGGTGACAACCTCACTGGTGGCGTTGCTGCTCCTGTGCACCCCTGTGCCACAGACATGTTTTATGAAAAATCTTTTCTTTAGGATTTTTCCTCCTGATAAGCTGAGAGGCCTCAGGAACAAAATGCAAGCAATGGTTATCTGCTGCTGTGGAATGCAACAGGTGCATCTGGGATTGGTCTCATGTGGTTGCTTCTGATCAATGGCCAATCACAGTCAGACTCTCTGTCCAAGCCACAAGCCTTTGTTATTCATTCCTTCTTTTTCTATTCTTAGCCAGCCTTCTGATGAAATCCTTTCTTCTATTCTTTTAGTATAGTTTTAATTTAATATATGTCATAAAACAATAAATCAGCCCTCTGAAACATGGAGTCAGATCCTCGTCTCTCCCCTCATCCTGGGACCCCTGCGAACACCATCACACCCCTGAGCTCTCTGTTTCCAGCCCATCTGTGCTGTTCCCCCGGGCTCGGGGTGTCTCCCCGGCTGGCTGTGATCACCAGGAGCTGATCTGCACACACGGAGAGCCCCGGATGCCTCCACGCACGCCAGACCCGCAGCTCCATCACCCCGAGGGTGGGACCGGGCTGAGCTCAGCCCCTCGCACGAACATCGCACATCGGCGGCACCGCAGCCGCGGCAACCAGCGGCACCCAGCCCCTTTTGGGAGCTCGCCCCGAAACGCTGCAGAGGCTTTTCCGTGCTTTGGAAGTGCTGGGGGTTGGACATGCCAAAGCAGCGGCCACGTCTGAGCGAGGCTCGGTGCCTCGTGTCACTTCCAGGAGGCTGGGAGGGCTCGGGGGTGATGTCTGTGAATGTTCAAGGCACTTGTGTAGCCAAGCAGCGCAGGCACATGCTGTCACTGCCTCTGCAGTGCCATCTGGCCAGCAGCGACGCAGCTAGAACCAGGGCTGTGCGCAGGAGAACATTTTACAACAGAAAGCAATTAACAGAATAAAGCCCTTTTTAAAATCCAGTAATTAAAAACAGTCCCTCCCCCTTGTTTTCCTTTTAAGCTGAAAGTTGCTGTTTACTCATTTGCTTTACAAAGTGTGCCTTGTTGTGGCTTCAGAAGAAATGAAAGTTTGAAGTGGTTAGAGAAGAAAGGCTTTGGGGCTGCTGCGTTCCAGGCAGGGCGGAGGGGCAGGGGCTCTCCAGCCCGGCTTGTTTGTATTTGTTCTTGTCTACTCACAAGATCGCTAAACACACATTTAACAAGTGGTGAAACTGTCTACCAGCCCGATCTCTCCCAGGGTTCATGAGAAGAGGCCTGGCACATTAGCATTGCTGGGGGAAGGGGAGGGAGGACAGGCCTTTTGAAGGGTTGGTGTTTTGGGGCTGAGCAGGGAGGGAAGGGCTCCTTGCGCAGGCCAAGTCCCAAACAAAGGCATTGTGTTCCCCGGAGCCCTGGGGACTGGCCCCGGGGGAAGGCCAGGACCTTGCCTCACCAGCCACGGGTTTTCCCATCCCAGCTCCTCTTATTTCCTAGCAGGAGTGCAGCCCTAGGGCCATCCAAGGCTTTCCAGAGGTGGAGCAGAGCTGGCGCCTCCAGGGCTGGCTCATCCCATCCCTGAGAGGGAGAGCCACAGAACCCAGGGCTGCAGGATGGTCATGGGGACCATCCTGTGCTGCAGCAGCTCACCTGTGCCCCATCAGCCTCACCTTGTCCCCATCACTCTCACCATGTCCCCATTACCCTCAACTTGTCCCCATCGCCCTCACCTTGTCCCCATCACTCTCACCTTGTCCCCACCATCTTGTCCTCACCACCCTCACCTTGTCCTCACCACCCTCACCTTGTCCCCATCACTCTCACCTTGTCCCCATCACCCTCACCTTGTCCCATCACCTTCACCTTGTCCCCATCACTCTCACCTTGTCCCCACCACCCTCACCTGTGCCCCATTACCCTCACCATGTCCCCATCACTCTCACCATGTCCCCATTACCCTCACCATGTCCCCACCACCCTCACCTTGTCCTCACCACCCTCACCTTGTCCTCACCACCCTCACCTTGTCCCATCACCCTCACCTTGTCCCATCACCTTCACCTTGTCCCCACCACCCTCACCATGTCCCCATTACCCTCACCATGTCCCCATCACTCTCACCATGTCCCCATTACCCTCACCTTGTCCCCATCACTCTCACCTTGTCCCCATCACCTTCACCTTGTCCCCACCACCCTCACCTTGTCCCCATCACCCTCTCTGGGTACAAAATACCAGAGAGGAGCAGCCCAGTGTCCAGAGGCCACAAGTCTTCTGTCCTCTCTGGGTGGCCACAGGGGAGCCCTGACCTCGGGGGGCTCCTGGACGTGCAGTGACCCCGTCTGTGGGCAGGTTTGGTGCAGTATCAATTATCACTCGTTGTGGCTTCTCTGTACAGCGACTGCCCAGTGCAGCAGCACCATTATGGGTGGGGAAACTGAGGCACAACCCACTGGTGCTGTCTGATGCTAAACCGTCAGGATGGTGACCCTGTCCCTCAGCCCCTGGTGACACAGGGTGGCACAGACCCAAGGGGTGTCCCAGCTGTGAGCTCGGCAGGTGCAGCCTCTGGAGCCCCATCCCCCGGGATTGCAGGGCTGAGCCACATTCCCAGAGCCGCCGCGGGGCAATAGGTGTGAGGACACAGACAGCCCTGCCAGGGCGGGGAGGGCAGCGCCGAATTCCAGCTCCCTGTCCCTGCCTGGGGAAGGGTGAGGCCACGGGTTTGTGGGAAAATGTTGTTTTTCCCTCCCCTGGCCTGCCCGTAGCAGTCGGCTGGGCGGGCTCTGGATTGCGTGGGCCGGGGAAGTGGGGGGGAGTTTGCAATTGTGGTGCCTCTGGCTTGGAGCAGAGCCACGGCAAACAATCCTCTGCTGGCCCTGCTCCAGATCTGACAGAGCGCCGAGGTGATACCGTATTCATCCCTCCACGCTTTCATCCCAAATCACCTCCTGAAAGCCCTGCCCGGTTCTCCCACCCGGGATGGATCTGCTCAGCCACAGAGGGAGGCAGCCTGGCCACAGCCAGGAATCCTGTCCAGCATCTCTGTGAGGCCTCTGCCTTGGAAATTACAGCTGTGGGACCTGAGGCTGGGAGGTGATGTTGACTGAAGATGTGAGGACAGGGCATTCCAGGCATGCACGGGGTTAAACCAGAGGTGTCAGTTCACGGGGAGGTAACAGATAAGTCCTGCTCCTCGGCTGCCTCTGCCTTTCCAGAAGCCTTGCCCTCCCTCCCACATTCCAGCTGCTGCAGCTTTTCACAGCTGGCCGCTCTCCTGGGACATTTCCCAGAGCTGGGAAGGCAGGGAGGGGAGGGAGCAGCGTGGTCCCAGCCTGGGAGGGGGGTTGGTGGCTGGGCTGACCACTGCCCCTCCAGGGACACTTAGTCTGGAGCCTTTCACCCCCAGGACAGGCCTGGCACAGGCCAGCCTAGGCAATGCCTGGCAGGGATCCACCCTCGGCCCTGGCCTGGAGAGTTTTTCCTGCTGCAGGGAAGGGACATCAATCTTTGCAGCTCGCTTATTCCTTGGCCTCCGAAGCAGGGGAGCCAATTAGTGCTGGGTGTGATGGATGGCTTAGCCCCGTCCTCGTGACACCCATCCTCTGGAAACAGTTCCCACCACGGAGAGGCACAGCCAGCCCGAGCAGGGGACAGCTCTCAGCAGCTCCCCAGTCCCTGAGGGTCTCACAGGGGTCCCACGGGCATTGCAGCAATGCCTGCTGTGATTGCAGAGGGCAAACAGACTCGAGCATGTTAATTCAGGGCTTGGGGGAGAGATTTCCTCTGATAATTCCCTGGCTTGGCTGTGGCAGAGCCTGGAGCTCTCCAGGGAAGAGCAAATCAGCTCTGGGCAGAGGTTGGTCACCCACTGCTCGTGGCTGTGCTCTCGGGGTCACTGTGCCGTGGGAATTGGCTGCAAAGGTGCCCAGTGAGAGGCCAGGAGGGGCAGAACCCCCATTCCTGCACCCCTTGCCTGCAGTGGGGGAGGTCTGGCTGCTCCCTCCCGTGGGACATGGGTGACACTCCCAAAACCCAGCTCCCCCAACACATTTAATCCTTCCTGTTGTCTCCACTGAAGCATCGCATGAGGGGTCCCTGCTCCATCTGGGGTGGCTCAGATGTCCCTCACAATCCCCCCTGGGATCCCTGGGGTCGATTAGAAACGACTCTCCAGGAGCACAGGCTGGAGAACGGATCCGGTTACAGGAGAAGTGGGTTTGGGGGCCCCTGCTCTGTTCATAATGAAGTGTAATCCTAGAAAAACATGTTGCCAATTACACTTCAATTGAACCCAGATAATGATGCTTAGACAGGGCCCAGAAAAGATGGAGTCTGGACAGTGAATTCCTTCCTAATGGAGAAGAAAAGTGTTCCTCTGTGGCAGGTCTGGGCTCGGCTTGGTTCAGGCTCGCTGTGATATGAGCAAGAGCCTGAAACAACCAATCTCAGGATCCCATTTAAATGGTTTTATCAGTGGAAAGAGTATTAATCTCTCAAAAACACATGTTTATGGGAAGTTTGGTTTGGAGATGTATGTGTTTCTAACTGAAATCACTTTGGAAAGGGAGGAGGAGCGGGTCTCAAAACTGCTAAAATAACACTTTTC
This sequence comes from Passerina amoena, assembly GCA_013401095.1. Classification (NCBI taxonomy): domain Eukaryota; kingdom Metazoa; phylum Chordata; class Aves; order Passeriformes; family Cardinalidae; genus Passerina; species Passerina amoena. The sequence continues at coordinate 21,870 of WBNP01001945.1, forward strand.
TAATTCTTCTGGTTCAAAGTAACTTTTCATTTGGAAATGTAAGCTAATAACAGCTCGGCTTCTTGACCACTTCTCACAGTGAAAACAAAACACCAGAATTAGAGTAACAAAGTGCTGTGACCTAAAGCAAAGGTTTTACTCTCTTTTTTTTTCAGTTTACAAACACTGCCAAGATCTCAGCGCTCCACTCCAGCCCAGGACGGCTGCTTCAGGTCCCTGCTGCCTCCCTTCAGAAAGGAGGACGGTGCGGTTCAGTCCCAAAAACTGCTCGGGGGTGGGTCTGTGTTTTGCTCAGGCATGGGCAAAGGGCAGGCAGGAGCCGGGGTTTGGCTTTTCCGGAGCTGCTGGGGAATCGCAGACACCTCGGTGGGTGAGCTGGCAGAGATGGCTCAGGGAGATAGGGAGCAGCAGCCCGGGAGGCCGCGGGAGACGGGCGGCTTGGCTGGCCCGAGCTCTTATCGCCGCCGCGGTCTCTGCAGAAGGGCTTTGGGAAACCCACGTGTTGCCAGATCTCAGCGCTGATTATTTTCTTCAAAATAAAAGGCATTATTTTCGTACTGGGAACCTCCACTCCAGCGCTCTCCCTCCTCCCTCCTCTCTGTCTCTCTCCCACACGCACAGGTTTTTGCTGCCTTGGGGGATTTTAGCAGCAGCCGCAGCAAGGCTCTGAAAAACAGATTCCTGCCTCCTTCCTGCAGGAGCGGGGAATGGGAGATGCTCGCTCGGTGCTGGGCCGTGGGTTAAACTTTCCAGCATTGTGAAAAGAGGCCAGAAAACAGCGATTCATCCCAGCGTTACACAGCCTAAAGCTGGGTTCGGCCGTTTTGTCTCGCAGGGTCGGTGTCAAACGCCCTGGCAGCGCCGGCAGCTGGCACTTGAAGAGGCTCCAAGGCTGTGGGAGCGTGGCAGGGGGGCCGAGCTCCCGGTGGCACCAGCCCCGGCCCGAGCGCGGTGCCACCGCTGCCACCCGGCCCTCGCCGGCGGCCACCGATCGATGCCGGCCCTCGGAGCGGCGTCCCCGAACCGAGCGAGCCGCTCTCCATCCGAACCCCGAGCCCCGCGCCGAGCCGGGCAGACATGTGTGTGCGTGTGGGGCTGGATGTTGATTTTTCCCTGAAACAACTCAAGGCTTTATCAGTCCCATCTCTTTCCCACGGTTTTCTGTTGCCAGTGAGGTCACTGGTCCCTTTAAACTGGGGCTGAGGCCAATGTGCAGCGGGTGGAAGGGGGGCCGTGGGCAGGAGCGGGGGGGACATGAGACGGTTCACACAGACTGTTCCTTTTACAGGAAGACTTGGGATTTCGACCAGCGAGCGGGAGGAGGCGGCGGGGCGAGGAGGGGGGGGCCCTGGGAACCGGGGAGCGCCGGCGCGGCCGCGTAATCCGTCACTCCCGGGAGATGGTGGCTCATTAACCCATTACCCGGGAGGTGGGGACGTGCCGGGAGGGAGCCAGGCGAGGAGAGCCGCGGGTGGGAGAGGCACAGCGGGCAGGGGAGGAGCCGTGCGGGGCCGGAGCGGCGCAGCCCGGGCAGGGACAGAGCGCTGCCCCGAGCGCGGCGGGCGAGGACGGCGGCGGCCACCGGGGCCACGCGTGGGGCAACCTCGGCGAGCCCAGCGGCCTCTCCCCGTGCCAGCATGAAGCGGCTCTGCGAGGAGAGCTCGTCCGACACGGAGTCTGACGGCACCATCGACGTGGGCCGGGAGGAGGAGTACAGGTGAGGGCAGGCTCCGTCCCACGCGGGTTTTGGGGTGCGGGCACCGCTCCCCGCGGGCTGCGAGGGGCGGCAGCGCTCGGTGCCTGCCGGGGCACGGCACGGGAGGGCACCGGGGCTGCACCGGGCACGGCACGGGAGGGCACCGGGGCTGCACCGGGCACGGCACGGGAGGGCACCGGCGCTGCCACCGCCGCACCGGGAGTCCCTCGCACCTCGCTTAACCCCTCGGCGTCGGGCTGGTCCTGCGGGGACCGGCAGGATGACCCCAGAGTGCCGGCCAGGGCTGGTGCTGGCCATGGGGCTGAGCCCGCAAGGAAACCCAAGTGGCCGTACAAGTGCTAAAGTGCGTTAGGAGCTTCAGGAGAATCCCATCAGAGCCAGCGCGGTGGCTTCTCCTGCCAGGTGGGAGAAGAGCAGTGGGACCCGTTCTGCTCTCTGCACCCCGAGATGGGGCCGCCCCCCCTCAGAGCAGAGGCACCCACACCCCTGCGCTCCGGCAACCCCAGGGCTCCCAGGGAATGTGGAAGAAACGGGAGGTTTTGCATGCGGAAAACGCTTCTGCCGTGCTGATGCATGGGTGAGGCAGCACCGGGGCTGTGATGTGCTGGGGAAGGGCTGCCCCGGAGCCCCGCGGCAGCGCAGGCTCTGTCCCATCGCTGCTGAGCTGCACTTTGGGCTTTGCTGTTTGTGAGGGAATGGTGAGGACAGGAGCCGTGTGTGGTTCCCCAGGCGATGCCCTCAGGCTCCCCTGGCACCGGGCATCCCAGGCTGGGTCAGCCCTCCCAGGCTCCGAGGGTGCAGACGGCACAGGGCATGAAGGAAAGGCTCTGTTATTTGTTCCCATCCGAAAATCAGCTGCTTTTGAACTCTTGTTTCAGTAGCCAAGTGTTTCCCCTCCCTCAGTGTCCAGCGAGGCCTTGGATTAATTCATTCCCTCCTGCTCTTTGGTATCCTGAGTGGAGAAACTGCCTGGCTGGTGCCAAGCTCAGCTTCTCATGGGACTAAATTCATGAATCTGCTTCTGATACAGTCGCAGCAGAGTCGGGCACGTCTTACACAAAATGTCCTGCAGAGATTCCCTGAGCCCTTATGCGTTTCCAAGTGCATCAATATTTAAGCTGCTTTCCTGCTGCAGCTGAAATGTCTCCCACCTGTTCACATCAGTGCAGCACAGAGTCCATAGGACCCCGAGGGATAAAACACTGGAATTGTCACAATATTTTATTTTCATGACCAGCAATGATGAACTTTTAATCTCTCTCTGGTGCTGCTAAAGTGTTTGCCTTCTCGAGCCAGTGGTGGAGCCAGGCTGGCTGTGATCTGGTGATATTTGCAGAGGTGGATGCTGTTCCTCATGCCACGCAAATCTACGGCCAAAAGAGCTGTTCCTGCCCTGCTGGGGGCACACCCTGAGTAATGCCATCCTGCATGGGATGCTGGTGCACCCAGAAAAATCAAACATTTCCAGGTGGGGAGCGAGGAGGAGGAGGAGGAGTGATTAGAGCAGAGAGAGGCTGCCTGCCTGGCTGGGGTTCCCAGCCCATTACCCATCGGTTGAATGGTTTGGGCAAACCAGTTTCCCTGTAGTGAGGGGATGAGTCACGCCGGGTGTGAGCCTTGGATCAGTGTGTGGAGCAAGTTTAGGCTGCGGGGTCACTGCAGAAGTGCAAGATCTGCTCAGTTCACAGCCAAAGCTATGCTGTGGGGGAAAAACCAAGCAAAGAGCAATGCAGAAATTTTAATCACCGCAGAATATACTCACGCCATCTTTTATGCGGTTCAAATGCACCAGATGTATTTTTAAAATACATTTTGCAGTGAGATGGGTGTTGATATCCACATCTGGACCTGAAGCATTCAGACAGCTCTACAAAGAGAGTTTCAAAAATCCCTATTCCTCTTTGGGTGCCTACTTTGCACTTCCAGGTGAATTCAGCACCTGCCCCCTGCACCTAAAACACCCCGGTGTCCATGCAGAGCCCATTTTCTCACCAAAATTGCTCATTTTCTGTGTGTCTGTGTGGCTGGCGACGCGTGTTAGTACTTGTGGAGCCAGCCAGCACCTCTGCCCGGAGAGAGCCCACCCAGCAGACATTCAAATAGGGGACCTGTATGGAGATGAGCAGTAGAAGAACGTGTTATTGTGCAAAACCACTTCTGAAAGCGCCTCACTTGGGCCTATTTTTAATAGGCTGCGCTGGGTCGGCTGGCTGCAGACAGCACTGTCTGTGCAGGAAAATCTTTAATAGACTCTTATTAAAATGCTTCGTCAAACTGAAAAACATTTGGATTGGGGTGAACCCGAGTGCCCCTTTTCCAGATTTGGGTGTGTGACACCAGCTGGGCTCCCTGCGGGCTTGTGTTCACATCCCTGCTCCGAGTGAGTTTCGTAAGGCACAGGAACAGCCCTGAGCCAGCTGCCCTTTGCAGAGGGACAAGCCCTGCTTGGGGAAGCTGGGAGGTGGCCCAGGCAGCCTCATCCCCCTCCTCAGCCTCGGGGTTCTTGCTGCAGGGACTTTCCCACGCCTGGTTATCCGTGGTTATGGAGACTTCACCTCCATGGGGACCTCAGGGTTGAACTTTGCCTCCCTCTGCGTGTCTTGTGCTGACCTTTGGTGCTTTTAGGTGGTTTGTGGGGCCCCGTTCCTTAGATTGTCCCCACGGTGTCCCTCATCCCCTGGGCAGAGCTGTGAGCCAGCAGGAGGGTCCCTGCTCTGTCACCTCCTGCCAGGTGTCCTCCCTGCCCCTCTCTGAACGGCTCAGGGGTGTCCGCGAGTTCAGAACACCCCAGCCCACCCCGAAAATTGCGGTTTGGGAAGCGACTACTCTGGGAAGCCCTCAGAAACCACATCAGTGCCACCAGTGGCCTCACCCTGAGGAGCAGCCAGCCCTCCCTGGGTGGGAGCCGGGATCCCAGGGCTCAGATCCCTCCTGCTATCGCGGCTCTGAGATGCAAAGCCCTGCAGACAGGGCAGGCTCAGACACGAGAGACGGGAGGTTCACACGTGGAGGAGAAAAGGCCATGACTCCAGAGCTCAGATTGCTGCTTTTGCAGCCCTGTGGAGATGCCATCACAGGCTGGGATGGAAGAATTGTGCCTGGGAGAGGATGGACAGTTTAGTGCAGAAATCTGTCCCAATCTGGTGGGAGATTCTCAGAGGGGAGAGAGTGGGATTCAAGTCTCTGCTTTGCTCCCCATCCCCAATTCCTGAGCCCTGTGTTGTGGGTAAAAATGAGATGGGAACCACAGAAGACATTTTTCGGGGTGGGGGGAGGAAACTGCAGATGGCAAACGCGTGTAGAACATATGTGCAACAGAGGTTGCTCTCCAGCCAGAAATGATCCCCTCTCCTTCCTTTCCAGCCATGTTTCCAGGTCTGTGTCCCCCACCACGACATCTCAGATACAAGCCAGGAAGAAGAGGAGAGGGGTGAGTGTTCTTTATGATGATCAGGGCAGTTGTGTCCCCTGCTCAGGCTGGCCCTGTGTGCCAGGGGAGCACTGGGGAGCTGTTGGCCATTCCTTACTGTTAAAATCACTTTTGCACTGCTCCTGCTCCACCTCCTGCAGAACTCTCCCAAAAAAAGCCATTTGGCAGAAAAGGGGGGAGCAATTTCACCTGGGCTTACCACACCAGCCCACATTTATTCACCCAACTTCTGCACCCCAAAACATTGACACACACAACCCTTCCAAAGCACCTGGAGGGCTTTAGACCTGTGAGCTGTGGCTGTCAGTGACTGTGGCTCCTTCTGTCTGCTTGGGAATCTCCCACAGATCATCGAGAAGCGGCGCCGTGACCGCATCAACAGCAGCCTCTCGGAGCTGCGGCGCCTGGTGCCCACGGCCTTCGAGAAGCAGGTGTGTCTTTGGGTTTGGGAGGGCCCCTGGTGCCCCCTGGGACGTGCAGGGTTTGGGGTACAGCCCCCAGAATGAGGCAGCCTGGAGCAAGGCTTTGCCTTTCTTATCCTCCTCACTGCGGGGAGTAAGTAGGTGGCGGAATTGGGGTGGTGAAATGATATTAGCAAATATTCACGGGCCCTGGGGAGGATCAAATCAGTCTAGGAAGGGTTTGGCAGATATGAGGAAGCGCAGAAATGGGGGTTTTTCAATCTGCATCATGAAGGAGCTCTTTTTTTCTGCTCACTTGATGTAAAAAACAGAGCCCTGGTGGATGCCCTGCGCCATTCTGAGCACTCCTGGGCTTCAGGGAGGAAATCATTGGTCAGACCCCGGCTTCTGAGAGGCACAAAGCCCTGGACCATAAAATGACAAATGGCTTTTCCTTTCTGCTCCCAACACAGGGGTCTTCCAAGCTGGAGAAGGCAGAAATTCTGCAAATGACAGTGGATCACTTGAAAATGCTTCACGCCACAGGAGGAGCAGGTAAGAGCTGCTCTTATGAGCACGTGGGTGAGCTGAAGGTGCAAACCTGGAAGGAAAATTCCCCACTGGAATTTGGGGAGCTGCCTCCAGCCAGCTCTGTCTGCTTCCCAAGAGAAATAAATACCTTTTGAGGGAGGGCAGATGGGCATTTTCCTACAGATGGGTCAGCATCCCACGCCTCCATTTGGGAGACTGGGGTATGGGGGATGCTGAACCCCCAGCCCCACAGGGACAGCACTGTTGGTGTCACACCCCCTGCTAAAAGCTGTTTTGCCAGAGACTCATTTATTCCTGCTCAGAAATGGAGCCTGCTTCCAGAAAAACCATATTAAACTCTTTACCTCCTCCCTGGGATACATTTCCTGCGGAGGCTGAATTCTGCATGAGGACTCTGCAAATAAACAAGGCTTTTTTTCCCTTTCTGTTCTTTTTTTTTTTTTTTTTTTTTTTGTCAGTGTGTCTCTTGGTTGTTATAAGAAGAGAGAGGGAGCCCTGTGCAAAATCCAACAAAGGTCTTATTTGTACTGAGACCTCAGTACAGACCCTCTGTCCTGTTCCAGTTAACAGGATGGAGATCACAGCTCCAGTAAAGAAGCCTCTGGCTTGCTTACCACCCAGTTTTGGCTTGCTGGGGACATTGCTGGCATCCAGGCTTTGGTTCAGGGCTGTAACTTGGTCTGGAACATTTGTTTAGATATTCAGTTTGACTGCACTGCAACAAAGGGCTGCATTGTCACGAGAGACCCCATCAAGCACAGTGGTCCAGCACTTCACTGTGCTGTGACATTCTCTGCTTTATTGCTTATGGTCTCATGAAGCTGCAAGTTGGGAGCAGAAGCCTGAAAATCAGCAGTTGGTTGCTGGTTTCTGTGGCTTTGAGCTTTCTCAGCCCAGCTGTTTTGGTTCTGACGCTGCTTTAAGGGGAATGTAAATTTTGGGAGCCAGGCAGAGGGAACTGGTGCTCAGCTGTGTGTTGAGGAGACACTGTCCTGAGTGGAATATCCCACTGGCAAAGGGAAGTGGTGCTCAGCATTGAGGAGACACTGTCCAGAGTAGAATATCCCACTGGCAAAGTCAGCCCAATCCCAGTGCCCATCTATCCCACAGCCACATCTCCAGCATCACTGGTAGAATCCAATAGGAAAAAAACCCTTCTTTCCTGAGCACAGCTAGTGAAACCTCCTTGTGGTCTCCCAGCAGTGAAAGGCTGCCTGACCCTGGCAGGTTTATCCCTCTGAGATAACCGCAGATGCCTCTCTCATGCTCACAAACGTCCAGCCCCTTGGGACACCCACTTGGCTGCCTGCTTCAGGAATATCACACGGCAGCAAAGTGCCTCAAGTGAGATACACAGTGCATTAGAGAGGGTACTGAAATCCCAGCGCATTCCTGAGCTCTGCACGGTTTTACTGTCACCCATGTCCTCTCCCTCCAGGCTTCCTGGATGCCCGGGCTCTGGCCGTGGATTACAGAAGCATCGGCTTCCGCGAGTGTCTCACCGAGGTTGTCAGGTACCTGGGCATCCTCGAGGGCCAAAACGCTGCCGACCCCATCCGGCTGCGACTCCTCTCCCACCTGAATAATTACGTGGCAGAAATGGAGCCTTCACCCGTGGCCACCTCCCTGCTGCCCATCCACACCTGGCCCTGGTCCTTCCTGCACGGCGCCGCCGGGCCCGTGCAGATCCCCAGGAGGGAGGCTGCTCCCGCCGCTCCGCTTGTTTTGACTGCGTCTTCCCTGCCTTACCCCAGCCCCGCAGTGAGGCCGGCCCCTCTCCGCCGTGTCCCCGGTGAGATGCTGCCCTCCCGACGGAGTTTCCTGGCCAGCAGGATGGGCTCCTCCAGCCGGAGGGCCCGCGGTGCCGGCTCGGCCGCAGCCGCGCCAGCCGTGCCCAGGATGGCATCACCAGCGGGAGCACTGAGAGAGGGCTCATCCAAGAGCAGCCAAATCGCCACATTCCTCTTCTCCCCGGCCTCTGCCGGCATCCCTGTGCCGCCAGCTTATGCAGCGCCTCCCGTCTTGGGCGCTGCCACGCAGGGACCAGGGATCAGGGTTGGGACATCCAGGATCTGCCGCTCCTGGGCGACGGAAATCGGGGCTTTCTGACCCTCCCTCGCCCTCCGGAGACAGGAGTTCTTCGGTGTTCATCACCCACAGGGCTGAGAACAAACTCGGTTGAAAAGGCATCCCTCCTGCTTTGCAGAAGCCAAGGATCCATAGAGAAAATTCTCTCTGCTCTTGCCTCCCTCCTCGCGCCGCCCTCCTCGCCTCACCGTCCTCTCCCTCGTGATGCCTGCAAACGCAAACCACGTCCAGTTCCACGCACTTGTCTGCACGAGGCCACGCTCCAGACCCTTCTGGATACGAGGGAGGGGGCACACGCAGATCCCAGCCCCGTTCCTCCTCCAGCAAACCCCTCTGCAGAACCCAGCCTTGCTCTCCTTTGGAAAACAGCCAGCCTTGAAATTCTGCCTTCATTTCCCCGGGGACTCGGAGCTGCCAGCCAGACTTGCTCGTGCTGATTCCCTGCGATGCATCCCCCAGCTGCAGCACCTAATTTTGGTGTGCTGGGATGGACACAGCTCACACCCCATGCCCAGCACTGCTGGCACCCTCAAGGCAGGCTCCAGCCCCCCCAGCTCCCGAAGAGAACTGGCTGCCTGCTAATCCCTGTGCTTTCCTCTCTGCATTACCAGCTTTTCCCACTTATGTGCCCTTAAGGTGGAGTGAGGCAGCGGCTTAGCAGGGCTGGTTCCCAGAGCCCGGCTGAGATCCTGCCGTGGCTGCAGGGCCTGTGCTGGGTTTCCAGCACAAACCCCGCTGGAGGAGCCGGCCAGGCTGCCTGGGCACAGCCCCTGCCCCGCACCGAGGTGTGAAGAGGTGAGACAGAGGATTTCAAAGGGACGCCTGTCACCGAGGGGAAGGCTCTGACTGCCAAAGTGAGAAGAAAATGCCTTTCCCTCTGCCAGCCTCCCTGCTGGAGCTGTGTCTCCTCCACCCCCTGCTGAACAGCCGTGACTGCAAAGGGGGAAAATGGGTTGGAGCAGCCTGAATTTGAAGTGCCTCCCTTGTTCTCCCTGAGCTCAGCATCCCTCACCCTCCCCTCCCATGATGTCTCTGTTTTCTTTCTCCAGCACTATGTTTGGGTCTCACACCTCTCATCCCCCTCCCTGGGCTGGGACCAAAACCCACTGAGGTGTCACTGCACTTGTCCTGAGTCCTGAGAGCTCTCCCTGCCTTGCCCTGTGTGCCCCTAGATGACTCTCACAGCAGATCACACCTCTGCTCCAGCAGCTGGCCTCCCCTCCTCTCCTCTTTGGGCAGAAAGAACAGAAGCTTGAAGCTTTCAAGCCACCCTGTGCCACGTCCCGTGGTGGCAGGGCAGGGTGTCCCAGTGCTCCCCCTCCCCTGCATTTGTGCCTTGACTTGCTGGGATACACGTGCAGAATATTCTGGACCCAGCTGCATGCCCAACCCTTGCCCACCTCTACAGCACTCCGACGTGGAAAGAGAGAAGAGGTCAGTGCAAAGAAAGGTAAAAAAGAGGGAGAAGATCTCTTTTGAATGGGAGAAACTCTTCCCATGCCTCAGGTCAGAGGTGCAGCCGGTTGGGCTGTGTGGATGAGCTGTTGTTTTCCTTCCTGCAGATGGTATCTGCCTTGTGCATGTCAATGTATGTATCTGCCATTGTTTGGGAAATGAGTCCCTCCCAGCTGTTTTGGTGGAAGTCATCGCACTTAACGCACAGAAATGCCTCTGCTGCTTCTCACCCTTGTCCTCAAGTGCTGGAATCAGCCAGGAACAACATATTCCCTTTTAATAAAGTCACAGGAGGGAAATCCCAGTGGGCCCTGGCTGTTCCTGCAGCTGGTTTGTGCACTAGAGCTCACGGCCTCACTTTACACTGTGCAGTGCTCTTAGATTCACGAGCTGTGACATCAGCAAAGGTGTCAAATAAAGTCTTTCAAACCCCTGTCCTGGTTGTGCAATGTAGTGTTGAAGTTAATCTTGCTCATCCAGCCTGCCTGGATCACAGAAGGGACCTGGGAAGGTCATTGGTGAGTAATTTTGTGCCAGGTTTTGATCCCTGAAAAGCTTCAAAAAAAAGGGAAGATGCAGACTTTAAGGAGACATCCCCTCTGATTGTTTTATAGCTCTTGGTCATTGTGGCCCCAAGACTTTTTACTTTGGAAAACGAGTCAAAATCAGAGGGGTATTCACCAAGGCTTGCCTTGAGACTGGCAATAGGAGAAATAATTTCATTTAATGTCTAGAAAAGTGTCAGGGAAGAGATGGGGTCTGGCAGAGCCTTGCAGCCAGACTGAGGGCTCGCCCTGGGCTCCTGACCAGAATAACCCCTGTGGCATCTCGCTGTGGGGAAATGCTTTGGACTAAACAAAGAGCCACAGCTGAGAGAGCCTGTCTCTGTTTTGAGGAAAGGACCAGTAAATGATCCCTCTCCGTGAAAGATGCTTGGGAGAATTTTACTGGGGAATGGTGGGAATTCAACTTCCTTTCCCATAACTCCTTCTCGCTGCAAGAATGCCTTTCAAAACCGCCCATAAATCCCTTCCTTAAGTGCTGTGCGGGGAATTGCTGGAAGGGAGCAACTGCAGCTGTGATGGAGTAATGCAGCATCCGTCTGGGAGCGGGGAGAAACTTCAAGAGCAATAATGGGGCTATTGATGACGGCTGGTCCCGCTGGTGCCTGGGCTGCCCTGACCCGGCTGGAGGTGGCGGTGGGAGCTCTGCTGTGGCCTGGGCCGGAGAGAGGAACCAAAACCAAATTCCCCTCCGTGGGAGGCAGCCGCACAAACCGGCCCCGCGGGCTACAGGGCTAAAACAAAACAGAGACAGTGGAAAAAAAGGAAAAAAAAAAAAAAAAACCCCAAACCCACTTCCTGATCTCTGCGGATCAAACGGGAGCCAGGGTGGGTGGAAGGGCATCGGTTCAGGCCCGTGGGGTTTTCTCCCCACAGCAACACGGTGATTACAGAGCAGCAGCTCCAGACTGCAGCTTCATTTTATTGTTTTTTTTTTTTTTTTCCCCAGGGTTTTCTTTAGCCTAAACCCTAATACATCCTGGCAGCTTTTGATCTACCCTGCAGGGGAAATCCCCGAACTCTTGGTGCACTCCCTTCGTCCTTGCTCTTCAGGCAAAAAAAATCCTGATGGAGAAGGCTGTGGGAAGGCGTGGGCAGCTCGGTGGCACAGCGGTGTTAAACGAGGCTCCCACCCAACAAGGAACAAATTAGGGTCCTGATGAACGAGCTTGGAGGGGACAGGGACACTCCCAGGCTGTGGGAGATCTGCCGTGCAGCAGGTGCTCTCCCAAATTCCCCTGCATGACAAACAGTGCTTATCTCAGCCCTGCTGCTGGCTGCCCTGGGTGAAGCGTTCTCCCTCCGTCCTGCTCCTGGAGCAATCCCTTCCTGCCATCTGCTGGTGAAATCCTAAAGCCGAGGAGGAGAAACCCTAAACCAGCAGCATTTGGTGGAAAACCCGCCATCTGTGCTGAGAATTGGCTGATCTTTCAGGGTGACCATCAAGGACTGAGGCACAGCTCAGACACACGGTGGCACAGCAGCTTGGGAGGCCTCTGGATGATGGATGGGTCACCCACCAGCACCGTCGATGGGCATGGATTGGCCAGATTAAGGCATTAACAGATGTCCCCTGTGCTCCAGGCGCTGCTGAAGGTCCTGAGAGAGCCAGCTGGGAGGATCTCAGGTATCTCAGGTCACCAGGAGCAGCTGCACTCGTGCGCTGAGGGCACCAAGAGCAGGGGGTCCCTGGGGCAGTTTTGTACCCCCAGCCTGTCAGTCCATGTGGGGAGTGAAAAGGATGGAGCAGGACACAGGACTGTGGCTGTCTGCGCCGAGTCCCCTGGGAGGGAGCACAAATGTCACCGAATATGTTTCAAATCAGAGCCACAGCGGCTGCTGCAGCCAAAGGGCGCTTTATGTGGAAACACGCTCTTTGAGCCGGGCTGTGTTTTGACTTTAGCTGTCAAAGCAGGAGCTGAACGCTTCCACAGCGACATGCCTGTGTCATGTCCCTGGCTTCCCAGTGGAGGAGGTGCCAGCTGTGAAGGACCGAGCACAAAACAGGGGCAGGTGTGATCCCACCAGCGCGGCCTCGCAGCACCCTCAGCTGCTGGGAGAATGATGAGAGCAGGAGGAGGAGGATTTGTGTCATTCGTGTTTTTCAAGACAGAAAATGTTGCAAATCACTACAATTTGCTTTGCTATTTTTACCTTTTTTCTGCTGCTCTTGATGATTCCACTGTAGTGGAAGATTATTCCACTGAAGGGGAAGAGATCATATCCCATTTTTATGATAACGTTGTATCCTGCTTTTAAAGCAAATTAAAGGCAATTTAACAATTGAAAAACTACAATGCCCAGCTAACCAGTGTCTACAGACTTAGTCCCCCTTAACAGGACAGCCACGGAGCCTGAAGGTCACTGATGAATCACTGAATCCTGCACTGCTGTGTCCTCACGCTCCGCTGAAGATGCTGGAAATAGATAATTACGGATCTCCCCGGAGCTGATCTCGTGAGCGTGAAGCCACGGGACAGCAGCAGAGGGGGGTGAATCCCTCTCCCTTCCCAGCAGCTTTCTGTTGGGAGCTGTTTAAGTCTCACCCTGGGAAGAGGGACAGCTCCCTTCCATGGGGAGACATCGGGACCCTTGGTCCTGCTCCAGGGCAGCCCATGATGGGAGCTGGCACAGCGCCGGGGCTGCTGCAGGAACTCGCGCTTATTTGGGGAAAAATGATGCTCTCAAGAGGAGGAGGAGGTTGTGGGAACAGCTCCAGCTCCGACCGCTCCTCATCCCACTGCCAGCGACACCTCCAAAACCAGAGCTTGGAGCAGAGGGAAGAAAAACCCCAGAGGAATTGTTCACTCTCCTGGTGCATTCCTCTGCTCCATGGCCCTGCTCTCCTCAGGAGGCTTCCCTGGATTTTTTTTTGTGTTTTATGGTGGGACTGAGCTGCCCTGTGAGACATCTGCACATGTAGGATGGGGTGGGAGTGAAAACAACCCCACAAACTCTTCTGGGGTTTGCTCTTGTGGATCCATCTCCCTGCCTGCGGCCCACAGGGGATTGTTCATCCCTAAATCTGTTGAGGTGAAACTTATGTTTTACCTTATGGCTGTTGCTCCATGTTGGGAACACTGGACAGTCTGGCACATTCCTCTGACACCCCTTGGGGATATTTTATAGATTTATGGGATCTCCTTTCAGCCTTCCCTCCTCCAGAATAACCAGGCCCAGCTCCTGCGGTCTCTCCTCATCAGGGCGATGCTCCAGACCCCAAACCATCTTTGCGACCTCTGCCGTACCCCCCTTCCAGCATCTCCTTTCCTTTATTACCCTAAATCCAATCACGCAAGCGACACAATTTCCAATACAATTAACTTTAATCATTCCCAACGCCGCCCGTTCTCCTGCGGCGCCCCCGAAATGGCGCGAGCCGGCCGGGTCCTCCCGCCCGCTGGGTGGCGCTGCGAGCGGCGCGGGGCGCTCCGGCCCGGGCCCGGCCGCCTCCTCTCGGCGGCACCGCGGCCCACTCGCGCCGCCGCGGCGCCTAGAGAGGGCCGCCCGCTGCCCGAAACCGCCGCTTCTCCGCCCGCCGCGGCCGCACCGCGTGAGTCGGGGTCGGGACCGGCGCCGCCGAGCCTGCCCCGGGTCGGCGCCGCGGGGTAGGGAGCGCTCGGGGGAGCGCGGTGCGCTGCGAGAGCGCGGCGGCCGCGCCCTGCCCGGAGCGCCCGCCCGCCCTCAGGCCGCCGCGTGCCACGCTGGTTTATTTATAATACCTTCAGGCTATCTAGCCGAGCCAGTTTTAAGAGAAATAGTTGTATTAGTGCGTGTTAGAGCTTTATTTGTTTATTTGTTTGTTCATTTTTTTTATTTCCTCAGGAAATCAACGGGCCGCCGCTCTGCAGAATCTGGGCTAAATCGAAGCGAAAGATAAAGAGACGTTGGGGTTTTAGGAGCCTCAAAGCGCTCGGGAGCCGGCGGATGAATTTTGGCGTCTTACCCTCTCCAGGAGGCTTAACTTTGGGGTGTTTTTGCTGAATTTTCAAGCTTGCACAACCCTCTCAGCTGCTCTGTGTCCTGGTGCCGGCCCCCCTTGTCCCAAGGTTCTGCCGGCCGCAGCTTAGCCTTTCGTTAAGAGTTTTGAGTGTTCCCGCAGAATTAATATTTATAAGAAGCTTGACTTGAGACCCCCCTCCCCCAAGTGAAAAACCGCCGAGGGGAAGATGAACACGGCCGCCAGCAGTTACCCCATGGCCTCGCTGTACGTGGGGGACCTGCACCCCGATATCACCGAGGCCATGCTCTACGAGAAGTTCAGCCCGGCTGGCCCCGTGCTGTCCATTCGGGTCTGCAGGGATATGATCACCCGCCGCTCCCTGGGCTACGCCTACGTCAACTTCCAGCAGCCCGCAGATGGTGAGTGACAATTGCAGCCACATCCGTGGCTTTTTTTCCCCCTCTCGTTTTAATTCGTTTTCCCCCACTAATTCACCTAGCTGCCCATCACAACGTTACAGGGTGAGTCGTTTCGTTCTGGTGATTGCAGCTGGAATATTTTTTGCTGCTTGGTGTCTGCAAAATGCGCTTCTTGCTAATTTCTCTAATTTTATACAGGCCTGTTTCTTGCACTGATAGTAAGTTTCAGGGGTTTGTGTTTTTTTCTCTCATGAGAAAATAATCCCCGTGGTGTTTCCCTTCGTTCTGGGGTAGTTTGGGGCTGTTTCTGTGGGGATTTGTGCAGCCGGTCCTGGCAGAGAAAGTTCACATTAGGCTGAGTGCTCAGTTAAGTGACTGATCTGTGGCTGCTCCACACACTCCCGGTTTAATAAATTTAATATCTCCTGTTGTTCAAGCAGCTGGATGTGCCTCCCAGTTGGGGAAGTGGCATTCTTGCTTTAAAGTGAAATAAAACACTTTGTTCAATGTGTAGAAAACCAGCTTGTCTCATGTGCAGAAGCCACATTTGCTTTGCTCTTGCCAGACTCTTTTTTTTTTCCACACTTTGTTTCCTTCTCAAAGCCAGGTGTTGCAGAGCTGAAGCAGCACATGAAAGATGGGACAGGAGAGGTCATTTTGGAACACGTCTTTTCTGGAAGGAAAATGGGTCAGCGTTTTCTGCCCCACTTTTCAGAGCTCTGCCTGCTGACTGCTGCAAGTTTATTGCTCCGTGCTGGGATTTCACAGCATCTCTGTGTGATAGAGGCATCCAAGTAGAGATAAGAGTGATCTTTTCCCTTGAGTTCATAATCAGTTTACAGCAGCACAGATTTCAGCAACAAGTAAACTTTGCTTTACATTTTCCATCCTCTCCCAGGGCAGTTCCTTGTGATGCCATTTCCTTGGACTGATCTGACTGAGCACTTCTAATTCTTTCCCTTTTCATGCTGATTTTTTTGTTGTTTTTTTTTTTGGCAGTGTATTTGTGTTTTAAAGCTTCTCAGTGAGAAGGAAGGAACCCGAGGGCCTCTATGTGTGGTCCTATCCTGCCCTGAGTGCTTCTTATAAAACCTCCTTGGTCCATTTATGTCCTGAACAAAGTTATCCCAGCTCACCTGCCTTCCTTAGGCTCTGAACTCAATTTGCAGGATCAGAGAAATAAAAGCAACCAGCAGAAACAAAAGCAGGAAAGGAACTCCAGCTTGAATTATATAAATTTTGGGGACATGGGCTGCAGGAGTGTAGATAAAGTTCCCTCAAAGCAGAGCAGAGTGATCTCTGAGGGGATCAGTGGCTGCTCCCATGTGCTTTAGCAGAAGCACTCTGCACCTCGTACAAATGGGGGCTTTCCCAATATATTCCAAGGTAATCTTTTATGGTAATAAATAGGCAGGAATTTAGGGGGAGGTTGCACCATTCTGGGCTGCTGGGGAGGCAGCAGACATTTTAGGAAGCTCCTGGGCTTGAAGTAATACTTGGAGCTCGTAGCTGGTGTCTTGTTACTGGTAGGACTTAGAAGGTCAAGTGGTTTAAACCTAATCATTGAGTGAGTATTGGGACAGGGAAATAATCAAACTCCTCCTGCCCTCATGAAGAGATGTGCATTTTTGAATTTCTCCTGTCAAACTGCAGCATAAATAAAAAACCCAGCTGCTGCACTCCATGTAATGCAGCAGGACATGGAGACAGATAGTTTGGAAGAGGGCTGTTGTCTCTCCAAAACAAACTTGACTCTGAAGAATATAATTTTTGTTGTAAAATGCAGAAATTTGGACTGTTTTCAAGGTGGCACTTGCCTGCATGAGGCTTCCTGAGAGGAGGAGGGATTCTGTGTTTTCTTCCAGGAATGCATAATCAAAAATGCACTTGGCTTCATCCCACTAAATCTGAGAAAAGCTGAGGGGGGAGCACTGTAGGATCTGATTGGATTTAGGGTTGAGAGAAGGTGCTTACAGTAATCAGGAGGTTTTGTGCTCTGCAGACTTCTTGTGGACACGTGGTATGTTTGAACTAGTAGGTGTTAAAAAGGTTGATAAATGATAATTTGCATTTCCCTTGCACCTTTTGTGGAAGGGTGGGGGCTTTGCAAATCCGAAGAAAGCAATGTTTTAACTTTATTTTGGTGTGTTCTAAAGCCCATGTGTCCACAGAGCAAATCAAGCAGCCAGAACTTTTCCCCATTTCAGGGCCACGAGGAGCTCACTGTCACATCTTGAGCATGCTCTCTACTTCCAGTGTCCAAACTGGGCCAAAACTTGTGTTATTTTTTACAGGTTTTTAGGTGCTGGAGTGATGCTGGACAGGCATTGTCTAGCTGGCAGCAGTCTGCTGCAGAGAGGTTATTTTTAGGGAAAATGAGCTCTGCTGGTTTTGATTGCAGTTCCTTGCTGTAGTAACCAGGGAATGCTGAATTCTGAGCCTGTCATCCTGTGATAGGCAGGGTGAGGAAACACTTCAAAGTTCTGGCTAGTTCAGGCTCAGTGGTTGTTAATATTTATTCTTTTGGACTGTGCAGAAGGGAAAGAAAACAAACTCAACAAACAAGCTGAATTTCTCTTTTCATGTGTTGAATTCCAAACACCGACAATCACAAAAAGACAGCTCAGGGCAATGAAGCAGAGAAACTTCAGTTTGGCTGCAGAGATAAGGTGTTCTGAAAGTGTAGGAAAAACAGAATGTTTCCCAAGCTAAGGAGGATCCCAGGGCTGGAAATAGATCTGCATTTCTGTAGGAAAGTGTAAATAAACTTGTTTGTTTTCCTCCTTGAAGACAGTGTAAAGGAGGAGCTGTGCAAGGCAAATTGTGAAGTTAAAAGGGAAGACTTGGTACTGCCACAAGCTTCATTAGAGCAGCATTTTGTTGTAAGCTCAGTGATTGAGGAATTTAATTCTTTTGAATATGCACCATCTCTTTTTTTAAAAAATAAGTGACTGAATTTGCTCTGTGTGCTTTCCTTCAGGACTTTTTTGCTGAGTGACCTAAGTGAGAGCCTGGAGGTTTGGGGAGAATAAAACTCCTTGTGTGGAGTTTCCCCTGAGTGAATCTTGGGGTGTGAGGCTGGTTATTGATCTTCATGCTGATCAACCACAGCCACTAATTCCAGCATTGTGTTAACTCTGCATCTACAAGGGAGGTTAATTGCTCTTGAGGCCTGAGGCAAACTGCAGTGAGTGTTCAGGTGCTCTCCCTATCAGAAGGGAATGAAAAGCAAGCCTGAAAGGGGCTGTGAGTGTTTTATGCTCTGTATGAGCCACAGTGGAGTCTGCTGGAAGGATGACAGGAACCAGTGGGAGAGAAACAGATACGGGAACTGAAATGGCTGAAGCTTTGTGGCTTAAATAGAAGAAAATGAGAAGGTGTTTGCTCAGATAAGGAAATGAATCAGATGTGCTTGGTGTGAGTCATTCACAGAGCTCTTGCAGATCCTTCGCAGGTTTTCTGAGGTCCTGGTGTAGAGGGGTTGCATCTCCACCTGTGGGTGTGGCACAGATCCCTCGGGGAATCCTTGTAGGGCTTTCACAGCTCCCCAGGAGTGTCTGGGTGTTAAATAGAGTGGAACAGTAGCAACCTGTTGAAAGAGCAGTGCAATAGTATCTGCTCAGGGAGAACCAGGAGGAACTTCTTGAATGCTCTGTGCAGCCATCGCACTCCCCCTGCTTACAGCCACTGCTTGATCTGCTGTCACCTTCCAGCAGCAGCCCGTTCCTGCTGCAAATGGTATTATCCACGCAGTTTGTGCCCTTGCCAGCACATGCTTCTGCAGGACCTCTGCCTGCTATAAATAAACACTGCCAAATTTGACGAGCTGCACCGGCTCTCCTGCTGAGCTGCCTGCACCAGGAAAGGACTGCAGGAAGAACCTGGCTTGCATGGACTTGGAGCAGCAGCTGAGGAATCGTTTTAGCCTGGCAGTTAATTGCATTTAACACCTTAGTCTAAGCAGAGCTGTTGGAGTCCTTAAATTATATTTTTTTTTTCAAGCAGAGCTTGTTTCCAACTGGATTTATGTGTGGGGAGAGCAGTGATGGTCCCACTTCAATTTCAAAAGCAGCAAGAACGAAAAAACACATTTCAAAGCACATGAAAAATTCTGAGAAACTTCCATGCAGTAGTGGAGGCTGGCATTGGGGGTAGGGAGCGCAGGCTTTGGTGGGCAGTGTTCCACTGGAATTCCTCGAGGTACTTTTGGGACATGCTGAGTAGTTAATCAGGCTGCACGAGCCAAGTCACGTGCGAGGTGCTCAGATTGGTTTTTTCCTTGAATTTTCTGCTCCTGAAATCTAATCAGCAAATACCACAGGGTGAAGGTGGCCTGGGAGAACTGAGCCAAACAAACGTGGAAAACTTGGGTTCTGCCCTGTTAATTTTCCTTGATTTTAATGCATGTCTTTCCATCTCTTTGCCTGCTCCATGCTGGGAATTAAGACTCTTTCTTTCTTCTCTGCTCGCTCCATGCTGGGAGTGTTTTCTGGCACAGAACAGTGCAAGCATCTCAATTTTATGAACAAGATCCTGATGTGTGTACGTAATGATCCTTTTAATACACCAGTAGGCAGCAGAAATAGCCTCGTGGAGGGGGGTTTCAGTGCAGCTTAGAATGACAGTGCTGGTGTTTGGGAGCTTAGATAAACACTTCCCTGTTAATCAGATGGGGTGTACAGACCTTTTTTCCCCCCAGAATTTTCTCAACACTCTTGTCATCTTTAGCTTGAGCAACTTTGGAATCATTTTTTTGGCCACATAAGTTATGTGGAGGCTGACTCATGTCCTCACAGCCAGCCATGTGTTCGTGCACATTTTCCCTGACCTGACAGGGAGATGATCCTTCTCTCTGAATAGAAATGAGGATGGGGAGATGTGAGCTTCATGAAAAGCAAAACAGCCACAGAGTCACTCTTTTTACTTCATTTTTTTTTACCAGAGTTTCCTGTTTTTTCTTTCCTTCTTTGAGTGGAGTAATTTACCTTTATAAGAATTCAGAATATGACTAATAAACCAGGCATTTTGATACCAGTTTTGCTGTGGTGGTGAATATATTGCTATAATATAAGTTTAAAGTCTGTGAAACCTTTTATATACTTAGTGACTGTGCTGCAAAGACTCCCCTGAAACATTGAGTTAAAAGTCATTGATCACCTCTGATGATAACCCAGATACCTCCATGAGCTGAGTAAAATTCAGAGAAAAGAATCACCCACCCACTGGAAACATTTATTTTCTAACCAACCACAGAAAATCTGTTCTTGGCTTCTCTTGCAGCTGAGCGAGCTCTCGATACCATGAATTTTGATGTGATCAAAGGGAAACCCATTCGCATCATGTGGTCTCAGAGGGACCCTTCCCTGAGGAAGTCAGGGGTTGGGAATGTCTTCATCAAGAACCTGGACAAATCCATTGATAACAAGGCACTTTACGACACATTCTCAGCGTTTGGAAACATTTTGTCCTGCAAGGTGAGATGTGGTTACATTGTCCAGTTCTTTTAGGGTGGGGACATGATCAGAGATTTGAGTGTGGGTGGTGCAAGGGACACTCCTTTTCCAGTGTAAGGAGCAGAATTGCAGAATATTCTGAACTGGGGCACACAAAGCTCGTCAAGTCCAACTCTTTAAATGAACGATGCCTACAGACATCAAATCTGTGACTTTGGTGTTAAAACAGAATCTCTGAAAGGCAGAGTTAACCAAAAGCTGAAATTAGATTTGATCATGAAGTGCAGGAATCTGACCCTTGTCAGGAGCTGACCCTTGTCAGGTGTGACCGTGTTCACAGGGGTCTTAGGATGAGGGAAGAGATGAGGATCTGACTCCGTGTTTCAGAAGGCTTGATTTATTATTTTATGATATATATTATAATAAAACTATACTAAAAGAATAGAAGAAAGGATTTCATCAGAAGGCTGGCTAAGAATAGAAAAAGGAGTGAATAACAAAGGCTTGTGTCTCGGACAGAGTCTGACTGTGATTGGCCATTAATTAGAAACAACCACATGAGACCAATCCCAGATGCACCTGTTGCATTCCACAGCAGCAGATAATCATTGTTTACATTTTGTTCCTGAGAGAAAAAGATCCTAGGGAAAGGATTTTTCATAAAACGTGTCTGTGACAGTCAGGAACTGCCTGGTGCCGACCCTTGGCAGTGACGCATTTTCACCCGCTGGCCCGTGGCAGAGGAGGGACGCTGACAGCTGCCTTTGCTCCCTGTCCTGCAGGTGGTGTGTGATGAGAATGGCTCTAAGGGCTACGCCTTTGTGCACTTTGAGACCCAGGATGCTGCAGATAGGGCCATCGAGAAGATGAACGGCATGCTGCTCAACGACCGCAAAGTGTGAGTGTCACAGGCG
Source organism: Passerina amoena (assembly GCA_013401095.1). Taxonomy (NCBI): domain Eukaryota; kingdom Metazoa; phylum Chordata; class Aves; order Passeriformes; family Cardinalidae; genus Passerina; species Passerina amoena. Next base: position 42,805 of record WBNP01001945.1, read on the forward strand.
GCAGCAGCAGCGCTCACATGCTCCGGGATGCATCTCGGTATTAACAGGGACACACAAGGCACTGGTTCTCCTGGCCCAAGCCTTGGCCTGCTACCTCTCCACTCCAGGGCTGGTGAGTGACCCTGCCCAAGCCATGGCCTGCTACCCCTCCATTCCAGGACTGGTGGGTTTCCCTGACCCAGCCTTGATTTGCCTCCTCTCTGCGAGCGGGCTGGGGTGGGTTCTGTCTAGGGCCAGTGGGACTCCTTGGCCAGCCACAGCACAGGTGATTTTTCTGGTTGGTCTGTGGCCTGTTTGTTGTTCTCTGCTGTCACCCTTTCTTGTCCCCATTCCCAGCTCCTACTGCACACTCATTTTTTTTGCCTCGCCGCAAGTCACACATTATTTTTTGGCTCTTGGAACCGATCTGTTTAGTGGGATTTTCATTTTTTTTATCTTACAGATTTGTTGGGAGATTCAAGTCTCGTAAAGAGAGGGAGGCTGAGCTGGGAGCCAAGGCAAAGGAATTCACCAATGTCTATATTAAAAACTTCGGGGATGACATGGATGATGAAAGACTAAAGGAGCTCTTTGGCAAATATGGTAAATACAGAAATACTTGTATTGAGGCTGTGAATTTCATGAAATGTGGTAGTTTGAGTGCTGCTGTGTAGTCCCTTCCTTGGTCACTTTAAGGCTGAGGACATGAGATATTACATAGAATTTAATAATCTGGAAATATTTTTGATATTTTACTAACCCTGTCCCTTGGTAACAGGTAAAACTCTGAGTGTTAAAGTGATGACAGACCCCACAGGAAAATCCAAAGGCTTTGGCTTTGTAAGCTTTGAAAAGCATGAGGAGGCCAACAAGGTAGGACCAACTTTTATGTTGCTTAGATAAACCAAGTTTTTCTTCTCTGAAGTTATCTTGGGAGCCTGTTTCTGAAATGGAAGAAAATTCTGCCTTGGGCATGACCTCTTCTAGATGTGGGAACTTGGAAACCTTTTACACCTTAATAGCTTGACATTCAAGGGTAACTTGGCATCCCTCCAGTTTCCTAGATCCACACAGTGGTATAATGAAGAATGTTAATTGCTGAAGGAATACTACAGTGCAGGGCTGAAGGAGGAGGAGGGCACCTAGAGTGAGAACATTGCTCAAAAATGGTCTTTTCTAAGCAGAATGCTTGTTAAAATGTAGTTTTAATTACAAGAAAGAGTGAGGATGACTTTCCAAGTTAGTTCAGCACTCCGTGGTGTGTCAGCTTGATCTATGTGGTAACTTCAGCTTGTCTTTAATGAGCCTGTTGTTAACAGGAAAAGTGCAAACTCTGATTTATTGACGGACAGGCAGGGACACAACGTCAGCTCTGGGCAGTCCTGCTCTGACAGGATCTGGGGCTCTCCTGCTGCAGCAGCTGAGAGTTTCCTCTTGAACCCTCTGTGCAGGCAGTGGAAGAAATGAATGGGAAGGACATCAATGGGAAAATGCTCTTTGTGGGCCGAGCACAGAAGAAGGCTGAGCGCCAGGCAGAGCTGAAAAGAAGGTTTGAGCAGCTAAAACAGGAGAGACTCAGCCGGTACCAGGTGAATAATGTTTATTTTCTCCATTTAAGCACTGTTTCTGATCTGTTGAAGGAATTGCCAGAGCAGTTATTGTCCTGCAAGACATCCTGGGTTGAAACACAGAGGTGTCTCCATGGTGTTTGGTGGCAGAGGGGGCATCAGGGCTTAGTTTTGGTACTGAAAATATTTAGGAATGAATTCTCCTTGACTTTCAAATGGGGATCCCTGGAGGGATGGGAAGAGACAGCACAACTCTGCACTGCTCTCTGTAATTTGTGGCAGAACTGGGTCGTGTCAGAGGTGGCATCTGCAACTCCCCCACTCCCTGAGGTGCACTGCTGGGCTGGGGACATGTGATGATGCCACAGGAAGGCAGAGGAAATCCAGACAAGCTCCCTTCCACCACAGTGGGACTTGTCTCTACGCCTTTGCAACATTTATCACCTTCAGCTTTGGGTGGTGTGGAAGGAACATGATGCTAAATTAAGAGTTTTCAGATAAATTGCAGCTCTGGCAGATGGATAACAGTTGATTTGCTTAAGAATTTTTTTTTAATGGTGTGAATGTCATGCTGTTCTTTCCCTTTCCAGGGTGTTAACCTGTACATTAAAAACCTAGATGACACTATAGATGATGAAAAACTGAGGAAGGAGTTCTCACCTTTTGGGTCAATAACGAGTGCCAAGGTACTGTGGGGTTTGGGGGTTACTTGGATTTTAAAGCCTGGAGAAGGAATTATTGTCTGCCATGGGATTAAAGGGCTGTTCTTAACCTGTGGCTATTGTGATTCTGGAAACACCTTGGCTAGTAAATAGTAGGATTTGACTAAAAGCTTCATTCCCTTACTAAAAGGGGAGGATGGAAGTGGCAAAGATGCTTGCTTGAGGTGGTAAGCATGAAATGGCTCTTTGCTCTGTGCATTTAGGACTGCACCAAATCTTTCCCATTCCTTACTGTGCAGTGTGGGCCTGGGGACACATGGTGCTGACAGCAACGCAGAGCAAATCCAGACAGGTGGCTCTTCATGAGAACCTGTCTCTACACCTCTGCAACAAGTTATGTTAGCAACAAGCTACCTAAAATCTAAAAAACCACAAATTCTTCAGCTCAGTTGTACTGGTACCCCATTAGCGATTGATCTTCGCTGCAGGTGATGCTGGAAGATGGACGGAGCAAAGGCTTTGGCTTTGTCTGCTTTTCCTCTCCAGAGGAGGCCACCAAAGCTGTGACAGAGATGAACGGGCGCATCGTGGGCTCCAAGCCCCTCTACGTGGCGCTGGCCCAGAGGAAGGAGGAGAGGAAGGCCCATCTCACCAACCAGTACATGCAGCGCATCGCTGGCATGAGGGCCTTGCCTGCCAACACCATCATCAACCAGTTCCAGCCCGCTGCTGGCGGCTATTTCATGCCTGCTGTGCCCCAGGTGAGCTTCCGTGGGGTTTTTAACCTGTGTTAATCTCACTGAGTCTTTCTCATGCCTGTAAGCACCAGCTCCTAATGAGGGGTGCAGCAGTGGAGTTAATTCTGGGACTTGCCAGCTGCCTGTTCTCTTAATCCGACCTGAGTGTAGAGTCCTGGCAACGGCTGCCAAAACACGTTGTAAACAAATGTTTGTGATGCACTTGGATGTTGCCTCTGAGCTTATCTGATCTTCCTCCAGGCTCAGAGCAGACCCACTTACTATGCACCCAACCAAATGACACAGATGAGACCCAACCCACGATGGCAGCAAGGAGGGAGACCTCAAGGTGAGAGTGCCAGAGGCTGTTTTGGTTGTAGAACCCTTTGGGAGCTGTACTTCCCAACAGGAACAATTCATGCTTTCCTTTGTGGGAATGGTCCTGTGCAGGGCCAGGAGCTGGATTCTGATCCTTGTGTGTGTCCCTTCGAACTCAGCATATTCTGTGATTCTCTGATTCTCCCTGTGCACTGTGGTGGTGTTCACGGGGGTCCCAGGATGAGGGAAGAGATGAGAATCTTGACTCCATGTTTCAGAAGGCTGATTTATTGTTTTATGATATATATAAATATTAAAACTATACTAAAAGAATAATAGAAAGGATTTCATCAGAAGGCTAGCAAGGCATAGAAAAGAATGATAATAAAATCTTGTGACTGACCAGACAGCCCGAAACAGCTGGACAGTGATTGGCCGTTAATTAAAAACAACCACATGAGACCAATCCCAGATGCACCTGTTGCATTCCACAGCAGCAGATAACCATTGGTTACATTTTGTTCCTGAGGCCTCTCAGCTTCTCAGGAGAAAGAGATCCTAAGAAAAGGATTTCTCAGAAAATATCATGGCTACAGTGTACCACCTGTAGCACACCCCTGTGGCTGACTGTAGGAAAGGATTTTTCAGAAAATATCATGGCTACAGTGCACCACCTGTAGCACACCCCTGTAGCTGACTGTCCTGCCCTGCCAGCTGGTTCCCTTTTGAGGATTTCCCCTCTTTCCATCCTTCAGGTTTCCAGGGAATGCCCAATGCCATGCGCCAGTCGGGGCCCCGGCCGGCCCTGCGCCACCTGGCCCCTGCCAATGCCCCCACCTCCCGTGGCCTCCCCGCTGCTGCCCAGAGAGTTGGTAAGATGGGGTCTCTTCCTGGGCTTTTCCCCTTCTCTGGGAGGGAGGAGGATGCTGTGGAGACTTGGCTTCTTCTCCCAAAGGTGGTTGTTAGAGCCAGCACCTGCTGCTTTCCTGTTCCTCGCTGTGCGGTGCAGGTCTGGGGGCACTCGGTGCTACAGCACAGCAGTGGGAATCCAGATGGGTTCTTCTCCCCTGGTTTGGGACTTATCTCTACACCCCTGCAACACCACCCAAAAATCTCTGTGGCTTACGGGGTTTTGCTTTCAGAGGAGAGCACCCAAATTCATTTTTTCCCAGCTGGTAAACAAAAGTGTGGAATCTAGGGATTGGTTCTAGGGAGAACAGCCCCTTCGTGAAGTAGCCAGCTACACTTTCTTTCACCATGCAGAGCAAAGTTTGAATTAAAACCAGACATCCCAGCTTGTTCTCATGTTGCTGCAGGTGTTTGTCACCGTGTTCTCCTTCCTTTGCAGGTGTTGGCACAGCAGCACAGAATTTGGCTCCCCGTCCTCCTGTAGCTGCCCCTGCTCCCAGGGCTGTCCCTCCTTACAAATATGCCTCAAGTGTCCGCAGCCCTCACCCAGGTGTCCAACCTCTGCAGGTACCACCAGGGCTGGGCTGGGAAGTCCCTGCAGTTTCACATGCAACTGGAATATTTTTATAGAAACTTCAAGCTCCTTTTATGACGCAGACAGTGTTAATTTGGAATTTAAAACCTGGCAGTTGTGCCTTTGCCAGGGGCACCCTGGTTGGTTTATCTGTCTTGTACTCACAAGCCCTTTTGTAGCCAGACTGGCTGTAAGGATTTTTTTTTTTTTTTGGTTCTTTGTTCCTGTTCTGCAACCATTTAAGTATCTTTCTTCTTTGCCAAGTTCTCACTGGGGTATCATTAAAAGAAAGAGCACCATCTACACCTGGCTTTCTCAACATCTCATGATGTTTGATCCAGTTTTTGTAAGATATTTATGGTGTTCCTGAGTGGCATTCCAGGGTTTTGAACTCAAGACTTGCAGGGAGTGTTTGTCAACCAAGAACACCTTACCTGCCCTTTTCTGAAGCTGAGGTGTTCTGTAGGCTTGACAAAGATTGTGTTTTAGGAGTGAACATCTTAGAATTGTCTAAATACGAAGCAATCAGCCTCATCCTTATTTCAGAGCCCTTGTCTGCCCTTTTCAGGCACCTCAGCCTGCAGTGCATGTGCAGGGCCAGGAGCCACTGACAGCCTCCATGCTGGCTGCTGCCCCTCCCCAGGAGCAGAAACAGATGCTGGGTGAGTAAAACCCCACTGCTCACCCATCATTTTTCATCCCTTGAGGTTTCAAACATCCAAACTCATCCGCCTGAACTCCTTTTCCTCCCTCAGGAGAGCGTTTGTTCCCTCTGATCCAAGCTATGCACCCCAGCCTGGCTGGGAAGATCACAGGAATGCTGCTAGAGATTGACAACTCAGAGCTGCTGCACATGCTGGAGTCTCCAGAGTCCCTCCGCTCCAAGGTGAGCTGCTGGCTGCCTGTTTTTGTCTAGAGGGAGCCTCTGAGCAGGGAGAAAATCTCACTGGATTTGTGTTCCCAGGTGGAGGAGGCTGTGGCAGTGCTGCAGGCTCACCAAGCCAAGAAAGAAGCTGCCCAGAAAGTGGGTGTGGTTGCTGCTACCTCTTGAACCAGGATGACTGGTGAGTGTCTCAGTCCTCAGGCTCAGTGAGAAGCTTCCAGAATCAGTAAATAAAACACAGTTTAATGAACTTACCTGATTGCAGTGCACTCTTCAACAACAAAAAGCTCCTCATGTAGTTTCTCCCAGCAGAATACTTGTGTAGAAGTTAAGAAATATTGATTCTGATGCTTATTTAAGGGATCTTAAAGATACTGAAGTCCCTGAGGTGATGTGGAGCTGCTAATGTGGGCAAGAACTCAAGCTGGTGAAGAATTCTTATTTTCACTGGGTGGCCTAGCAAACAATTTGAGTTTCTTGTGGATAATAACAATTTCTGATAATCTGACCACCGCAAGCAGCTTCTCTGTACCTTCCCAATTATATTGGAATCCTTATTCCTTGGAATGCAGGAATATTCCCTAGCCTGGAGCAGGGATGCTGTGAATAACTTCTCTCCCTTTTCCCCCTCCAGGATACAAAGAAGCCAAATAGCCCCTTCTTAGACATCAGCTCAAGATGTTGAAGATCCTTCACTGTCCTGCAGATCTCAAGGCCATGCATTGTATCACATAGTTATATTGCATTTTGTAAATTTATCTTAAAGATCTTATTTAAAAAGCCAACTCTGAAGCTCAAGGTTTCCAAAACCAGAATCTGGGGGGTTTGCAAGCTTTTCCTTTGCCACAGAACAGAGCTGCCCCTTGGGTCTTCTAAAGAGGACGTTGAGGATTTTAGGCTGGAAGTATTTTTGTGAGTTTGTGTTTAATTGAACAATCCAGTTTGGAAAGTTTGGGAAACATTTATCAATAAAGGAATAAACTTGCACTGTGTTTGTCATCATTTCTCTCTGTTGGGTGTATGAATGTGCTGTGGCTTTGTGAAATTAAACTGATGGGCAGTTATTGGGGGATGGATACATTAAACAGGGATTTGACTTATTCTGCTTGCTAATTTTGCATAATGAGTATTTAAAATCATGCTTGGGGCAGTGTCTGAAGGGGTGATGGCTGTAAACAGTGATCTAGAAGGGCTGGGAAGGTGTTTTCAAGTGAAGGGTACAAGGGTTTGGCCTGTTTTTGTCATGGGCTGTTCTTTGTTTACATTTCTACATTTTCAGCTGGATTTTTAATGGTCCTGCTGCTATTTTATACTCCAAAGGTGGCTGAGTTTTACCACTGGGGTTGACAAATCCTTGGCAAACTCATTTTGGGTGATCCTTTTGGATAAAAAGCATTATTCAGACAAACACAGAGCGTGCACTAAGCTGGGAGAAATCCTCCCCAGTCAAAGCTCCAACACCTCACTCAGGCAGAGCTGAAGGGCTCGGAGGCTTTGGGAAAGCCTGGGATGGGGTGGAAGGAGAGTGCAGGTGTGAAAAACACCAATCACTTGTTTTTAAAATTTTAAAAGTTTAACAGTAATAAAATGGTTATAAAAAATAGCAATATAATTAGAGTAATGAAATTTTTGGACAATTTGAGTTAGGACAATATCAGGCAATAGAAACAAAGAGTTATGGACAGTCCAGGGCAACATAAGCCCCAAAAAGGACCCACGTTAACAGAGGATTAACCCTTAAAAACAACAGCCTGTTGCATATTCATACATGATGCATAAATTCCGTTCAAACACAGGATTCTGTCTGGTTATTGTCAACTTCTTCATAATCCTAACAAGCTTCGTCCTGGCTGAGCAAGGCAGGAAGAAGTTCATTTCTTCTGATAATGGGGCAATAAATTATCTTTCCCTGGAAGATTCAGGTGTCCTGAGGCTGCAACCTCGCTGCGAGTCCTTTCTTTAGGAAAAGTATCCTACATACATTTTGTTACAACATTTTGTTATAACCTAAAGCTATATTTACCACACCACTTAAGAGAATTAACACAGCGTCACTTTCTAACACAACACATTTAATATTCATCTGAACATCTGCGAAAAGCCAATCATAAAACCCGCATTTTTTCACGCAGGGATGCACCGGGCCGGGCTCTCTGTGTTCCACGAGCCGATCCGAGCGGAGCCGCGCTCGGTGCCGGCGGAGGGCGGAGCGCTGCCGCCGTTCCGGGGCGGGCCGAGCCGGGCCGAGCCGTTCCGGGGCACCGGGACACGATGGCGGCCACCAAGCGGGTGCTCTACGTGGGTGAGTGGCCGGGCTGGGGGACCCCCGAGGGGCCGGGGCCGCCGGCGGTGCCCGGTGACCGCTTGGGCGCCCCGCAGGCGGGCTGGCCGAGGAGGTGGACGAGAAGGTTCTGCACGCTGCCTTCATCCCCTTCGGAGACATCACCGACATCCAGATCCCGCTGGACTACGAGACCGGTGCGTGCCTGGGGGGGCTGGAGCATCCCCTGGGTGTTTTGGGGTGGGATATCCCCCGTGGGACCGGCCGGAGCATCCCCGGGCGCGGGTTTGGGGTGCGACATCCCCCGAGCATCCCCGGGCGCGGGTTTGGGGTGGAACCCCAGCCCCACCATGGGACTGGTGTGTACGGACACCAGTCTGACCCATCTTTTCCTTCCTTCTCTCCAGAAAAGCACCGAGGATTCGCCTTTGTGGAGTTTGAGCTGGCAGAGGTGAGTGCTTGAGCCGTTTGGGGTTTTTGGTGCCCTTGGGGGTTTTGGGATGGATCCTATTCCTGCTGGAGAAATCTGAAATATGGTGGGTTACCCGCCATAATATTCAGATGTTCTGCTCTTCCAAGTCTCCACTTTTCTTATTTTCTCTTGGGTTGAATTCCCACTTTTCCTGTGTCCAACCCAAACTGCTCCCCTGCCACCATCCCTGGTTGGGTTTCTTGGTTTCATGGGCTGTAATGTATTTGTCCTCTGGTCATCTGGGCTTCATACACAAATCTCTCCTCTCCCAAATGCTCATGGCAGCAGTAAAACATCTTAAATACAAGGGGTTAGTGGGTTTTTCAAAGATGAGACCCACATGGGGTTTGGATGTGGCTTTTACAAAACCCATCAGTTCATACATCCCTGGGATAAATGAGATTTACTAAAACCTGGCAGTTGTCTTTATAATGAAATGCTGGGACATAGCAATATTGGACCTTGAGAATAAATGTTAATAATAATTTTATTTTGATTTTTTTTTTGGCAGGATGCAGCAGCAGCTATTGACAACATGGTATGGACCCTGCTCCCACTCCTGCTCCCTGTTCCTTGGGATGTGTGACTTTGCTGCCCTGGGTGCTGTGGGCTACAGATTCAGCAGAAGCTGTGTCCTCTGAGCTCTGCAGGGCTTTGGGGGGGCACGGTGGTTTTATACCTTTTGGTGGGCTTTGCTGTGCTTTTTTCCCCTCTGCAGAACGAGTCTGAGCTCTTTGGCAGGACAATCCGAGTGAACCTGGCCAAACCCATGAGGATTAAGGAGGGATCATCCAGGCCTGGTGAGCTGGGGAACAGAACATCCCTGGGGAACAGAACATCCCTGGGGAACAGAAGAACATCCCTGGGCATGCTCGGAGCTCTGTGCATAAGCTGAGCTGTGGCCCTTTGGGTCACATTCCTGTGCTCTGACCTTTCCTTTTGTGGCCACAGTCTGGTCAGATGATGAGTGGCTGAAGAAGTTTTCAGGGAAGACTTTGGAGGAGAACAAGGAGGAGGGAGGAGCAGAGGCCCCCAAAGCTGAGGCGCAGGAGGTAGGAAGGACAACCAGAGCCATCTGGATCCCCGTTATCCCAGAGGATGAGAACGCAAAGCAGAGAAATGTCACCTCAACCTGCTTTTCTTTCTTTTCCTGCCCAGGAGGAGCCTCCTGCCAAGAAATCCCGGGTGAACCCCCAGGTTTACATGGACATCAAGATTGGGAACAAGCCGGCGGGGCGGCTGCGGATCCTGCTGCGCTCCGACGTGGTGCCCATGACCGCAGGTTGCACACTCATACACCTCAAACCTGATGGAGGAGAGGGCTCAGCCTCCCCTCCTGGGCACCCCCAGGGGCGCTCAGCTCTCACCTCCCTCCCTTCGCCCCCCAACACACAGAGAATTTCCGCTGCCTCTGCACCCACGAGAAAGGATTTGGCTTCAAGGGCAGCAGCTTCCACCGCGTCATCCCCCAGTTCATGTGCCAGGCCGGGGACTTCACCAACCACAACGGCACCGGCGGCAAATCCATCTACGGCAAGAAGTTTGATGATGAAAACTTCATCCTCAAGCACACAGGGCCAGGTAAAGCCATGTCCAGCAGAGAAAATGGCTCAGCATCACCTAGGGCTGTTTTAGCCGTGTTGATAGCAGCAGCCCTGAATTATAATTATAATTTATATGTGTGTGTGTGTATATATATATATATATATAAAATATATATGTTTATATATATATAATATATGTTTATATGTTATATAAAAAATATATATTATATATAAATATATATTTATATATAAAAATATAATATATATTATAATTATATAGAAATATAATATATAATTATATTATACTTATATATTTATATATTATATAAATATATATAAAAATATAATATAAATATATAATCATATATTATAATTATTATCCTCTACATTGGCCAGATTTTTCTGCCACATTCAGACCCTTGTGTCACAGACATATTTTATGAAAAATCCTTTTGCCAGGATCTTTTCTCCTGAGAAGCTGAGAAGCTTCAGCTTCTCCATGTTTTGCTGCTTTGGAATGTGATTTGGAGAATTGTTTAGCCAGCATGTGACATTGTTTTTACTTGATGACCAATGACAGCCACCTGTGTCAAGGCTGTCAGCAGTCACAAGATTTTATTACCATTCTATTCCTAAAATCTTGTGAGATTTCATTACCATTCTATTCCTAAAATCTTGTGAGATTTCATTATCATTGTATTCCTATAATCTTGTGAGCAGTCACAAGATTTTATTATCATTCTATTCCTTTTCTTTGCTAGCATTCTGATGAAATCTTTTCTTCTATTCTTTTAGTATAGTTTGAATATATAATTTTCTTTTAATATAATATATATCATAAAATAATAAATCAGGCTTCTGAAACATGGAGTCAAGATTCTCATCTCTTCCCTCGTCCTGGGACCCCTGCAAACACCACCACAGATAGCAGCAGCCTTGAATTATAATTATAATTATTATTATCATCATTGGGCAGATTTTTCTGCCACAGTCAGACCCTTGTGTCTCACCAAATGCATCGTTCCCTCTCCATCCTCTTTATCTGCAGTATTACATAAAGGAAAAACAATTTCAAAGCTGCTTTTCCTGCTTGATTTTAAACGAGGAGTGTCACAGCATGACTGGGAAAGGCAGGAGCAAGCAAATAGGTTTATCTCCATACAAACAGCTTTGCTGTTACTGCAGCTAAGAATAGCTGAGCGTCTTTCACACTTGCAAGTGTTTCTGAGCATAATTCATTTCCAGTTTCTGTGGATTTTATCCAGCAGCATTCTGTGGGACATGGGAGCGGGGCTGGGCTGAAGAAGCAGCTCCTGACTCAGCCCTAACTGTGCATTTTCTGACCCCAGGGATGGTGTCCATGGCAAACTCGGGCCCAAACACCAACGGCTCCCAGTTCTTCATCACCTGTGACAAGACAGACTGGCTGGACGGGAAGCACGTGGTGTTCGGGGAGGTGACCGAGGGCATGGACGTGGTCAGGGAGATCGAGGTGGGTGAGGGCAGGGGGGAGCAGGGGGCAGAGCCCACCCCCCTTCCTGCCCTGAGGATTCACCCCTGGCATTCCTGCTGCTGTTTTCTCCAAGGCTCAGGGCACCAAGGATGGGAAGCCGAAGCAGAAGGTGATCATCTCTGACTGCGGGGAGTGCGCCTGAGCTCGCTGCTTGGAGGGACAGGGAACCAGCAGGGATGGGGCACCCCAGGGACCCCCCAGCACTGCCCATCCTGCAGCTTCCATAGGAATTCCCCTACCAAGGGGGCAGGATTTACCCTTCCTGGGATAAATCCCTTCCCAGCCTGCGCTGCCCGAGCCGGGCTGGGCTGGTCCTGCTGCCGTGTTCTGGAAAAAAAAATTCATGTTTATGGTAAAAATAAAACCTAGTTTTGAAAATACTGAGGGCCTGGCTGCTGAATTGCCTCTGTGGGAGGCTGGTCTTCGAGCAAAGATTTTTTTTTTATTTTTATTTTTTTGTATTTGCCCTCATCTTCATTAATCCTGTGCCTAAATCCTGGCTCCAGGGGAACGTACCTGTGCCAGGGAGAGCAGAGCAGAGCTGAACCTCTCCTGTTTGTTGCACAGCAGCATCTCCTGGAGGTGTTTTTGGCTCTGTAGTGTCCTTTTCCAGCAGCAGAGGGAGGCAGGTCCCTGGCTGGTGCCTCTCCTGCTGGTCCAGCTCCATCCCCATTCCCTGGGGTGTGTGAGCTGGAGAACACCAGGAAATGAGGGAACCCTTTGGGTGATGAAGGAGGAAAAAAACCCCAGGGTGATGAGGCTGTAGGAAGGGATTTCCAGCCTGCAGAGTGGGATAAACCACATGGATTTGTAGTTCCTGTGGTGGGCAGCCCTGGCTTTGCACTTAGAGGTGACCAGGATTGATGGATTTTGGGGTTTTGGAAGGGGTGTTTGGTTCTGAGCTTGTGCAGGTATTGGCAGGAGGGATGAGGCTGCTGAGGTGGAGAGGAAGAGCTGATGTTCGGATTTTGGGGATGTTTGGAAGTGCTTTGCCATTGGGTTTGCCCAGCCCAGCCCCTCACAAATCATGGTGTTGTTTTTCCATAAAAAAACAACTTTTCACTGCCTGGTTTCCTAGGGTGGCTGGGGGGTTTGGATTATCCCAAAACTGAGAGAAGGTGAGATGCAAGGATCTGATTCCTGACAGACAAAGCAGCCCAGCTTTCCCCTTCCTTGCTCCCTTCTTTTTGTTTAAATCCCACATTTTAAGGTCAGCCCTTGCAGGCGCCTTCAGCAAGACCTGAGAGGGAGAATCCAGAGTCAGTGCAAGGCCTGGGTGCTCTCTGTGCACCAAATCCCACAGAGCCAGGAGTGCATCCTGAGCTGGATTTCGTGTGGAATTAATATTATGGGCATGAACCCACTAATTCTTTATTAATTAATTAATTACCCAGTCAAGCAAAACCTTTCCTTGGGAAGCTGGGCACTGACAGGGAGCAAATCCTCCCTTTTTTTGGTGGGGTTTTATTGGGATTTTTCCCTGACTGTGCCAGGTTCTTTCCTTGTTTATTGATGTAAAGTTCCCCAGGTATCCGAGCTGAGAACCAGGACAGGCCTTTTCCTTTTCAAATCAGAGCAAATAAATAATTTAATTGTGCAAATAACCTGGGGAAGCTGCCTGGGACTGGTCACAGCCCAGCTGGGAGCCCACGGGATGGGCACAGCCTGACCTAAAACTCACATCAGGGCTCATTTTCAAGCAAATAGGTACAATTTTAGCCAATTCTGAGTCTTTTTTTCATTGCAAAAGGCCCTCTGAACAGAGCCCTGTTGTGCTGTGACATTAAAAAACAAAGAGCAAGAGAAACTCCGTGTTTACTTTCCAAACTTTGCGTTTATTTTATAACAGTCCCGTAGCTCAATATGGATATTTTATTTTTTTTCCAACTGGCTGAGTTTGGTGAACTTTGGGTAAACAGGAGGGGGTTAGTCAGCCAGCTGCTTAATTGGCTGATGATATTTTCATTAAGGGAATTAAAAGCACTTGGGTAGAGGTGGGTTAGTGGAGAAATGCACAGCTAGAAACAGCTCAGTCCCAGAGCAACCTGGATGCTGCCTGCCCCCCAAAACTGCCTCCAGCACAGGGAAAACTCATCAGTCACAGACAAAACAGAATCAGCCAAAAATCCTCTCTTTGCTATATATATATATATATATATATATATGTTTGTATATATCTGTGTCTCATCAAGCAGGATAAGAAAAAGGAAGTTTTATATTATTTACATCCACTGCTAGAAAGGGGTGGGAGGGGTTTATTTTTGGCTTTTATTATTTATTAATATTATTATTATTAATGGATTTTGCTCTGATGCAGCCCACAAAGCTCCTCTTCCATGCGTGCAGCAGAAACCCAGGGTCACATTGCTCTGGTGGGAATGGGAGGGGACACTCAGGGACAGGAATGGGACATCCAGAGGTGGGAATGGGACACTCAGGAGTGGAAATGGGACATCCAGGGGTGGGGATGGGACACTGAGGGATGGATTGGGACAATCAGAAGTGGGGATGGGGCATCCAGGGATGGGGATGGGACATCCAGGGGTGGGAATGGGACACTCAGGAGTGGGAATGGGACACTCAGGGGTGGGGATGGGACACTCAGGGATGGGGATGGGACACTCAGGGACAGGAATGGGACACTCAGGGGTGGGGATGGGACATCCAGGAGTGGGAATGAGGCATCCAGGGATGGGAATGGGACATCCAGGGATGGGAATTGGACATTCAGGAGTGGGAATGAGGCATCCAGGGATGGGAATGGGACATCCAGGGATGGGAATTGGACATTCAGGAGTGGGAATGAGGCATCCAGGG
>WBNP01001946.1:0-23701 GCA_013401095.1 Passerina amoena
TATTTATTGAAGTATTTATAATTTTACCGTAAATAAATTGAAAAATAACATAGTTTGAATTATTTCATTTTATATTTATTGAATTATTGACTATTTTATAATACATACATTGAAAATAATAAATATTATAAAATTAATAACAAATAAAATGCCGTGAACAGCTCTGTGTTAAGTTTGCCATGGACATAGAGGAGTTCTTGTAGCTTCAGGAAGGAATGAAGGAAATGTGATGATAAACTCAATGTACAGGGAAAGATTACATGGATTTTACTGCTCATGAAATTATTCAGCATAGAGGAAAGAATGAATGAAAGCAACTCTGGATGAAGGAATTAATTCCTTGGTATTACCAACCTTCAACATGCAGATAAAGATATTGGGGTGTTGAAAGAGCAAAGGTTTGATCTGATTTGATCCCAATCATTGACTTTTACCTTCTCAGGTTCACCCCGAGTCCCCAGTGTCTCCAGGCCATACCAAAGCTGGAAATTGCTTTCCCTTTCTTCCCCTACACTGTCAAACACCCTCAGGTTGTACCAACAGCCCTCTGCAATGTAGAAGCCTATTTAAATTGCTAATTAATTCAGAAAAAACTCACCTGTTTTTACTGACATTTCATCACTTCTCGTGTCACTGTCAATTGGATTTTTGGGCGGTGTAGAAACCAAACCTAAATAAGCTGCTTGCCATATCTGCAAGGCCATCCTGGCCCTAAACAGAGCCCTGCACCAACCAAACTCCTTCTGATCATGGGAGAGGTTCTGTGCAGAAATGCCAGAGCCTTCTCTCAGATTAACTCCTCACCAACACAGCAATGTTGGGCACAGTTATCAGGGAGAGAGGGAAAAGAGGAGTCAGGGAGGAGATGCCCACAAGGAGGACAAGGTGAGGGTCATTTTCAGAGGTAAATTAACCCTTGAGCAAAACGCGTGTGCACTGAGCATGTCTGAGAACTTCACACCTCTGTGGAAGCTGCTGCTCTCACCTCATGAGTTTGTCACCTTCTGGCACCTTCCTCACCCTCAGGAAGGAATCATGTGCTGGAATCCAAGAAAAAGCTGGCTCACAGTTCCCATTGCTGAAGGCATTTTTCTTCTGTACAAAAGAAGTGGTTTGGGTTTTTGCAGGCTGGATTTTTCTGTCTGCACACCAGATCTCATCCAGGCAGCTTTAGTTGCGCAGGAGTCTGAAAGGGCTTTTCAGACTTGGGAAAGCGAAGCTGCAGAAAACATTTCCAGTTGTTATTTTCAGCTCAGGAATGTCTGTTTTCCATGGTGGGCTGCAGATCACCCACCAAAAGAGAGCTGGGGCAAAGAACCCCCTCAGAACCTGCCCACACTTCTGAGAAAAGGAGCAAGAGTTTAAATTCTGCTCATCTTTTTGTCAGAAAGGAGCTGAAGCCTTGACTCCTGCAGTCCTTGACACACAAATCACCCCATGAATATCAATTGTTCCATGGCAGTGACAGCAGACATGTGTCAGCATGTGTGGCTTTGGGGGACAAGTAATGATGCCACAAAGATATTTTAAAAATTTTTAGAAAATACAGAAGAGTTTTGCTGACAGAAAACTTTCGTAGCATTCAAAATCCAGCTTTATCCTTCAGCTCTGTCCTTTAAGGAAATCCCTGGAAAGGTCAAATCACCTTGCTGGTTTAAGGAGCTAAAAAAAAAAAAAAAACCAATAAAAACCAATAATTTATGGAAATGTCTTTATTCTCTTATATTCCAGGAATAACTAAAGCCACTTGGCAAAAGGAATTTCCCAAATTCTGCTTTGAGCAGAAAACATTCTGGAAACTTTGGCTATGGCACTGCTTTAAAAATTACCCCCAGCCTAACTAACATCTGCTTCAGGAGCTGAAGTTATTGCAGGGCCATTTATCTACTCCAAGGATCTTGTTCACAACTGAGCAGATTTTTAATGTTTAACATTTCTGCCCATAAAGCACCAATGAGAGCCACTCACCTGAGGTTGCATGCAAGGGGTAATTCAGGGCTGTGTTCCTCATCAACATTTCTCACTAATTCCAGCTTTTCTACTCCCAGCAGAGCTGACAGCACCCGTGACAGAAGTGCAGATCTTTTTTGAAAGCTCAAAGAAGATTTAGAAATTTTAGCACTGGAGGACAAACAGCAACAACAACAACAACAAATATTAAAAAATAAATATTAAAACCCAAACTGGATATTCAATCACTGAGAAAACTCTTTCTGCAAAAGGCCTGATGTGAATGGTCTCAGGTGCAGTAGGTTTATTAGGAAATAAATCTGGAAATATGTTTTGGACGGGTCCTCTCCAAAATGCAGCTTTGCCCACCTGCAGCCTGAGACATGGTTGGTCAGAAGGTGACAACCAAATCTTCTGCTACCCTCCTTTTTTAGGGGAATTTTTCCTCTGTCAGGGGAATTTCATTTAGAAATTTCATTGGTTAGACTGGCCAGTTGCTTGGCAGGAGAAATGGAATTTTGGGGCATGTGGCACAGGACGCACCATTCAGGCAAGGAATAAATTCCAGAATTTAAGATTGATTTCCCTCAGCTCAGGCAAACTGCAGCACATCCATGGTGTCTCCAGCACTCAGAAACTCTGGGTTTTACCAAGGGTGACTTCAAATTTAAGAGATCTGAAGCCAACCCTTCTTCAATTAACTTTGGCTTTTCCTAATGTTCTCATTATGCAAATCAATCTAAAGCCTTTGGAAGGACTTTTTGATCATTATTCTGCCTCTTACTTCAGTTTTGCTTTGGTGTTTAGGATTTTTCTTGTTATTGCTGTGCCCTACATAATGAGCAGAACTTTCTTGAGTAAGGAAGTGTTTCTTCTACCTGGTTTGTGTAGAAACAACGAGTGAAAAGAGGATTTTTTAAAATCTTGGGGGCTGCTGATGTTCCTGCAGCTGAAACCCAGCAGGTAAAAGGTGATGCTTGAGCAAATCCAAGATCCCCAAACAATTTTGTAGTCCTGTCTCACTTAAAAGGGATTTTAAGCCTGGCTTAAGTCCAGGGCAGCTCTCTACCTTTGAGTCACCCATTTGAATTTGAAATGAGTGCTGGGGAAGGTTTATAATTTATTGAAATGGCCATTCAGGAGAGCTCCAGCAGCAGCTCAGTGGTTGTTATTGAAGCTCAAGGGGAACAGATAATTGGCTTCTGGAAAAGCAGAGCTGTGGGAAAGTGGGAAGGAAAAGTGTAGCTGGAAGCCAACAGCACTCTAGAAAAAACATCAATAAAATAGGGTTGAGACATGTGAGGGAATAATCATCAAATATAATAACTTGAGCAGGTATTGGAGAAACACAAATATAAAGTATTTAGATAATCATTTTTAAAAGATGGAAAGAGGTGAATTTAAGAAGTGGATTTGCTGCCATACCCACAGATCCCAGAGCAGCTGGTGCACATTCCTACTCTCACCTGGCTACCAGAAATCATTATTTATTTTCTCAATTTAAGTGGTTTTAGAGTATTAGAGAACCAAATAAATGTCTCTGGGAAATAAGTTTTAATGCTGTCTACTTGAAAAAAAAAAAAAAAAAACTCAGATATTTTTATAGAAACTGTTTCTCAAAAATACAAACATTAATTTAAAGTAAAGTTTGAGACCATTTAAAAACCTGAGCTGGTAAATGAATCAGACCATCAGAGATCACATCACACAAGTTAAAAAATAGGAATATTACAAAATAAAAACAGCTGAGCGAAAATATCAACGGGGCTGAAATTTCCAACAACATAAAAAAATCAATTAAACTAAAAATGCATTAATGACTATGAATATGAATGAATGTGAATATGGTTTTATGAATAAAACTCCAGACAAAACCAGCCTGGAGCTGCATGATGAGTAAACAGGAAACTGGAACCAGAGAATGCAGACTGGAAGGAGGCTGCTGCCATAGGTGAGAGCACTGACCCCAAGTTTTTTCTTTCTCCTGAGCTAAGATCAGCAGGTTCAATCACTCAGTTCCAAGGAACAGGCTGAATTCTTAACACCAATAACTTTTTTTCCCAATTTCTAGTGATTTTTTGGATGTATCTCTACAGACAAAGGCAATTTTGTTCTGTTTTTTGTTCTCCTGATCTTAATGGAAGTTCAAATCCTGCAGTACTCCTGCTCTGTGTCACTGCATGGGATATTAAATCTGAAATTCTGCTTCTCACTTCTTGGGCATTTCTTGTTATGCTTCTTAGATTCCATTATGAATCCTTGTTATTTTATCTTGCCTGCCAAAATGTTCTTGTAGTCCCAGTGCACAAAAATCCATTTTCCCCCCCAAAATCTTTCCTGTTGCAACTTCCCCCTGCTCTCAGTAGTGACCCATCTATTTCTAGGAGTGAAAGGGAGAACTACCCCCAGTGAGCTGAAACTTCTGTGCTCTGGCTGGAAGGAAAAGCTGTACATTGGTTTTCCACTCATATTTAAATAAATGTTTTGCTCTCTGGAAGCAGGTGTAAATTTTTCCTGAAAAAAACCCCAAAATTATGGAAAAGCAGCTGGTACCAAAAAAAGTGATTTCAATTGTGACCTGATTGGAACTGTCACACTCTAAGGAGAGGGATTATGATAAAATAATCTTGATTTTTGATACACTTTATTATCTGTCTTTTATCCTTTAAAAATCAGCTTTTCAGTGATTTATGACAGAAATTGTGTTACCTACAACGTCTATTTAGAGAAAAATATTCAGCAAAAAGGCCAAACTCTACCCAACACAAAAAGTTTTTACAAGTGGAAAGTTTGTTGCTAAGCATATTTGAGCAGGAAAATAAATAAAATAAATAAATCAAAGGCACAATAAATTCCAATGCACCATGAGAATTTCCCAACAAAATCCAATTTTCTGTCCCACCATTCTACCCCTGCTTTTGCACTTTGCTTCCACAGGTTTGGCTCCAGCTTCAGCTGCTGGAGCACAGAACTGTGCACAGAACAATGGCCAGGCCCAAATCTCCAAAATTCTCAAATAAAAGCAGGGAATTGAGATTAAATTGCCTGAAACAGCAGTGAGTTGCCAGGTCCTACTCCACGGTGTACTGAACTGCTGCATTTTATTATTTATTGCTTTATATAAAACTCAAAAGCCAGAAATCAGCACAACGTCCTCTGTAAATTCCCAGAATTTCATTGTCTTGCTCACACAACCGCAGGGGAAGAAAATTCTCTCAATGAAGTTCACAGAGAAAAAACTTCTGTAGGAAAAATGAGTTTGATGGCATCTGCTCCACATCCCATAGAAGGGATGCTTCTACATTAACTTATGCAAATAAAACTAAACATGCCATAGTATGCCAATGAGTTATTAATAAAAAATTAGCATACCTCACATGTGTATAAAAGACTCCTTGAAGAGCTTTTCCAGCTCTCCACTGCTAATAGTGAGGACTCAGAGCCACAGAGAGCAATTACAATGCTATTACAATAAAAATAACTCCAATTTCATTCTGAAAAACACACAAAAATGTTACTTGCATTATCAGCAATCATTGCAATGTTACTTGCATTATCAGTTGCAATCTGAGGGAATAAAAAATCCCAGCAATGTGGAAATATTTTTAATTGGGGTTTGAACCATATTAAAGCCATCAACCAACACTACCCTCTACTCTAGACCTGCCTTTATTTAATCAATTGCATCTTAACAAAGAAATTTTCAGCAGGGAGTATTTATATCCCAAATTAGAAATACCAGGTTTCTGGCTGCTTTGTGTGTTGTTCCTGACCCAGTGTTATTTTTCCTCCATTTCTGATCCAACCAGCTATTTAAATTCACCAGGATGTTTGCACATGCTTCCTAATTCACTTTATATGTTAGCTAGCACTTTTATTTTTTTTTTCATTTTAAAAAATTTTTTGGCATTCAACCCTTGACATGAAAAGGCAAATCCTATAGAGCTCAGGTTGAGTCAGCAGAAGTGCTGCTGCTATAGAATGGCAAAAAAAAACCTCCACTTAAATTGTCAAATATCCTGAGAGAGCAAAACATGACAAACCCAGGAGCTTCTCCAGTGATGATGAAGGGTTTCAGGCACACAGTGGGCAGAAGTCCTAAAACACTTGAAAAATATTTAACTGAACAATGATGGAGCAGTGCCAAATACTAAAAGTTACCAAAGATAATTTTAATTGTTGTAGATATAATAGTGTTCAATGACAGCTGTTTTGGAACAAAAAGGTTATTTCCTGAAAATTATTGTAATATTTTTCTCCCCAAAATAGCCCCTGATTCACTGCTCGAGTTACCTGGCATCCTCTAATGCTCAGCACAGCCTAACAACCAGTTATTAACTTTATTTTTTAGGAGTCTTCAGATCTTAAATGAAAAGAATGACTTATTTGAAAGACTACCAAGAGTCAGTTGAGAAGGGGAGCAGGCAAAGCAGGAGCACAATTTGCATGGCTGGAACACGATGCCTTTAATGTAACACCTATTTCAAGCTGCTTTGCCTGGCCATATTTTGCTTTCTTGTACTTCTGCAAAGCTTAATTCAAGTAAGGATTAAACTCACTGTTCTCTGCCCAGCAGAATTCCCTGCACATTTTTATGATGTAGGTTTAATCGTGGAGTAAGGAGATGTTTATTACACTTTTAAAAATCTCATCTGAGGCCTTTGGGTTCAGCATCTGTGTGCACTTACACAAAACAACCCTGGGAATAGATAAATAGGATAAATATTGGGGTGATTTTTCACTGAGTTCTGTCTGGATCTCCAACTCCTGCCTGGATAAAATCAGAAGGCAGAGTTTGGTGTTTATTTTGTCAGGTCACAACACCTGTGGTAAAGAAGCCTCTGCAGCACGATTTGTGAGCTGTAAGAAAAGGATGCTCACGATTTATTGTGATCCTTTCAGAACTGAACAGGACTAAAATTACATTGGTTTAGGATGTTTAGGGTCATAATAATGTATATTAATTACAAAGACAATCAAGAAACTGCTCTATTCAATCTTTGGTCTTTTATCAAAAGCCAAGCAACCCATTCACTGTAAAGACTAATGAAGGAATTCCAGTGAACATCATTAAATCTATAGGATAATCTGAATGTCATCTAATTCTCTTCCAGTCTTTGTCACTTATATTTACCCTAAATAATTCCAAAATGTCTTTAGGCATGTAAGTCAATAAGTTTGAGTCACAGGACATTTGGAAGAGACCCTGATTTCCTTGGTTTGGAACCTCTTTGCAGTAGAAATGCAAATTGTGGTGATGGGAATGAGAGATCCACGACAGGAATGCTGAGAACTGCTCTTCAGGAGGAGGAGATGCTCCCCATTCCAGGATTTCCCTGGGATTTAGGAGCTGCAGTGAGAACTGCTCTTCCACAGCATCATCAGCATTTCATGGGCAGGCAGCATTTCCTACGTCCATCCCAGCACCCTGGAGATTTGGGGAAAATATGTAAAAAGCAGGGGGTTTAAAAATAGTGCTTCAAATTAACTCCATCACAACAATGTATAAAAACTATAAAGCAGGACAAAGGTTATAGGAAATGGAAGTACCAAGAGATCTTCAAGCAGTCCTCCAAAAGGAACAATGGGAGGGGGGGGGATTAATTATTTTTTCACAATTATGAGGCAGTGAGTACCTTTCTCATACTCTGACAAGGAAAACACAATCCTCCTCGTGAGCAAATGGCTGATTGCAATCTGGAGGCAAAGTTCTCCAGATATTTTGAGTAAAAGTTTGCACTTTTAGAGTTTTTAGTCTTGGCTGGAATCATTGACTTGCTGTGTGAGACAGCAAATTATCCAAAGGAGTTTCTTTAGGAATATAGCTTTATAACTAGATATATTCCTAAAAATTTAAGAATATAGCTTTATAACTAGATATATATCTATACATATAGGGATATAGCTTTATAACTAGATATATTCCTAAAAATTTGTGAATATAGCTTTATAACGAGATATATTCCTATAAATTTAAGAATATAGATTTATAACTAGATATATATCTATACATATAGGGATATAGCTTTATAACTGTATATATTGCTATAAATTTAGGAATATAGCTTTATAAAAAGATATATTCCTATAAATTTGGGAATAGAGCTTTATCACTGTATACATTCCTATAAATTTAGGAATATAGCTTTATAATAAGATATATTCCTATAAATTTAGGAGTACAGTTGTGATCTGCTGATACAATTATACACAACCTATGAACATAAAACAATTGTACAGACAGAAATGACTTGGCTCACAGTGCTTTAGCAATGCAATATTATTTCTATTTTGTATATGAGTAAAATGAGCAGTCCTCTAAAAGAAACAATGGTGGGGGGATTAATTATTTTTTCACAATTATAAGGGAGTGAGGACCTTTCTCATACTCTTACAAGGAAAACACAATCCTCCTCGTGAGCAAATGTTTCATTGGAACCTGCAAGCAAAGTTTTTGAGACATTTTAAGTAAAAATTTGTATTTTTGAGGTTTTAGTCTTTACTGAAATTATTGAATTGCTGTATAAGGCAGCTAATTATCCAAAAGGAGTTACTTTAGGAATATGGTTGTGATCTGTTGACACAAATTTCTCTTACGAGCATAAAACAATGGTACAGACAGCAGTGACTTGTCTGGCAGTGCTTTAGCAATGCAATATTATTTCTTTTTTATAAATGAGCAAAATGAGACAGAGCTCAGTGACTCCAGTGACCCACAGGAAGTCAGTGACACAACCAGGAATAGAAGCAAGACCTCTCAGCAGCTCAGTCCCATGCTTTAACCACAACCCAGCCACCTCCTTCCCATCTCAGATTAGCACAACCCTGAGCCTTGGTTGCATCAGCTCCTCATTTCAGATGTCTAAGCATGCATAATTGTAGAAATCTGGATTTCTGAAGATGAGTTACATTCATAAATCTGTCTCAGCTCAATCAGCCAAGAAATTCGGATAAACTGGTTTTAAATGAGGCTCAAAAGGACCTTTTGGTTGCTCTAAAAGGATTCCCTCAGAACTGAATTTCGGATGGATTAACACATCTGACACATCAGTTTGTGCTTAAGGTCCTTATTCCTGTATTTTCTATTGCCTGCCAGCTGTCTGTGATGTGCAATTTGGGCCCATTCAATCAGAATGGGACTGGAACAGCAGGATCACATCCCACTAGAGAAGAGCCAGGCAGTCCTGGAGAGGAAGTTATTCCCTCCAAGATGAAATCACAGAAGAGCTGGGGGGAGACTGAAGGTGAGGAAAAAAAAAAACCATTACAATGAGAGGTTGTGATTTTGGCTTCGGTGAATTTAAAGCCGGCATGGGCTGGATTTTGCTCTCTTTTTATCCAAGCCTGGAAGTTCAGGCAAAGGAGGCTCATTTTGAAGGGGTTCTTGTTTTGACCCGCTCTGCAGTTATCTGTGCAACATCTGCACCGTGCCTGCTGCTCTCCCTGCTGCTGGATCCCAGCAGAAACTCTCTGCCCAAGGAATGCACTTTACACCCCAGCTTTTGCCGTGGATCTGTGTAAAATGCCACTGATAGCAGCTGAAACGTGGAATTGCCTTCAAGAAAAGAGTGTGCAAGCTGCAGATAGGAGTGTGCTGTGATATTATGACTTGCTTTCTAAAAACATGCCTTCCCAGACCAAAAACTGCCAGCTAAGAGAGAAGGAGATATGCTGAGGCAAATAAGATATGCTTTTTATCAATAAAAGGACACCAGACATATGAATTAAAATATTGCATGACCCAAGAGACAGAACACGGGGTAACTTTAAAAAAAGGCAGCAATACAGGACATTTTTTAAACTCCATTCCTTTAAAGCAATGAAATTTGCACAATCAGAGCTTGCTGCTCAGGCTGTCAGATTTCTGGCTGCACTCTCAGAGCAGGAGATTGCCCTCTAGATGTTAAAAGTTTGGCTACTTCTCCATTCCATCCCAGAGCACCAGGATGGGACACACTGAGTGAGGGGGGATTTTAAACTTGAGTAATGCACCCCGAGACTGAGCACAAACCCAGGGGAGACATAAAGAGTCAGTAAAAGATGGAATTTGTGTCTTTGCAGAGATGGGAAGGGGTAGGAATCCTTGCAAGGTTGCCAGCGTGTTCAAAAATATTGTCAATATCCCAGCATCACCTCCAATAAATTAGTTTTTCTAACCATAAATGCCTACCTGGAATTCCTTAGGAATCGTTGCACAGAAATTCCTTCACCAAGATGGAAAAGAGAAATGAAACCGCTCAGGGGAGGTTATTTTGTCATTGCTAACACCCTGATCCATCTGGAGATTCCACAATTCAGTTTCTCATCTCAGTGAGAACTATTTTTGCCATATGATTCAATTTAATCGACTTCAAATTTTCTGAATAATTGAAACACATCACATACAGCCAGTAATAACTGCAAGCAGAAATAAGTTGGTTTTTTTTCAGATGCAATAAATGCTTCAAAAAGACTCACCCTGAAAAACGGGCTGATTAAAGTGAGTTTAAAATGCAATTCTTTCACATGAAAAGAATTAACTAATGCTTTTATACTCAATAAAAAAAACAGAGTATAATTGATCTTGTGTGAAGGCAAATTATCTTCTAATTTTAAAACCAGAACTGATGCTGAGAGAGTCTTTTCTGTTTGTCTTTGAACTTAGGGGAGAGCTGCCCATGGTTCAGCAAGGCCTGAGCCTGACATTTCATTCTTGTTTCATAACTCTCAGAGCTCCCAGCCAAACTCAGGAATCCTCTCAGATAAGCAGGGGAGAAAGTCTGGATCATCAAAAACTGCACAGCCAAACAATGCAAACAAAAACTTACCAGAAACTGATAAATGTCTTTATTATGACCATTTCATGACTGTATAAAGGAACTTGATTAGAGAATAGATAATACATTTGTAGCCTGTTTTATTTCTTTACCAATACAGAAATGATTGGCTTTTTCTGAAAAAAAAAAAAAAAACCTTTGTTAAGGAAAAAAAAAAAAAAAAAAAACCCAACAGATTAATTCAAATTATAGCATATATTTAATTACCAGAGAAAATGTATGAGCTCTTCATCTCTTCATTCTTCAAATTAAGATTATCTGTCCAAAAGAAACATTTAATAAGATATCAAATCCTACCTAAAAATCCATGTTAAGCAGGAAATCAGACTAAGTAACATTCCCCTGTCCTGTCTCAATCTGCTAAAATGCATATTTACAACATCTAAGTAATTTCTACATAAGTTATCATTCTGTTTTTGCTTTATATTTAATGAGTTCTGTTCAAAAGGTGAACTTGCTAAAGCAAATAATGCTTAGAACAGAAACAGACTGAGAGTGTATTTGTACTATTTCTGTGAAAGCTGTGTTTGCCTGATTTCTCTGGACTGACAGAGGTATCTGTCTCACCCGTGCAATTTAATTCAAATCCAAACTGTGCTTTGTATTTCTGCCTTTATTAAAAGCCTGGGCTCAAAGCAGCACTGCCCAGTCCCCACTGGATGTTATCAATACCTGCCAATTGTTGGAATGCCTCCAGTTGCACGGAGTTGGAAAGAGTTTGCAGGTTAAAACCTTGATTTTGGGGAGGGATCCCCTTTTTTCAGACACTTCAACGAAATGGGGAATTCTCCAGCAGCAGAGCAGCAGTTCTGCTCTCACCAAGGATAAATCAGAACTCTGTGAGGGTCCAGCTCAGCTCCTTCTCCTTTTAACTTTCTATTGAAACTCTACCTCAGCTATTGCTGTAAAGTGGTAGAAATATTAATAACTGAGGTATTTAAAACCTCTTTGTTAAGATTGTTTTACCCACATTTGCCTCTTTGTTCATCCATGGTAATTCTGAGGGTTTGTTTTACTTGTTTTCAGGACCTGGCTTCTAATTCTGAGCCAGGGTATTACTGGAATAGGTTATTACTGCAGTATGTTAAAATAATTTTTAAAATACCCAACCCAAACAATAAAAAAAGAACCACTTAAAAAAAATATTTCCACATTTCCAAGGCTAAAAAAATTCAGATGAAAGGGAAAAAGCAGGAATTGAAAAAAAAAAAATCCTTGATCTGTCAAGGCAGAGGTAACACCTCAAGCCTATACAAATAGACAGATAATTCTCATAAAAATTAACACAAGGCTTCAAGCCTCTGCAGACAGAGAGATTGTTCTCATAAACAAAAGGCTGGAGGCAAAGTTAGTATCTGTAGGTAGTCCAGGTATTTTGACGTGTTCAGCCCTAATCTATAAATTGCCTTCAGTATACAAATAATAAAGCAAATGTGGGCTCTCTTTCAAAACTCTTGATGACTAAGAGACATAATGAGGCAAATTTGGGATCTTCTCAACCTTGCAGTGATGTCCAAGGGATCAGGAGTTTTTCAAGATAAACTGTTGTATCCCGGGGCACCTCGAGTTCCAGGATGACTCTCTAAAGCCTGTTGATCTTATGCCTTTTTTTTTTCCACATCTAACTTCTCTTTCAAAGCCTCAGAGGCTGAGATAGAGGAGGTGACAGGCTTGTCGGGGCTTGCTGCCTCTGCAGAGGTACCGAGCACAGCCTATGCCGCTCGGCTCTGCATTCCTGGCAGGGGGGGAAGAGCGCCCACAGATAATCTCAAGCGAAAAAAAAAAAAAAAAAAAAAAAAAAAAAAAACGAAAAAGAATTTGCTTTACCTCCGTTACTGCTAAGAACACCTTGTCAGAAAAGCCTTTACTCCTGTCACAGCAGGACACAGCCTGACGTGAGGCGACCCAGCCAAAGCAAAGCGCGCAGCGCAGAGCGGAGCCGGCTGCAGAATGGCAAGGCAAAAGGGAAAGCAGCCGGCAGGCGGAAAAAGTGAATTTTCAGTTACGGGAGATTACAGGGAGCAGAGATCAAACTCCAGCTGCGCTGCGGGGCCGCGCTCTGCCCTCGGCTCCACGCGGCCGATCGCGCTCCGCGGGCCGGGCCGGGCCGGGCTGCAGGACGGCCCGGGGGACAGCGAGGAAGGAGCCGCCTCCTCCTCATCCTCCTCCTCATTGCCCGCTGCCTCTCCCGTCCCGCTCTTCTTCGCCATCCCCGCGGCTGCCCCCGGTCCCCATCCCCATCCCTGTCCCCGTTCCCATCCCCAGCCCGGCCCGGCCCGGCCCGGCCCCGCTCGCTGCCAGCCCCGCTCGCCGTGGGCCGGCGGAGGCGGCGCCGGGGGGAGGCGGGCCCTGCCCGGGAGGCCGGGCCGAGCGGGGGAGTTTATCCCGCTGGAAGGGAACGGCTTCTCCCGCTGAGAACTGACAGCGCCAGCTCCGTGCGGCTGCGGGGACCGGCCCCGAGGTGAGGGGCGGCGGGGGCAGCGCGGGGCTGAGGGAGCCGCGGGCTGTGAGGGCACCGCGGGCTGTGCGGGCAGGGCCGCCGGGGCTGCGGGGCTGAGGGGGCTCGGGGCGGGCAGGACGCGGAGCCCGGGGCCGCCGGGGATGCTCGGTGTGCCGGCCGGGCCGGGCCCCGCGGAGCGGGCAGAGCGCAGCGCCGGCGGAGCCCGGGCGGGATGCGGAGCCCGGAGCGCCCCGGCCGCGCTTCAGGTGCGCTCCCGGCGCTCCGGCCGGGGCAGCCCGGGCGCTGTGTCCATGGTGCTGCAGCGGGTCCGGCACGGCCGGCGGCGGGGGATGCTCGGGGCCGCCCCGCTGAGGTGAGGTGGTGATGGGCAGGATGGATGCATGGATGGATGGAGGGATGGATGGATGGATGGATGGATCCGCTGCGCGCCCTCCATCCCTGCCGCCCGTGGGGGAAGCACCGCCAGGGCACTGCTGGGGCTCACCTGGCTGCTCTCGTAATGAATGAACAGCTCGTTTCTCTTTTTTTTTTTTTTTTTTTTCCCTTCCTTCAATTTCCCAATCGCAGAAAGTCGGGGAGCCTCTCACAGCCTGCAACAACTGAGATGCTATGTTGAAATATATTGTGTCTTGATGGCATGCCTCAGGTTCGCAGGAGCGTTTTGTAATCTTCCTGGTGTCATTTCTCCCCAGGGTATTCTGCAGCTAGAGAGTGCAAGTTCCTGTGGTGTTGTAACTTTGTGGCCCTGTGTACACACGACAATACTATGCTGACTTCACAGGGATGCGTTATTAATATCAGTGATGTAAGGCTGGTATTCATTGCCATCAAAAGCTCAGGGAATTATCAATTTCTGGATGTCCTGTGGAGTTTAGGTTCCTTCAAATCAGATGGTTAAGTTTTAATGCTCCTTGAAATAACCAGGGGTTCGGGTTGGATTTGTGACTGGCTGCCCCATCTGTGAACGAGCTTTTGCTGTAGAACACTGTTACCATGTTCCATTTTAAAATATCTATTTTCTGGTAGCAATTAGCCTATCATTTAATAAGTAATTTACCTTTTAAAAGGTTACTATGATTTGTTACTAGTTAACCAAAAATTCCCAGTGTACACCAAGCAATTGTGGCATATGATACTGAGTGCTCTCCTTTGAAAAGAAGTTTCACACGGTGTGCTCTCGTTAATATCAGAATTTAGTACATCAAGTGATGTGTTTGACATCATTATTCACTTTGGCTGTCCCAAAAAAAAAAAAAAATTGCTGCAAAAATTGCTCCGAGATTTAATTATGAGATTACAAGAAATCACTGCTAGCAGTGTGTTAAGGCATGTGGCACAATATAAGCATGGGCTTGTCAAGGGGAGAGAAAGCTGAAAAAAATAGTTGGCACTGACTTTGAATGATAACCAATCAGAAATATAACATAAAGGCATTTTTACACAGACAGCTTTGGAGTTTGAATGGTTTTAGGCACCAGTTTTGTAAAATATCTCACTAACTTGTAGCGGTTCAGAGATGCTGTACTTCTAAACAGTCTTAAGATGGTCTGTGTTTCTTAGAAATGCCAAATTCCTGGATAATACAATGTATTTAACATCAGCATTCAATGAAACATCCATTATAATACAGAATATACAACTAATATTTTCCTGATATAAATTTGTGTTTCATGTAACGAATCTGAAACAGAGGCAGTAAAATATTAGAATTTAATGGGAGGATATCGATGCTATGCCTTTTAACTTTCCTTGTGGGACTGATAAATGCACCCCTTATCAACAGTGCTTCTGAATCTGACTCTTTTGTGGACTTTTTAAAATAATCATAAGTCCATTTCCAAGTCAATAAAATAAATTTAGGCACTGTTTCAATTATTTTTAGTGTAATTTCCTCCTTCTAGCAATGGCTAATAAAATGAATTTTGAAAACGATTTTATTGTAAAAACAAGAAAAATTTAAAACTGGAATGAAAACTCTGTCTTGTACAAAGCTGGACCAAATAATGAAAAGTGAAATTAATGCTTTTTTTCACCTTGATTGGTGAGGCCCTCTTCAGGTATTTTTTTAAATGTGATCTGCTCAGAGTGGAGTTGAAGATCCTTCCTAGCCCTTTTTAGCAGCCTAACTGTGAATCACCAATGGTGTGTGTTGATATTCAGAATCTGAGCTCCTTTCACAAGCTTCTTCACGAGGATTGTTCCCATGTCCTTCTGTGCCACGCAGTAAAAGTTTCCAGTGCAGTTACTCAAGAGGAATCATCCTACAATTACCAATTCTCCATGAGGCTTTTGAAGGCATGGGTACAACACTTTCCATTAGTTATTGCTACTGGTTTCATTTTTTAATCACTGATAGATTTGTTAAATCCAGCCTGATATTAGGTGATAAGTGCTGATTATTTCGCTCTGTATTTCCATAATGGTGTCTAGTTTTTTAACAGCAGGATCTGGCTTTCAGGTACTTTGTGCCAAATGTTCTTTGTGTGTCAGTTCACTTTTTGTGAACTAACAAGAGGAAGAGTTAGAAACAATCCAAAGCAAGAGAACATTGATGTGCTCAGTCCTACTCCTCGCGCCTCAGACAGAACTTGGGGATGTGTTTATTAATATCAGTGATGCAAAGCTGGTATTTAAAGGAGTTCATTTACAATTTAAAGGACTCCATTTACTTGGGGAAAAAATCTCCTCCTTCCCCCTGTCTTTTTCCCTGTGGAGGCTTTTCCAAGGCAGAATGAAAAATGGAAAAGCTGTAAGATTTGTCTTGGAATTCTCAGGAATATGAAACATCAATTGATTCCTTCATTAAATAATAGACCTCTTCTATTTCTTTTGTCTCTTCCCCCTTCCACTTTTTATTTTCCACAAAGGGAAGAGCCCAGGGAGCTTTTCCAGTTGTGCTTTGTTTTAAATGTAGGGTAGTCCACCTTTTTCCAGTGGTGCTGCTCTCAGGTTCCAGGGACAATGTAGAAAATGCTGGTGCTAAGCAAATGATCCCCCTGGTACTCAGCCCTGTGGTGAGTGGGCTTGGGATACTCCCAGGTATAAGGAAATAGGAAGGAGAAAATAAATGTGGCAACCATAGGAAACTTTAAGTTTCTACTTCAGCATCAGCTCTTCTGCTGCAGCATGCACTTCCCTCTTCCTCCTGCTACAAAGTTGTCAGCTCTTCTCACACTGCAGGGCAAATTACAATAAATCTGTCGTGGAGTTTTGCTCTTTAAATTTAGAGGGGGGAAAAAAAAAATGAAGCAAGGCCCATTCTGCAGTCTTCCTATCCGGAAACTTTCGCAGAACTGAAGTCAATTTGATGATGTTCACATTTTTCTCCCACTCCACCCACACCTTCCATTATATTATTTGGCCTGTTTGCCCTCTCATAAACCACTCTATAGAACTGAACTAAACAATGACATCATTCCCCAATTAAAATTCGTGATACATGAACTATATAGATATTTTTAATTACCCGTGTTGCAGTAGTACCGAGCAGCCTAGTCAAGACTGGGGCCATCTTCTTACTCAAATGAAATAATTGAATAATTGCCCCTGTCCTCAATACTGTGTGATCTGGGACGTGAGAATGCCAAGAATTCCCCATTTGCAATGGAGAAACAATACAGGAGGGAGGCTGAGGCAAAAAATGAAATTTAAGATTTCAGTGTGTCCATTTATGCTTGCAAGAGTAAATGATGCTGACAGTGGTAATAGATTCTAATCAGCATTATGACAGAAAAAGACAGGGGTTTGTGTAATAAAGCTCCAAGTTTGCAGCAAAAAGCACCTCAACTTCTAAGCAGTATCCTCAGTTTTTAAGCTTTCCCTGGAAACAGGGGAATATCCCCCTTAGACAGGGGAGGAGAAGGAAGCAGCTCCAGAGCTGGGCTGTGAATTTCTGGAATGGACAAGCAGGAGATGCTCTGTGGACTTGCATAAGCCACCCCCTTCCCTCATGACTAAGCAGATCTCCTCCATGCCATGCAGGCTGCACATTCGGGACAAAGTCTATGAATTCAAGTGTGTGAATCCCAAAGTCTACTCTGCTGGTTGATAATTAGCAGTTTACAAAACACAAAGCTGCGGCAGCTCTGGGGATGGACGTCCAGCACTGCGTGGGGTGAACATCCCTGTGGGGCTCTGGACCTGCTTACAGGGGATGTGTGTGTGTAGGGAAGGGATTAACCCTGGGGTAGGAATGGCTTCCTGCTAATCTCAGCGGTGCTGAAAGGCTCTGTGTAATTTCTGATAACGCAGGCTAATAAATATTAGGTAATATCCCAACAGAAAATACACAGAGCACTCCACAAACTTCTTGGTTTCGTGGGAGATGCATAGAATCTAAGAAATAGCTCCAAATCCCAGCTTCCTTGAGGTCAGTGGTGGATGTGCTGTCTCAGAAGGATCAGGTTTGCAGTGATAAAAGTTCAGTCCTCTGGACAGTTTGCTCCCAGCAATTACTGCTGGATTCCTGCGTGGCTGTGGGTTTAGCGTGCTCAAAATTGAGGCTCCGGCTCTGAAGGAATTACTGCTTGCCCTGTGAGACTAAATGCCTGAAATTAAATAACCATCAGCATGTATTATAGATTAAGTCCTACATATTTTTCTCTGAACCTTGTGAGAAATGCCAGTGTAACAGGAGGAGTACATTCATCTGCCCTTTACGTGATCGATCTCTTAACATATTTCAGCTCCAAATGAAACGCCAACATTTTGGTGTGGACCTTGCAGTTGGTATTGGTTTATTCCAGACTTCAAATCAGGCATGGATTCTACTTTTGGTCTTCTCACAACTATTATTGTGCCATTGTAAAATAATAGTCTCCTTCGTGCTGCTTTACGGGCTGCTGGAGTTTCATGAGCTCCATGGGGATTGATGTCTTTCCTCTTTATCACAGATCAGATTGGGACATATTTTAAATTCCCTTTCGCCAGAATCCTGGAATTTTCTCTAGACCTCCAGCTCCAAGTCCTCTAACTCACCTGTGTGTATAAAATCCGAAATATGTGATTTGCATCAGCCATACTTTCAGCTGTGTGGAATATTTATAGGATAAGGCAGAGCAGTGGAAGTTTTCTTCTTGCATCTCGTGTTTCCCTCCGAGTTTCAGCATTTACTCTGCAGAGAATTTCATATTTGCACAGAGCAGTCCTGCCCAGAATTATGATCTCGTCTTAAACTTTTTACACAATCCGTGATTACAGCGCGTTGCATAAAATGGGATTTTTTATGTTCTAATATTGCATGAGAAGTCCATAGTACTTGTGTGTTTGTTTAGATTTATTGAACACAGAGGTTGTGTAACTGCTGTTAGTATTTGTGGCCGTGTAGCAGCAATTCTGAAGTTTGAGAGGCTTTGAACTCAGGTGCCATCTGTGTACAAACAGGCTGAGGAACATTTTCACTCCCTGTGCTGGGGGAATATTTGAATATTGCTGTGAGCTCACCCATGGCGCTGTGAGAGAGATGTCAGGCTACCAAAAGACTCAGATTGTTCCACCAAAAAAAGGAACTATGGAAAGAAAAATGTTAATTACAGGCTTTAACACTCACACCAAGATCTTCTAGAAGGGGTGGTCAGAAAAACAGGTTTTACTACCTGGACCTGGTGCTTTGTGGTGCTATCTAATATGGGGGCTTGTGGAAAAATGCAGCCACTTCTATTTACTGCCTTTCATAATGTACATATTTCCTCATGATAGGTTTAGGTCCTGACTTTTTATGTCTACAGTAAATAAAGCTGAGAGTTTATCCTTCCATCTCGAATGTGTTTTCCTTGGAGTTGCTGTTCCCTACAGTGGTATTTCAGTATTTCAGCTCCAGGATTTCATGCTGAAGCTCAGTTTTTAAGCTTCATGGAAGCATGTTATTATGTGGTACGTTGCTAGATTGATTTTGAATCCTACCTATAAATGTAAAAAAACCCAAGAAACCCAAATTTTATTTTCAGTTACACCCAGAGAAATCTATAGATAAGCAAGTACAGAAGTGCATGGGGGCAAAAGGTTGCTTTATTTACTCAGAGTTTATCTGTATTCTCTAAACTTATTCAGGACCATATTCAGGGAGAAATTTTGAAGAGGCTGCAGCAGAGGGTCTCATTCCCTTCAGGATTAGGAAAAAATATGATATTTATTTGCTTTCTAGCAGTTATTATGTCTAAAACAAAGTTCTTGCACTGACTTAATGAAGAGTGCTCCAGTCCCCCTGAATTAACCAGTGATAAGGGATGGATTTATTTCATGGAGTCACTGAAGTTCTGCAAGGCTTTCACTGCTTTTCTTCCCTGTTGTCACTCCCAGATGCCAACACTTGCACTAAAACTGCATTTCTGAGATGCCTTGTTTGTACATCAGGGCATGATAACGTGCTTGAGGTTTGAAATTATTGGGAACACTAAGAAACACAGGCAAGTGCTTAATTTCTTTTAAATATCCCATAGTACTGGCAATACAAGTTGAGTTTTACAAATGGGTGGATGTTTGGGGGGTACTCATATGGAGGTGCAGACTTTTTGATTTTTTCCTAGAACAGGATTAGAGAATGTGGAAACAAAAGTTCTGCAAATGTGCTTTCACTTTCAGAATTTCCAGCTGTTGCTGAAGCTGCTTTGAGATGATAAACAAGATGAAACTTTAAGCCTTATTTAAAACAAAAGGATTTCACATTAAATCAGCCCTCTGAATGAAATAAGCACCATTTAAAAGGTTTCTTTTCCTGCATTTGGTTTAGATGTTTTTGCATTTACATTCCAGCTATTGCCAGAATTGCTGAATTGGCCTGGAGTGGATTCTTTAGTAAAGATCTCATCTAAATAGGAGTTGTTCTTTTGACTACAGAAAACAATTCTCCAAACTGGTGCTACAAAAGTTTCAGGTGTTGAATTTAAAATAGGAAAAAAGCAAATATTCAAGAATTCCATTGAAAGGCTCAGGGTTTTTTACCAACAGCTTCAATGTATTTTCCATTAGTAAGGCAAGGCAAAATAATTTTTTTAAAATTTGATGGAAGCTCAATTAGTAGTTCCTACCTTGCTTCTTTGGGTTATTACTGTAGTTGCTGTTATTAGTATTATTGCTATATTTAATAAATGCTACTGGAAGCAAATTGCAGCCCTGCTTTGCCAGCTTTTGGAGCATTATTTGTGATGTGAGCTTGCCAGTTGTCTCAAGCTGGGGAATTGTTTTTGTGACACAGAACATTAGGCCATGATGAACAGGAAACTCAAGAGGGCTCCTTGCACAGCTTCCTTTGGGCACTGCCCAGATTTTGTTGCCTGACCCTCGTGTGGCCAATCCAGCAGGATATTTATGATGTGCCCAAAATCTGCTTTAGTGCTGGGCTTTTAGCAGGGATCCAAACCCTTGGATAAAACCCACACTTGAAATCCTTGCACTGCCCCAGGTTTTCAGACAGGGTAACACATCAGGTTATGCAAGCTGCATTCTGACACAGGTAATGACATTTGAGGAATTATTTTCTTAGATCAGGATTACTGATTTATTAAGAAATAGTGATTACAGCACAGCTGGCGTGGGCAGGAATTCTTGACAGTGCTTGAAGTACTGGGAAACCCTTCAGCACCAAGAACCCACTTTTCCTACAGCAGAGATATTTTCCTGTAGACATCTTCTTGAAAAAAATTTGGCAATGAAAATCATAATCCAAAAATAGAATATTAAAGATCCACGTGCTTCATTTATATAAAAAAACCCACTTAGCAGGGGAATGTCAGAGTCCAGAGCAGCAGGTCCCATTATGAAATGAGCCTATCAGTGCTTTCCTTGGTATCTGTCAGTTTTTTCATGAGTCACAGTTTTGTTGAGAAGGGCCTTTTTGATGCAAGGGAAGAGTTGCACCCAGCACAGCAGCTGTGCTGTACCCTGTGAGCTGTACACAATCTGCTGTTTCATCCTTCATGATGTAACACTGAGGATGTGGAAGTCATGTGCACTTCTTGCCATTCTTCATTTGGGTGCCAATTTCGAGTAGGTGAGAGATCAGACAAAAAAGCCCAGAAAACTGCTCTGTGTTTTCTCCATTCTGCTTTGAAAAGATAACAACATCACCAGTGCCCTCCTCTTTTCTAATATTCATAAAACAGAATTTATGCAGAAGAGGTGGAGTAATGTGTGATGTTAAGATTGGCTCTGGCTTTTTTAATCTTGTGAAATAGCAAGATTATCTTTAATCTTAATGGAGGCTACTGGTGTGCAGTGTGATTAGATGAATTGCAGTGGTGGATTAGGGCAGGGATCGAAGGCCAGTGTGGGACTTTGGAGGCCCAGCAGAGCAGGGAGTTGGGAAAATGGGAAGAAGCTGTCCACAGTGAATATCAGGAAAGGAAGTTAATTAATTAATTCATTCATTAAAGGAAATTTCAAAGGAAGGCAGTGGGCAGATTAGTTATGCCTGCTGGGTTTCTGTATTTAGTTAGCCTTTTTTATTTTTGCCAATGAAAAGTATTAAAAAACGGGGGAATTCTGTAAAAAAGTACAGATGTTTGAATTTCTTTCTCAAAGCCTAAAGTTTATTGTTGGAACCTCCTTGATTTTGAATTCTTCTCTCTGGTCTCTTATGAGATTTTCAGCTTTTCTTGGTTTAAGATATGCTGACAATGCCATAACGTGGTCTTTCACTGTATTTTGGCATCCTTGCTCATTGTTCTTTTTCTGCCCAAGTTTGCTCTGTTTTTTAAATCTAGCCTTACTTACGACTCCTCAGAGAACAGGAACTGTCTGATGTGCTAACAACAAGTGACAGCTTTCCTGTCACTGGGGACAGCAGGGCAGGCAGGGAGCGTTGCTGCGCTCGAGGTGAGTTCAGAATAACAATAACTCGTCCATAGCCCCACTTTGCTGTGCTGAGCGTGCCTCTGACGCAGGCTGGGCAGCAGATTCCTGTCTCCTCCCCTCCCCAAGAACAGGAAGGCACAGCACACAAACCATGTGGCAATTTTGAGTTTCTGCCCTAGCTTGACCCTTAGACATGAGGGTGACTCTTGTGTTGGCACTGGTGAAAGAGCGGGACTGGGCATTAATTCGATTTTTTTTTTTTAATTTAAAATTTAAATTTTTCTTTAATTAAAAAAAAAAAAAATTAATCTGAATTTAAAAAGCCAAACCCACAGCCAATTGCCAGGTGTGAAAACAGCAGGACCATCTCTCCCTTTTCTCCCCAAAGTTTTGAAGGGAGGAATAAAGGGAGGAAAAGGGCTGAGGTGAACAAAGGAAGAGAAAGTAGAGAGAGCCTTTAATTGTCCTGGAAGGCAAGCAGGAAAAAGCAAGGAGGAAGAAGGAATTGATGCAGGCATGGTTGCCACTTTCCTGAGAATTACTCCAGGAAAGGCTGATGAATGTAGTAATTATACCTGGCAGTAACTCTGTGAAATAAAGGGATTCTCTGCAGTTCAAAACAGCCAGCGTGATAGAGCACTCATTTAGCCATGAATATGGAAATGAAATAAATGAAATAAAGACAATGTAGGCTAAGTGCTAAATAGCACTGCTGTCTACTTCCAGGGTGTCATTTAAACAGAGAAAAACATCCTCTGAGTAAGAATTCCTGGAATTAAATCAGAGAAAAAAAATGGGAAATATGCTGCAGAAGGGAGGGTGGCAGTGGGAAGAGATACTGACAGAACCCACAGGATTTTCCTCCTTTCTTCTTCTAAAAGCCATCCTTGAGAACAGATTCCCTTATTTCATTTGGTGCTGAGCAGCAAATCTGGGGAAAAGGGAGTTTTCCTCTACATCCATGGAGAATGTGGATTATCCTACCAGCTTGAGGTGCCAGTATGTAACTCACTATTCCCAGAGAAGGAGATATAATAATATTACTCATAATTATAAATACGAATCATTAGAAATAGGAATACTTAAAACTGATTTCCAGTTTGCTGCAGCATCGCCATTCTTACATTATGGAGTCTTGAAGCAGCAAAATATCTCCTGTGTTTTTCTGAGACACAAAGATGGATGGCTAAGTGCCTCTGTTGGATGGCAACTACAGGAATTTGATCATTATCAAGATTGGAACTTGTATTTTAGAGTTTTCCATCTCTACAGGGGTTTCTGCACAGACATTTCACTGAAATGAACTGCAAATTTTGGAAAAAGAGGTCAGTGCCTTTATCAGTGTTCAGTACAAGGGTGTGCAAGAGAAAAGCACCTCTGGTGGGATTTAGGAGAGTCCTGTTCATGTTCACACTGGGGCTGAAGCTCCAGGGTGGTTGTACTCCCAGCAGGAACTGGGGCACAGGAGAAAAGCTGATTCACAATGAAATAACTGTGAGGAGAACCAAACCAAACCCCAAAGCAGTGATGTTCCCAGTGTCACCAAAGGCTTGGACCCAGAACCAAACCAAACCCCAAAGCAGTGATGTTCCCAGTGTCACCAAAGGCTTGGACCCAGAACCAAACCAAACCCCAAAGCAGTGATGTTCCCAGTGTCACCAAAGGCCTGGACCCAGAACCAAAC